>WOVY01000224.1:600000-1005000 GCA_013436015.1 Rhipicephalus annulatus | reverse complement strand
TGAAAACACTAAGGCCACCGACACTCAATAAATCTGATACAGACCGACAGTCTGAGAAGAGACAACGTCTCAAACTGACCCCCCCCCCCCACCTACCCCCCCCCAAACACTCGATGAGCGTTCAATATGGAAAAGCACATCCGGTGTAATCTCGTATGAGACAGCCGCAGCATGATAAAAGTATAAAAACACACCTCCTGATGGGAACAAAGTTCGAAACTAGCCAGATTTTTTTATATATATCTAAATCGATAGCTGCATCTTTGCTGAAACATTCAAAAGCAATTATTGACTGAAATAATCTTATTTCGTTACTCTTGTATATGGCACGAGAAATGCCCCTTTCGATCATTTCCTAAGTTTAGCAAAAATAATCATTCTGATTATCACAGTCCGATTTTAGTTTGTGCTCATCGTCATACTTCAAGCAAAGGGGACTCTTACGTTTTGCATGGTTGTGGCCTGGGCCTGTCTTTAAGAAAAGACTAGCTTCATCTCCTTAGGAAAAAAAATCGTCGAGGTGAGTTGGCATTGTTTGTTTTTAATTTTTAAAGTAATAATTGTAATTATTAAAGTAACATTTTAATTTTAAAGTAACATTTTTAAAGTAATAATTGTATGAGCATGTATTTCAAGGTGAACAGCTTCAAGCAGAAATTGAAGAAAAAGCTCACTACAACGTAACAAAATAAATAGGCAATAAAATGCGCAAACATTCCGCCACTTCTGCCATTTCATTTTCACAGAAATAAGGGAAGGCTGACCAGTTTCTCAAATAACAGGCCCGTGCAAATGTCCTAAGCCCATAGAAGGTGATGCATGTGGAAGCGTCAGGACGTGCCAGTGCCTCCTTTTGAAGAAAATGTTTCTCTTCTTCTGCTGACAGGCCAGCATATTTTCTTTGCCCAGGTCAAAACTACAACTCCACACTGTTCGAACTCCTGTCTTGCACCAAAGAAAAAAAGAAGGAGAACGGCAGCCACAGCCATGCAAGCTCGCCTGAAAATAGAGAAAAAAATGCAGCAGCAAGGATTGTAATCTCTCCCATCATCAACACAGAAAATATGGCCAGTTTTTCGAAAGGTTGCCTTGTCCTTTTCTCTTCCTTTCACTTCAATGACCCTCCGTTTTAAAATGTTGAGCCGGGCTGTCCTATAAATTAGCTTTACTACTCCCACCCCTTTTTCACAGATACGTCGAGTGCCACACGACTCGTTTTGCCAAGCAACTCTTTTTTTTGCATTCCTCGTCTGTAGTATCGTCAGTTTGTTTCGCCCCTCTCTTTCTTATCCTGAAAGCACCACGTCCCGCGAAGAGTTCAGTAAACTTCAAGATTATTATATGAGGTACCACTTATCCAACCTAAAGAACTTTTTCACAAGTATGAGTGAGTGTATGCGTTCTAAAATTCTTTACCCCACCTCAATTCAGCACATTTACGAAGAATTACCACTGATTTTACTCACCCAAGTTTTATTACTTCAGCTTACATATTCCAGAAAAATAATTTTTACGCAGTGGTAGACTTCGACCTGGCGTTTTTTGATATGGAAATCGGACAAATGTTACCGTTTATGTTTACTAACAAGACCAAAATATCTTTTAACCCGTTAGGTTTACCTATAACAATTATTAACGTTTGATAGAATCAACCTAGAACCATGATGTTTTATTATTGCACATTTATTTAGCAATAAAGAGGACTCAAAATATTAGAGCGACTTTATTCAATTCACTAAAGTTATTATGATGTATTGCAACTTCACAAAAGTACGATTACAAGAAAGTGAACAACCACAAGCGCTTGTGGCGTTCACTTTCTTTACCTCATGTTTATTTTTGCGCAACATTTACGCCTAATGAATCAGTGCTAGCTTGCTCACCTTTTTATGTTGCTTTACCAAAGTTATGTTACGAAAAAAAAAACACGTAGTCCGAACAACGCATTATCGAATTCCGCTGATTTTTCACTGATGTCTTCTGAAATTAGCCAAATATTGATCACATGTTTGATTTATCAACCCAACATTATCCAATCTTAACACTAACTGACAAGAATAACACAGGTAATTCAAGGAGAGCTCACTCACCATTTCTTCGCCATACCAGCAACCGCCGGGTCCGTCAACTCTCGCGAGATTACAACGTGTCGCTCGCTGCCAGGAACCATCACACGATTACCGTTCGCACAACTACCTTCTGTCGTTGATAACCTTCATTTCTGCTTGTCGCTTGTGATATCCAGAAGGTATTCAGAACGATTTTTTTTTCTCCAACGTGGCCTAACGCTTCGAACTATCCTCACTGCCTCGGCTTTGTCTGGGAAATGTTGGTTTGTGGGGAACGGCCTGCCGGCGGCGAGGCTGCCTACAACACTTCTTGAACAGCCAATGAATTTCGCTGAGCGATGAGCGGGAGCAATCGGGGAGCATCCAACTGGGCAAAAGCGATGTGCCAGGGCATTTCCGGAGCAATCATGGGAGCATAATCAGGGGATTGGCCCCATTTTTTTTCCGGTTTCCATCGTCCGGCGTCACCGGAATAAAACGATAGAAAACGAATGCATTTGCTCCAGTAAAATCTGGTTTGAGTGAGGCCACCGGAGCAGAGCGGGGGCATAATTTCCCTATTATTCTGGGTATATATATATAATTTTTTACAGAGTACAACGAGAAGCAAACAAGAACCACTCGCGTGAGTTGATGCGATGCGTGCGCGTCGGCTACAGTGAAGACTGACTAGAGCGTGGTTGTTTTGGATTATTCCTATTGAACTTATCAAATTCTGTGAAAGGCAATCCTTAAGCTAGCGTCATATCTTAGTTTCCGTTGATTGTATATACGTCTCGCACTTAAGTGGTTCAAGTCAAAGAGGCGCCAAGTGAATGCTGCCACATGTTTACTTGACGTTACGAGAAGAAATAACTCTTTTGAGAATTATATAGCAGTATTGAAGCGCCATGTGTAGCACTCGTCTACTAACCCGAAGGTTGCGGGATCAAATCCCGGCTACGGTAGTTGCATGTTAGATGGAGGCGAAAAGGCTTGAGGCCCGTATACTTAGATTAGGGCACACGTTCAGGAACTCCAGGTGGCTTCCGATGCCCCCCCCCCATTACGGCGTCTCCCATTACATATCGTGGTTTTCGGATGATAAACTTAGGATGTTATGCTTTTGCCGCGTGTATGATTCCCTTTAAAGGTACATGTGTGCTTTTTTTTACTTCTGTATACTCTCGGTGGAGAGTTGAGGGACCTAAAGAGGGTTACCGCATCTGTTAAGAGAAAGTCGCATACGTGGAAAGTGAGGCCTCACAGAAGAGCATAACGCATAGTTCTTTCTTTCATATCTTGCCATTGGCGTGCATGCTACTAATTAATGCCATGCTAGGTACAGGTGTGAATATTTACTTTTAGGGGTGCAATTTTGTACGTAACGTGAACAGATGTCGCGAAAGTTGTGTGCATACTGAAGGAAGACGCCGGCTCTGGCAGCATTTGTCACTGACCTGAATTGAATGGCGATGGACAAGCTCAAGTCTATCGACGGGTCCGGCACGGCTAGAACCGAGATGCAAGACATTCCTTGTTGTCTGGGCATATTCATCGCCTTGTCTATGGCCTGCAGCAGGACACCAATGCGTGAATGTTGAACTACTCAATGAAACCCTAATGTGATTACTAACACCCTGATATGTAAGTACACTAGTACATTTGCCTAAAACGTGCGTGAGCAAGAGTATCATCTTCTGTAGTCATCCAGTCACTTCGGCAAGCCTGCACTGCATATGAAAGTTGAAAGTTGAAAGTTGAAAGTTGAGATTTTATTTCACCACAGCGATACACCGTGATTTACACAAACAAGAAACAATTGTGGCATGGAAAGTAGGAAAAAAGCTGCGCTATAGCAGCTTGACTAGCTCCACCTCCCATTAGTACAAGGCAACAGAAACAATGGCACACCAAACTCCATACGGTGCTCACGTATGATTGAAAGAAAAAAAAAAGAAAATAACATTCCAGTGGTTGTTTATGAAGTACAGAATAGATGCACACTTGGGTGTTTACGAACAAACAGTTATTGGAAAAAAAGGCAACCAAAATAAGACGCTATAACAGAAAGGGGTACACCTAAAATTTCATGCATTTACAAGTACTGAGTGTAATTTTTCTGGGTTTATAGCTCCTTATACAAACAGGTTTAATATATCACTACTTGAAAGGAGACGCAATTGCTGTTCTGTGAGCTTGAACCTATTTAGTATATGGGAAACAGAGTGCTTTAGCATTCGGAGTCCGTAATTTGTTCGCGGTCGGGGGATGTGCCAGTGTTCAGAACTCCGCATCGGACGCAACAAAACTTTCGGCTGTAAATGTGCTAAGCCTCTCAGGTTTGCGCAATTCTTTCGAATTTGAGACCTCAAAGACAACAACAAGTTGTGTTCATATGCAACACAAAATTTTAAAACTTTAAACTTGACAAATAAATGGGATGTGTGTTCTCTGTAACCTATATTTGCAACAGCCCGTAAAGCTCTTTTTTGAAGTGTACACAACTTTTGTTTCGATGTTTCAGTTCCAGAAGCCCATACCAACTGACAATAGCGTAGATGAGAACAAAAAAGCGTATTAAAGATAAGAAGTTTCTGGGGGAGCGGTAGAAACAACTGACACCTTCTCAGCACGCCAAGGGCTTTTCTTAGCTTAATACACAATTGTTCAGTGTGAGAATTTCAGAACATAAGTTCATGAAAGATGACGCCCAAAGTTTTGACAGTCTCTGAAAGTTCAATATTGAAATTATTTAGCATCAGTTTTTGTGTGTACGTACATGTGATTCCTTTCGCACCGAAAAGAACGGCCTTGGTTTTAGAGCTGTTGATCTGTAACGAATTTTGGCAGGACCATTTCGAAAAATTTACTAACGTTTTATTAGCTGCTTTTATCAAATCGTCTATATTTGTTCCCGTAAAGAATAAGCTTGTATCATCTGCATAAATATTGTACGTTATTAAGTGATCCACATTTACAATATCATTGATATAAAGGTTAAATAGAAGAGGTCCTAATATGCTTCCCTGTGGTACACTGCGTTTGATTTTTTTGGGCATAGATGTTTGCCTATTTATAGACACACACTGGTACCGATCACTAAGGTAGCTTTCTAATAAATCGAGCGCGATGCCTCTAATCCCGTAATAAAACAATTTTTCTAACAAGGTTTGGTGATCAATTCTGTCGAACGCCTTTGTAAAGTCTATGAATATGCCTAATGTTAGCTTTCTTGCTTCAATGTTGTCCAGTATCAACTCTTTTTGATGCAACAGCGCTGTCGCCGTCGATATGCCAGACCTGAACCCATATTGTGCTGTTGTAATCACAGAATGCGAGTCCAAAAAATTATACAATCTAGTGAAAATGATTTTTTCTAGAGCCTTTGAAAATATAGGTAATCCCGATATTGGCCGGTAATTACTCATTTCATTTTTGTCACAACCTTTATAAAGCACTGCAACTTTGGCATTTTTCATCCGCTTAGGGAACATACCTGTGCTTAAAACAATATTATAAATTGAAGTTGACATTCAAAACACACCCGAGATAGAATGCCGAATCTTCTTAGTGGAGTTGTATAACTCCAATATATGCATATGACTGTTAACTTCCCGTGCATAGTTTGTTGTAGTGTTATTTGCACACTGTTAGAGCCTCAACAGCCTGATCAGGGTGATTTAGGGGGACTGAGAACTGGTCACCCACCGCTTCTGACAAGTGACTGCTACTCAAATGACTTGAAGCAATTAGACACCGTAAGAAATTTCGTAGTCTGGTCACTTTCGGCTACCTTGTATTCTAATTGTTCATCAATACACACTAAAAAACCATCGCTCAGAACAGGTGCAATCTTCAATCCAATGCAGATACCCTTTTTCAGCAAATACAAGTTGTCTTCAACAATTCGAGGAATGAACAGGTATGTCGAATTTATTAACGTAATATAACTCGTCATTTTACACATTGATGCGTTCTTGAACCCTTTTCAGTGCTTTTTTTGAGGAATAGAGTAGTATAAATCTTCCACGCCAACGTTGAACACGCTTAAAGTACCCCGCTTGCAGTTCCTTAGTAGTTGAGCTACATTTCCCAAAGCGGGCAACTAATGCGGGTCATGGGCCCTAATTGATTTAAACACTTTCTAAGAAACTGGGACATTGGAAAGTGCGACAAACATTTTTCGACACATTTGCTCTAAACATCACTACATTTTTATATTTTTTTACTGTTGTAAAGAGGTTTATTGGGCGAACCAAACGGGCAGGTGGAAGATTCGAGATGGCAGCAGGACGAGGAAGATGAATGAGCTCGAGCGCCGATCTCGCGGAGCCTTACTCTGCGATGATGCTTGTTGTTCCCTTTTGTTGTCATCATTCCCTCATTATAACTGCCCCCGTCGAGAAAGATAAAGCCATCCTGGTGATCTAACAGGTGGGAACAAACGGTTCAATGTACGGCTTCAAGCGGTCCACGTGAACAGTGGACCCGCCGACGTCACCGAGAGGCGTAAGCGGTTCAATGGCGTAAATGACGGGCGATGTGCGCTCTACCACGCGGTATGGACCATGGTAATTTGAAAGTAGCTTGGTAGACAAACCATGTGCACAGGGTGTGACACAGTCATACAAGGGTTCCAGGGGCAAACTTTGCGGCAGGAGGGTGGTCGTCATCGCGGGCCTTTTTCTGGCGTTGCTGGTCAGCCGTAGTAAACTGCTTAGCTAGTTGGCGGCATTCTTCGGCGTGATGGGCGCCTTCAGACACCGTCATGCACTTAGATATATCTGGTACGTATGGAAGCAAAGTGTCAATTGTGTGCGATGGTTGACGTCCGTATAGAAGATAGAATGGGGTGGTGGTGACTTGGCTAGCGGTGTTGTACGCGTAGGTAGCAAACAGAAGAACCGGGTCCCAGTTTGTTTGGTCAGATGCCACATGCGTCGCGAGCATGTAATCCAGGGCTCGAATAAACCACTCAGTCAGGCCATTCGTCTGAGGGCGGTAAGCAGTACTCATCCGGTGTACAATATGGCACTGACGGAGAAGTGCTTGGATTACGTCAGATAGAAATACACGGCCCCGGTCACTGAGGAGCTCGCGAGGAGGGCCGTGACGCAACACAAACCGATGGAGGATGAAATCTGCGACGTTCTGAGCAGTCGCCGTAGGAAGAGCAGCGGTTTCGGCGTACCATGTCAGGTGATCTACAGCAACGATAGCCCACCGGTTACCTGCTGTGGTCAATGGCAGTGGTCCATAAAGGTCGACTCCGACGCAATCAAATGGGCGGTCAGGACACGCAAGCGGCTGTAGTGGAGCTGCTCCTGCATTCGGTGACTGTTTTCGTCGCTGACACTCGTGGAAGCTGCGAATAAACTGTCGAACAAAAGTAAACATCCCACGCCAGTAGTACCGCTTCTTTAAATGTTCGTAGGTTTTGAAGACACCGGCGTGAGTGCATTGCGGGTCGGAGTGAAATGATGCACAGATTGTAGAGTGTAGCTTTCAGGGAATAACGAGCAGCCTCTTCCTGCGTTCTGGTGAGTAATTGCGCCGGTACAAGTGGCCACCTCGAATGGTGAAGTGCGAAGCCTGGCGTCGCATTGCTCGAGTGGTGGAAAGTGTCGGTACCCCAGATAAGACGTCCATAAGCGAAAATATCCATAGATCGTCACGCTGTGCAGAGCTCATTGTGTGGATGTCAAGAGCGGACAGCGCGTGTTCTAAAGAAGATATAGAGGCAACCTCAGCGGACAGTGGTGATCGCGAGAGCGCATTAGCATCGGTATGTTGGTGGCCGGAACGATACATGACGGGGATGTCATACTCTTGAAGTCGCAGAGCCCAACGAGCAAGGCGACCTGATGGATCCTTCACCGACGACAACCAACATAAATCATGATGGTCTTTAACTACAGCAAAGGTGCGGCCATATAAGTATGGGCGAAATTTCACAATCGCCCAAAATTTGGCTAAGCACTCTTTTTCGGTAACACTGTAGTTTACGTCAGCCTTGTTGAGCGTTCTGCTGGCGTAGGTGACGACATACTCAGGGGACCCAGACTTGCGTTGAGCGAGAACTGCACCGAGACCGACACCGCTGGCGTCTGTACGGGTTTAGTTGCAGCCGTGGGATCATAGTGGCGCAATATAGGCGGTGATGTCAGGTGACGGTGAAGAGTGGTAAATGCATGATCACATTCGGAAGACCATGATGAGATGTCATTGGCCTTGTTTAAAAGTTGGGTCAAAGAGGCAATCATGGAGGCAAAGGTGAGCACAAACCGACAAAAATAGGAGCACAATCCTACGAAGCTGCGTAACTGTTTTACAGTCGTCGGTTTGGGGAATTCAGCGACAGCGCATAGTTTAGCCGGGTCGAGGAGAACGCCATCCTTTGATACGACGTGACCGAGAATGGTGAGCGTCCGAGCAGCAAAGTGGCATTTATTAAGATTCAGTTGGAGCTGCGTATTCTTCAGACACGTGAGGACATGTTTTAGGCGTACAAGATGTGTTGTGAAATCGGGTGCAAAGACGACGATATCGTCGAGGTAGCAGAGGCATATGTTCCATTTCACACCCCGCAGAAACGAGTTCATTATGCGCTCGAATGTTTCCGGCGCATTGCAGAAGCCGAAGGGCATGACATTGAACTCATATAGCCCGTCCCGTGTCACGAAGCCTGTTTTTGGACGATCACCATCTGCTAAGGGCACCTGCCAATGCCCCGAACGCAAATCTAACGACGCAAAAAACTCGGCACCTTGTAAGCAATGAAGGGCGTCATCAATCCTGGGCAAAGGGCATACGTCTTTGCGAGTGATCTTATTTAAGCGCCTGTAATCAAAGCAGAAGCGAGTTTACCATCTACCTTAATAAGAACGACAGGTGATGCCCATTAACATTGGGAAGGTCGGATAACGTCGTGCTTGAGCATATCGTCCACCTGTTCGGTGATAACCTGACGTTCCGTGGCGGAAACACGGTATGGTCACTGTCGTACTGGCGCGTTCGAACCTGTGTCAATAAAGGAAAAAAAACTGGGAGTTCGGTCAAGGGTAGGTTGAGCAACGTCAAAGGATTCACGAAACTGGTAGAGCAGCTGAAGGAGCTCAGAGCGTTCATATAGCGATAGTTCGTCGGCAATCGATGAATCGAAAAGCTCGGTAGGTGGTATATTGAAAGGGTTGAGGGCACTCATGGCGTCGTAGTCACCGGAACAACCTGGCGGCATGATAAAAATTTGTTCTTTATCAATGGCATGCACGTGACCAAGAGATTTCCCTTGAAACAGTTTGATGGGATACGGAAGGTGATTTATGAGGCAAAGAGCACTGTTTCTTTTAGAAATAGAGATTGAATAAAGCAGAAGAAGTGAACTTTGGCTAAGGAAGAGGCTTGATGGTTAAAAGAATGCAGCTTCGTTCCCAATGCCGTCACAGAACACGGGGAGCGACACAGCTGCTGTCGGAGTAATTTCAGCACCTTCTTTGATGACGAGTTTGTGTACGGCGGGCTAAATGCGGCTGATTGGTTGGTTGTAAAACGCGAAAAGTTCACGCTTCGATCTTGCACAATCAATAACTGCATGGTTACGCGATAAAAAATTCTATCCATGTATGATGTCGTGTGAGCATGACGAAAGGACAATAAACTCAACAGTGTAGTGGTCCTTCGCGATCATCAGTCGGACAGTACAGGCGGCTACAGGCTGAATCGGGTCCCCATTTGCTGTTTACAAGGACATCATATTAAGAGGCGTCGTCACTTTTCGGAGCTTGCGGCTTAGTCTGGCGTGTATCACGGAAACGGCAGCACCAGTATCCACTAGAACATATGCTTGAGTACCTTCTACAAAAGCTTCGACAATATTCGACGGCAATATCCGAGGACTCGAGCATTTCGACAGCGCAGTTCTTGCCTCCTGAACAGCGGCGGTTAGTTCCCCTCGTGTTCAGGAGATGGCCGACGACGCATGGGTGATAGGAAGCAACGACCGGGTGAAGTTGAGTGACCAGACATTGGATTGGATTAGAAAAAATTTTATTTGGTCCTCCAAAACACAGATCACTGTGTTGCGGGCAGCTTCCACGTGGGGACTGAGATGCCAAGCTCCTCAGCCACCTCGCGGGCTTGGTGGACAGCCCAGAGCTGATCTGTCAAGGACGAGCTGCGGATTGCCGCCTCCCATCTGGCAGAGGTGATTTTCGATAAATGAGCAAATTTGGTGCACTGCCAGAGCATGTGTTATGATGTGTAACATTTTCAAAGTAGGATACATCCGCGTTTGCAAAAGCCTTAATGTAAGTGCTTGGGGCCGGGTTAGATTTTTGTGAGGTGGAAGGAAAATCCTTCTAGACAGGTAGAAATGTTTAGTGAGCTCGTTATACGTTGTAAGAATTTCGCGGTTATCCCCTTCACTGGTAGAACGCATCCCCGGGGAGGCGCGGTTGGAGAGTTCTCGCGCCACCTCGTGTGTTGCATCATTGAGATTGGGAGGGGAATCGTTGATCTGCCCAAGGTGAGCTGAGAACCAACTCAGAAGATGATGCGTTATTTTCTTGCCTTGCAGTATTCTCAGCGTTTGTTCAGAGACTGTCCCCTTGGCGAACGCCCGTAGTGCTGCCATGGAATCACTGTAGACGACTTCAATGTTATCCATCTTGAGTGCTAAGGCGATGGCCACCTGTTCCGCAATGATTGGAGCTTTCGTAATGACCATTGCAGAGTTTACGACATGGCCAGCCCCATCGACCACCACTGCCAAAAACGCTTTCCCATTGGCGTGGGAAGCCGCGTCAACAAACCCGACCCCTCGTTCCTCGTTTGAGACTTGACGAAGTATTGTCCTGGCCCTCGCTACTCTTCTTCTAACGTTGTGTTCTGGATGCATGTTTCTTGGTATAGGAGACACCGTGATATTCTCCCTGATGTTGTCGGGGATATCATTGTAATTGCGTGTGATTGCCATTGAATGTTGGCCCAGCTCCTGCAAAATCATTCTCCCCGACCTTGTTGTAGATAACCTTGCAAACTGTGCTCTCTCTTGGGCTTCTGCTATTTCTTCGAGCGTGTTGTGAATGCCAAGCTCAAGCAGACGCTCGGTGCTGGTATGTTTTAGTAGGCCCAGGACCTTCTTGATAACTTTCCTGAGGAGCACATTCAGTGTCTCGGACTCTGCTCTTGACCAGTTGTGCATTGCTGCCTCGTACGTGAAGTGGCTTAGAACAAACGCATGCATCAACCTGATGAGGTTGTCTTCCTTGATCCCATTTCTTTTGTTGGCCACTCTGCGTATGAGGTGCACCGCACTGTCTGTTTTTCAAGTTAACTTGGCTATAGATTTGCTGTTGGCGCCGGTAGACTCTATCAGCATGCCCAGGACTTTGATGGAGTCGACCCTCTGGATGGCCTCCCCTTGATTTGTATGGAGGTGGATGTCTATCTCGTTTAACGGCTTCCATCCCCTGGGCTTCGGTTCCCGGCGTGCAGTCCGATACAGTAAAAGTTCTGACTTACTCAATGAGCACTTGAGCCCGGAAGGACGAAGGTACTCTTTTACGGTGTCAATCACCTCTTGCAGAGCGCTCTCAATCTGCGCCTCACTTCCACCTGTGCACCAGATGGTAATTTTATCGGCGTAGATGTTGTGCTTCAATCTTTCAATGCTCAATAATTTTTTTGACAGTCCAATCATGGCAACGTTGAACAGCATTGGTGAAATCATTGCCCCATGCGGCGTGCCCCTTGCTTCTAGTTCGATTGCTGCTGTCTCGATATCTGCAATCTTCATCACGGCTTTCCGATCTGTAAGAAAGTACCATACGTAGTCATAGAAGGCTTTCCCCAGATTAAGCTTGGAAATTGCTTCAAGTATGAATGAGTGGTGGATTTTGTCAAACGCTTTTTCTTGATATAGGCACAGAATGGCTCTCACGTCTCTGGTTTCATTGTCATGACCAGACATAGTACGCGGACATTCCCGTGAAGACGAGCTTGACTGAGGGTCAGAATTTTCCAGATAAGATGGAGGAAGGTCAATGAAGCTGTTCTGTGTCTGGGCGTCTGTGTATCCTGGCACGCGACGAAGGCAATAACGGGCGATATGGCCAGAGCCGCCGCACGCAAAACAGATGGGCCAGTTATCGCGCGTTCTCCAAGTATTGGTGACGAGAGGAGCAGCCCATGTGGCAGACGGGTGAGTTTAGGCTGTGGTAGCAATAGGAGGAACCCAGACGGTGGACGGCTGAGTCGGGGCTGATGTATACGGCAGTCCCTGGAACGGCGGGGGGTGGGGTGGCTGCTACCACTTTAGTGCCTCAGCGCAAGTAAGAGGCGCGGTGACGGGGGATGCTGCTAGGGCACTGGCATAGCCTCGGAAGTCTGCTCCTGGACCACTAGTCGGAGCATGGGAGCCAATGGTGGTGGGTGTAGCAGCGGCTGTTGCTGCTAGAGCTCCTGGCGTTGAGCGAAAGGCAGCAGAGAAAGCTGTCAAGCCACTTCCTCTTGCATAAAGTCTTTCATTTGTGCGAGAAGGTTTGTCTTGTCAGTCATAACGTCCAGTGCGGTCGCTGGTTGGATTAACTGGAATGAGCGTCGCGTCTGAGCTCGTTGCCTCCGCAATTCATCATAGGTTTCGCACAAGGTAACTACTTCTGCCACAATGCTAGGAAACTTCGCGAGAAGCATCTGGAAAACGTCATCGTCGACGCCCTTCACAATGTGGTGTATCTTCGCACTCTCGCTCATTGAAGCATCGACGCTCCGGCAGAGATCGGTCACATTTTAGATATATGATATGAAAGTTTCACCTGGCTCCTGTGCCCGTGCGTGCAGACGTTGTTCGACGCGTAGCTTTCGTAAGGCAGGACGACCACAAACGGCGCATATTGCCTCCTTGAAGGCGGACCAATTCACGAACTCGTTTCGTGGTTCGTATACCACAGCTTCGCCACGTCGGTGAGATAAACATTGACAGTGCCTAGCTTAGCAGCGTCATCCCACCTGTTGGGTCCACTGACTTTCTCGTATGACGACAGCCAGTCCTCGACGTCCTGGTCTTCGGTGCCCACAAATATCGGGGGGTCTCGCTGATGAACCGGGCCAGGGCAAGTAGCGGCCGCGAGAGGTATTGTTTGTTGGGCCGCGTCAACTTGGATTGTCGACGGCAGTGTGCGGGATCGAAGTTCCAGGTTCTAGGCGATGTGGTTACCCAGCACGATCCACCAAATGTAAAGAGGTTTATTGGGCGAACAAAACGGGCAGGTGAAAGATTCGAGAGTGTGACAGGACGAGGAAGATGGATGAGCTCGAGCGCCGATCTCGTAAAGCTTTACTCTGCGATTGTGCTTGTTTTTCTCTTTTGTTGTCATCATTCCCTTATTATACTGTTAAGAAAAGCTTCCACAGGAAAGCTTTTTAATTATTTGAGCCAGCCGCTAGTTTTCCAAATTCAAATAAATTAACAGCCTTTCAATAACTTTTTCTCGATGTTACTGCTACCGGCTAAGAATTTTTGTTCAGAGCAGCAAGCGCTTTTTCCTATTTTTTTCTGTGGGATTACAATAAAGCCCTCCTTCTTAGCGACAAACAATATAAGGTCGTCATTAGGCAAAAGTTGAACAGCTTTTGCGTTGATTCATTTCCCGCAACTTTTTACAGACTTCGAAAGCACATCACCACATTCGTCAATCACACAAGACCTTACATAATAACGCAACTTGCTTAGCACCCAATATGCCTACTGTGATTTTTTTCCGCGCCCGTAAATATAGGCTCAAAACCGAACTTAGGGTCTTTTCTTAGTTCATCTAAAATAGACACCAATACTACATAATCACCAAGCACTAGGTTTTCTTTTTCTTTACCGGATTCACTTTCGCGTGAAAAAAAGCCAGAAATATCGTGGGGTTGCGCCGTGTTCACGCAATATGACATGGACTGAAAGATGTAGTGGGCCATGTGAACACAAAAGCCGAGATGAAACAAAAAAGCAGGAAGAGGTAGGTTGCATCATAAAGCATCTGTCACAAGCAATTACGTGTTCTAAGGCAGTAGCGTAACAAAGTCTCATGACGACAGAAAATAGCGCAAAGAAACGAGGACATAAGACGAGGACACACGGCACAGGCGCTGTGCCGTGTGTCCTCGTCTTGTGTCACCGTTTCTTTGCGCTATTTTCTGTCGTCACAATGCACCAACAAGCCCAAATTTCGACAGTGTTAAAGTCTCATGACATGTTGCGCTGCATACATAGGCCCGACAGGAAGCTGCGTTAATTTTAGATAAAAATAGCATGGCGCAGTTTCACGCAGCCTTGGTTTATCGCAAATGGCAGCAAACTGCGAGCACTGTGGTTACAAATTATCATTGCTTTCAGAAATAATAATATGACCAATCAAGGCAGAGCATGTACATATCCAAATACTGAAAATAAGTAGTTTATCAGCTTTATTATGTAGCTTTGCAGCACCCATAAATATAATACTATAATTGGTACATATAATTCAGGCTTCTGTAGTTCATTGCGTAGATTTTTTTGTTATATATATATATATATATATATATATATATATATATATATATATATATATATATATATGTGTGTGTGTGTGTGTGTGTGTGTGTGTGTGTATGGGAAACAACTGAATACCTAAGGACTAGTTTTTCCGTGTTTTAAAACAATATTAATGAAATCTAACAAACAATATAGCCAAGAAAAGTGTAGGGGAGGTTATTAGACCGAATTGTAAGGTAAATGCGAAAAAAAAGTAGGGAAAAAGATAACTTACCGTGGACAGGAACCGAACCTGCGACCTTCCGCGAACCAAACCTACGATGCTCTACCACTGAACTACCACGGTGGCTCTCCTCTCAGCCACTTTATTGGGCGTGTGAATTTAAACGTGGGGGTGTAAGCCAGCGCCATCTGTAGCCAAGGCGGTGAGTGTGGCACACTTTCATAAGCCTGTGTTGCGTCACGTAGCACGTGAACTTATTGAGAGCTGGTAGCTGGCTAACATTCCCTCGTATACAACCTAAGGCACCAAATCTGCCAGTACGAGACCCTCGTTAATGAGTAAGGGAAAGAAGCGGACACTTAAAGGCTGCCTTTTCCGTGTTTTAACACAATACTAATGAGATCTAACAGACAATAATGCCAAGGAATGTATAGGAGAAGTTATGGGAGCCAATGTAATGCAAAGAGAAAGAAAGAAAAGTGGGTGAAAATTAACTTGCCGTGAGCAGGAATCGAACCTATGACATTCGAATAACTGGTTCGATGCTCTACCATTGAGCTATCACGACAGCTATCCCCCCCAGCCACTTAATTGGGTTTATATGTGAATTTAAACTTGGGAGTGTCAGTGAGCACCACCTGTAGCCTACAGAGTCACCTGCAGCACCACGGAAGCTACAAAGGTGAACTCTGTAGCTTTCACGGTGCTGTGAAGAAAAGGTGGCGCCTGTTGCAGAAAAGAGGTATAGAACCGAGAGCTTCTAGCTAAAAGCAGTGCTGCGGGAAAGACAGCTCACACGTGTGTTCAAACTGTAGGGGAAGGGGCGCCTACTATTTTGCAAAGTGCCCACTGTCTCCTATAGCTTACTGTGCCTTGCAGGCACCTGCACGTTCGTACTTGTCTTGCGTGACAATGGGGCGGGAACAACTGATTTCGCTCCATTTTGACTGTTCTCTACTGCGTGAGCGGAAATAACAGGGTGTAGCCGACAAGCACGAAATCACGATAGGCTCGAAAGTTGCACGTGTGCTTTAAGAAAGAAATAAGTGTTGAGAATATGTTGCCTCTAAGGTCAGTGAAGATGGGAATGAAAACAATGCAAACGGATTACTCTTCCAGCCAACGAAATCTCCTTTACCGCGTATAGACAATGCAGCAAACTAGAATAAAATACTGGTAAGCCCCCACCACGGCTCTATCATTTTTTGTCTGCATAACAAATCCAATAACACCTTGAACATGTTTTCACCATCGCAGTTATGTTCCGAATGAAGCCGCATCCTCAACATCACTCCACGCATCTTATGATGTACTCACGAGTAAAAGCTGAGAAGCGCTGTGAGGAACATGGCTGAAGCAGAGATGAAACAAGCTGGCTATCCCCTTCGTACGGATTATTATTCATGCAATGATATCCACTAACGTGTGAGGCCTGCCACCGTTTACTCCTCAAGCTGAAATAAAATGATCCACCCATTTTCCATCAGGTACAGGAGCACAAAGGAATACCCGGGAAGGACGGCCGCATGGCTCAAGCTACTATGAAACCAGAATATAAGGACGCGGTCACGAGCATTGCCAGGTGCGTTATTTCGGCAGACATCAACAAAGGTCTCGTATGCCATTTTTCACGCAGTGATCTCACTGCTTCGAACTGTGACCATTTGTATGATAAACTGCACGAACACAACTTCTCTCCCGGGAGCGGCCGTAATCCCTTACATACCAGGGTTTTCCAGAGCCACGCGACATCGATTTTAAAAAAAACATCAAACATGGTCCCTGATCAACTATGATAGTGATCATTATCAGACAGTGTTAGTGACCAAGTTTCATCTGATTCAATGCCTGACCAAACAAACGTTCATCGAATTCTTGGCTACAATAAGAAATCTGCATGAATCTGTTTCAGTAGCATTACATGTTGCTATTGCATTCAGAGCTTCGGCCTGTCAGTGAAATAGTTTTTTTTTACAAAAGAAGAATTTTTTTCACGAACTTTTAAATCCACCAACCATACTTCTCAATTCCGCATAACACTGCAATATTTCGTGAGCCGTTCACGCGATGCCGCCGCCGATTTTGCAACTAGCGCATAGATCTGGTCTTACAAGCTTGCGCGAAACAAGAGTGAGATTTCTAAAGAAATTCTAAATCATTAAAAGTTTTTAAGTAATTGCGGCAAAATCACTCTATTCCCCACTCGATTTGCGTTACTGCCAGAAGCCGATTGTTCTGCACATACGTTGGGCCTTTCTGACGGTGAAAAAAAATGACCGCATTTTCCCGAGTGGCAACACAGGTTAGCATGCGGAGCATATATGTTGAATTGCGATAAATGTGGTTTGTAATTTGCGACATGTGTGTGTGTTATGAATGAACACGAGTGAACAAGAGTGAACACACACGCATGTATGCTGCGAAAGACGATGTTGAATGATGAGACGCTTTGGGTATTTTGAGCAAAATGCCTTTGTGGTCCGTAAAGTGAAGGGTGAGTGGGCCTGGTTGCAGCGGTCGAAGGTCGAAATTTGCCAAGACATGGTCGATGCACGTCCCGCGAACCGTGGTCGGATGATGTTTCCCGTCGTGCGTTGCTCGTTTCAGCGAGTGCCACGAATCCATGTAGTCGACCACCCAATCTTCCTTGATGACGTCCACGTTGAATTCGCCAACTATCACGAAAGGTCGTCGTTGCGGTCGTTGTTTCAGGTATTCTTCCACGGCTTTGTCAACGTGCTTCTTCACGGTGGCACGCGATAGGTTGGGCGCGAGGTACATCGTCATGACGTTGACTCCGCAGACGCTAGTGACGCAGTGACGAAGAGCGGTGCACCCCGACACTCGGTAATTTATAGCGAGCGCTGGCCCTAGCCTGCGCAAGCGCGCGTTATTATACAGCTGGCGCACGTAAAACTAAAGGTCGCGTGGTGCGCGGAGGGAAGCAGCGAGTGCAGCGCGTGCTGTGTTGAGAGGAGGAATGAGTGCACAGATGGCTGACGAGGAGGAGGGGAGGCTGCCGACGG
This sequence comes from Rhipicephalus annulatus, assembly GCA_013436015.1. NCBI lineage: Eukaryota > Metazoa > Arthropoda > Arachnida > Ixodida > Ixodidae > Rhipicephalus > Rhipicephalus annulatus. Next base: position 987,180 of record WOVY01000224.1, on the reverse strand, counting down.
CGACGGTGCATGACTAGCCCCTGGTATAACTTGCTCCGCATGTAAAATGTTATCTTAACAAATAAAATCAGCTTTTGACTGCTGTCTAGCATGAGGTTCGAAAGAGATAAGGGAAATAGATGAGAAACAGTTTCATGTCACGCTTACGCACGGGCCAGGCAACCTCTCCTATACCACTCTAAGCAGGCGACTTCGACTATACTGTACATCACGAGGGCTTTGTATGCTTTATCGTCACACGTTATTGAATTCCGTAGAGCGGTCATGTCGGCATGTGCCGGCATGACCATCATGTGCCGCCAAACTTTTGAGAATACTGCGCATGTCAAAATATGGTCATTTAAATCTGCTCATCCCTGCATCTGACTGTGTGTGCATCGCGTAGATGTATTATCACTCGGTGCTTTGTTAGCTTGCTGGCATTCGTCCAGTATGTGTGCTGTGTGTGCAGAGTCTGCTACAAAAAAGCTTTGTTGACTAGCTAATGCAGCTTTGAAATTTAGCATACACGCTGGTATAGCTTTCAACCGTGTATTTTCGCTGTCTCGTTTCATTTTGATGAAAATGTAATGCCTTTAAATTCATCATAGGCTGATTTTGTTTCGTTTTAGTATTGTTTCGTTTTAGTATTCTCGGGCCAACACTATTTAATATTTATATTAACGATTTAGTTCAAGCCATCCGACCTGGCGTGTCAAGTTATTATCAGACGATTGCTTAATTTTTATTACCATATATTCTATCTCTGACCAGCGTGACTTGTGTGAGAACTCAAACTACATAAAAGAATGGTGTAAAAAGTGGGAAATGGTAATCAATTTTGAGAAAACTGCATATTTATGTCTGAGTAACAAAATACAAAAACTGGAGTGTACTTATAATGTAGGTGGATACGCTATCAGGCAAGTAGAAGAATTCAAGTACTTGGGTGTAACGATTACATCGAAGCTTAGCTGGAGAGCACATATTGATGGTATATGTTCTGCTGCCAGGAGAAAATTAGGCTTCCTAAAATATAAATTGGGTCGTTCTTCTAGTTCACTAAAACTTAGAGCCTATAAACTCATAGTTCATTCCTCTCTTGAATATGCCAGCATCATGTGGGACCCCCACACAGCTGGTAATATACAGAAAATAGAAAAAAATACAACGATTAGCTGCTCGATTTATAGACAACCGGTATAGATGTCGCGATTCGCCGTCAGCCCTGTTGCAGGATGCGAACCTCCAACTTTTGGCCGATTGAAGGAAAACGGCACGGCTTAACTTTTTCCGCCTTTTATACTTTTCCAGATCAGGATTGCATGCACCAGATTACATAACACAGGACACAACCAGGGCTTCACGTCATAAACATAGTCGTAGCATTACACCTATATTTGCACGCACTAACACTTACAAGTATTCATTTTTCCCGAGAACTGTCTCTGATTGGAATGCTCTGCCCCATGATTCCCCTATGCTCGACACGCCGAGATGAAACTATTCTCTTTTCTTGTCGCTTAAGTCTGCTTCTTTGCCTGTATTTGTCCCTTGTTTTTCACGAATTTTTAATGTACATGAATTTTGTTCTGCAGTGAATGTATACTGCAGCGGAAGTGTATGTATGTTGAAGAATTTTTAACTGCATTGCCCTCTCCTGCATGGACCATACTTGGTCCGCAGTATGTGATAAATAAATAAAATAAATAAGTATACCCTTGTTATTACCATGCTGAATGTATCTTTTTTTCCCTCTTTCTTTCATATATTTTCTTGATTTTAGTACATTTTTGCTCTGAAAACACTGCTGCCCCCTTACTGAATGTTTTTTAGTAAGTTTGTAAGTTTTTTACATAAGTGTATGAATAAATAAATAAATACCTTTAACGCGGCAACGGTGTTTCTTGTGTCATTGTCTGTTGCCATCGCAGGAGTGTCTAGAATCGCCGAGTGACAGATGCCTTTTTTCCACAAGGGCTCCAGAAGGTTCTGCCGTTTTCCCTTCGAAAGGTCGTCCAACGCAGTAGACAAGTGGCTGCACACGGAAACGCAGCACAAGCGAAATTATTTGTACATTTCGTGCATAGGCGAGGTTTTCTTAATTCATAATGATGATAAAAGAAATTAGTTGTGGTGATAAATAAGATGAAACAGGTAGTTTGATTAGATGTTTATGATGAAACAGATTAGTAGCGTGCTGTAAGGTACATACTTGCGTACTCAAGTGGGCGCCCTAGACACGCAAACGCGCCAAATGATTATTTGATGTTGAGGACTCTTGCTTTTTGCACAACACAATAACTCTAATCCTGCGAAGGTCTCCTGATGTTTTTTCGATGCTACAAAGAGCAAGTGTGCATTGACACACTGTTAACGCTTAGAGAGTGAGGGGGTTCTTTGGAGCCCGAATGACGAGTTCATTTTTCGGCAGAGTGTCTACGTGAAAAAACTTCGTCAGCGCTTGTTCGTAATACAGATTGGAAATCTCGGCTAGTTCTACAGATTATAACAGATCACTGAGCAAAGGTTGAAGATTTGACGTGCCGGAAGGAAGAAGGGCTGGTGTATTAAATACTGTAGGAAACACATCAATGATTATCCTGAAAACGGGGCGCGTGCTGTGCGCGCCCGTCTCGTAAGTGATCAGGTGTAGAATGCAAGGAGACGGGTAGGTGCCACCACCGTGTCGACTTAGAAAAGCGTTGGAAACACTTGCCGTTTCGTGCACGCGTTACATGGCCAGCGCCACGTCATAAAGGCTACGATCCTTAAAATTACCTATGTATGCCTTTTATAGTAAAAAATACACATACATAATATTGACGTATTGTCATGGTGCCTCATATATGCACAATATTTGCTTTTATAGGCAATGGTGCGAGTATGAATGCTGAACCTTGAGCAATATTGGTGGGTGCTGCAGATGTAGTAAGCTGTTTGGAGTAACGTTTGGCCACTTTGGTGCCGTTTAGGGCGCCATTAAGAGCTGACAAGCAGACAAATGCACAGACAGACAGACAGACAGACAGACAGACAAACGGACGGACCGCCAGCCAGCCAGCCAGCCAGCAAGCCAGACAGACAGACAGACAGACAGACAGACAGACAGACAGACAGACGGACGGACGGACGGACGGACCGCCAGCCAGCCAGCAAGCCAGACAGACAGACAGACAGACAGACAGACAGACAGACCAAAATTTTTGCGTCGAAGGTCCCCACGAAAGACTATCGTCTTTAAAATAAAACTCAAGGGGTGGACGTTGTACACAACTTGCAGGGGCTTCGTTTATCTTTGAAGCGCTTCCTGCCTCGAAGCTCTTCGCTTTAGTGATGCTCTCTGTTCAATATTTTTGGCACAAGAAAACCATCAGAATAATTTTTGAAGAAAAAATATTCCCATGCAAAGGGAAGTTTACCTCTTTCCAGATTCCAAACTAAGGCCGCGTTCACACTGAGCATTCCGGCCGCCGAAAGTGCTCCGAATCTGGTTCGGCGGCGGCGAGATCCGCCGAAAGGGCCCTCTCTACGCCGATCACTGTGGGACCGATTTTTGCGGCGTCTGCCGCCGAATCGGTCACCGCGGACCAATAGGAGTGCTAGTCAAGAAATTTCGAAAAATGGCGGCCAAGCCGTACTCACTTGTTATGCCGCAGTGCACGTAACTGAATGTTGAAACCAACGGGAGTTTAACTTACTCTGTGCCTACTTCGCGTCCGTATTTCGTGACCAAGCTTGCTGTTGGCGTGACCGAGCTTGTTGCGGTCTTGCAGAGCAAAACGAACCCACCAACGCCACAGGCGTCGGTGGTTTTTCTGCTCTTCGTGCATTGCAAGACAGCCACTCACCAGCAAAGTAAGCAGTACTGTCTTTTCTTGCTTCTTGCGTGTGAGAATCGTCGAAGTATACACCACCGGATAGCGTAGTGGCGTTTGCGAGCCGCGACAACAACTGGGTGACAGGGCATCCATCGCGCGTTCGCCCCGTGGTAGATGGCATATTCGGCGGCACCGGGCGCGTCCAGTGCGAACGACGCTGCGATTCGGCGGCAGGGGAATTTCGGTCGCTGTAGAAAGCGGATGTTTTAGTGTGAACTAGCCTTAAGAGTATACCTTAGGCGTCTGAGCGCGCAACTAAACAGGTACTGCTAGTATAAACAAGCTCGTACTGTGAGCTGAAAGCTTAACGTGTGTACTATTTCTTGTCCCACATAAGCTTCATCAGCTGGCAATTCAAGTTTGTGTGCGCAGCAAGCAGCAATACAGAATGGCACACAAACAATCTGATAATATACTTTGCAAGTTATAGTTGCAATACGGTTTTCAAACTGTGGCTTTACGTGGGGTGTCATCAATTCACATCACTGGGAAATGAATAAATGTAAAATGGCGGGACCATGCATGCACTGCGCGTAACGGCAATGACGAGCAATGTGAAGTTTGAGAGTACAAGTGCAATATATATAAACAAAAGATGGTGATTCGTGTTACTACTGAAGCTGTAAGTGTTTCTCGTTAATTAGTGCATTTTGCGGCCTGTGCACCCTTGATTACTCCACCAGCTGAAAATTTCCAAAGCGACAATTTTTTGCGTTGTTCTTTGTCCCTGTGTTTAAAGCAAACGTTCACAAGATGAAGGAGCTCATGCTTTTGAGAGGAGGTACACATTTGAGTGGACTATAAGAACACGTTGCGTGATCGCGGTGTGATACGCCGAGAGAGCACAGCGTGATCGAATGCACAATCCCACCAATGCCCGCGACCGAACACGTCCCGCTCGCCGCTTGGCTACGTAGAAATCAACTTCGGCACCTGCTTCCGAGACTCGTATACTTTTGCTCGCAAATGTACGTGTTGCTAATCACGCGCTACACTGGTTATGAATCCTTCAGGACTGCCCATTCGCATTTGTAACACAACTCTGCTCAAAACGCCTATATTTGATTGAGAATATTTAAATAAATTGCTCATGCCGTTCTAGATTTTTTAACGCGGAACTGTTTATGGTGAGTCCGAGGAAGATTTCAGTGACGTATTTTCGTCACAAAAATGACAATAATGAAATACCCATGAATAGACGACAAAGAAAAAGATCCGTCAACGGTATTTGAAACCATGACCTCCCTGGCCATGACAACAGATGTCGGGCACGCTATTCACTGCGCCAAATTTGATGCGTTAAAGATACGCCCATTGTACCTACCTATGCCTTCTCTAGAGTGTTCTTGGTAAAGTGCCGTAATGTGTCATGGCCCTTGCATCCACCATTAGTTCCTTCACTGCATCGTTTCTAAGTGTCCGTCCCATCCGGCACGTTTCCTCTAGGAGATTGTAATTTTGTCGGGGCCTTAACACATCCCCAGGTGGTGACCGTACCCCAAGCGCCGGCGTCGCTCATAGAATACAGCCATGCCAAACATGGCTCTGTGACGTCCACGGGCTTCGCGTGCCTTCGACTCTACGTTTACAGCTAACGCCCGCCCGGCGAAGAATCGTGGCCGGCCAAACAGAAGGCTAGACGCGCATTGTGTTTCCATTTCGTTCAATAACTTCAACAAAGCGTGAACAAGTGGCCTTAGCCAAAGTTTGGCGTACAATCTGTAATGCTCTTCTATCTGCCACTTCCTTTCCCTTTGTTCAGCTTTCACCAACTACTACTACAGCTATCATAATAATATATGACTACAATGGTTTCTTTATTAAAAATATAATAATGATGAATGAGGTAGGTTGTCGTGATAGAGATGTATGGCTAAGCATCAACGAGAATGTATGCAACCTAAGTGGTGCGATTGGCCTCGGCTCTGGGATTGGCGCCTCTCGCGTGTGACGTCAGTTTCTGGACTCAGCTCTCAGCCCCGCTAAAGCAGCCACTGCTCCTGTGCACGGAGCGTCTCCTTCCGCTGTGAACATAATCGAACAATCAGCCTCGCGAGGGTCAACTAACGCACAAAACGAATGTTTTTGAGTGGAAATATGAGCTTGTTTTAGTTATAGCCAAAATGACAGGGCAGAAAAACCTCCCAGATGGCTGATAAGATGCCTCCGACCGCATTGCCAGCAAGAAAGTGAAACAATGAGTGAGTGTTCGCTCTCGTCATGTGCAGTTTCCACCGTGTGATATAATAATTGGTTCGGGAGTTTCGAATTTTCAATAAGCGTGCCTTTGTCCAGCATCTACAGGCATGTCGCTACAGTTATCAAAACATCGCGGAGTCTCATCGAGCACGCGGTGGTGTACGACACAGGCCACATTGTTCAATGTGCACAGCTGATGACGTCAGTGGAGATCGCATCACCATCGTGGTCCTGCTGCTGCAAATACGTGGACTTCGGAACACGCCACACAACGTACCCGTTGCGATCTAGTGCTGCGCAATGCTGAAGTACTGCTCTATGTCTCAGTGTGCTTCCTCCGCTCGTGAAAATTACGTTAGCTTTCACAACAATTCTATAGAGAAGGGTTCGCCTGCCCTTTTCTTTAGGATATATATTTTCTGCAGTGACACGATTATGACAGTGAAAACGAGGATTGTGAGCTAATCGCTGATTTTGGTCCCTCTGGCATTCGCACACAATGCGTGAGAATATTACTTCAGCGAAGCTGTTTCAACTGCTGTTTCGGCAGTAAATCGACCGTTCATGATATCTACTAGAAATCAAATTACATTAAATTACCAAATTTGAGATAATAGCGCTTGGATTGCAGTTATGGGCGTCAGCAGGGTGCAAGCCCGTCTTGTATCACAGTAAGAGGAGTCTTGAGGGGAAGATGCTGTTCTGACTCAGGAAGGGTTCAAGCCCTGTCATAAAGCACCCCCTGGTCGATGCAAATGACACCAGTTTATCGCAATAATGTTTGTTCAGTGAAAGCGACATCATGAAGAAATTCATTTTAAGACCGCACAGGGTTGTCGCTCGGGTAGCAAAATGTGAGAAATACTTATCACTAATGGTATATAACGCGTACAGGACTACAATGATTAAGGGACAACCTTTATTGAATGTTCACTAAACAGCGACAGCAGGTATTGCTTAACAATTTATGGTAAGCAGTGCACTAGGTACGTACGCGCTTTTATATATATATATATATATATATATATATATATATATATATATATATATATATATATATATATATATATATATATATATATATATATATATATAAGGGAAACAAGTGTGTACTTAAGGGCTCGCTTTTCGTGTTTACACAAATAATAAGATATAACAAACAATAATGCCAAGGAAGGTATAGAGAAAGTTATTTGGCCAATGGTATTGTAAATGAGAAGAAAGAAAAACGGGTGAAAAGATAACTTGCCGTGGGCAGTATCCGAACCTGCGACCTTCGAATAACGCGTTCAATGCTCTACCACTGAGCTACCACGACAGCTATTCCCCTCGCCACTTTATTGGGTAGCTATGTCAGTTTAAACGTGGGAGTGTCAGTCAGCGCCACTAGAAGCCTAAGCGGCGAGTGTGGCACACTCTTTACGAGCCTGTTTGGCGTCACGTAGCACGAGAACTTATCACTAACTGGCAGCTGACCAAATAGTCTCTCGTATACAACCTAAAGGCACCAAGTCTGCCAGTACGAGACCCTCGTTAATGAATAAGGGAAACAAGTGTATACTTAAGGGATCGCTTTTCTTGTTTACACAAGAATAAGATCTAACAGACAATGTTGCCAAGGAAGGTATAGGGGAAGTTATTAGGCCAATTGTATTGTAAATTAGAAGAAAAAAAGTGGGTCAAAAGATAACTTGCCGTGGGCAGGATCCGAACCTGCGACCTTCAAATAACGCGTTCGGTGCTCTACCACTGAGCTACCACGACAGCTATCCCCCCAGCCACATTATTGGGTATCTATGTCAGTTTAAACGTGGGAGTGTCAGTCAGCGCCACTAGAAGCCTAAGCGGCGAGTGTGGCACACTCTTTACGAGCCTGTTTGGCGTCACGTAGCACGAGATTGATTGATTTGTGGGGTTTAACGTTCCAAAACCACCATTTGATTATGAGAGACGCCGTAGTGGAGGGCTCCGGAAATTTTGACCACCTGGGGTTCTTTACCGTGCACCCAAATCTGAGTACACGGGCTTACAACATTTTCACCTCCATCGGAAATGCAGCCGCCGCAGCCGGGAATCTAACCCGCGACCTGCGGGTCAGCAGCCGAGTACCTTAGCCACTAGACCACCGCGGCGGGGCCACGTAGCACGAGAACTTATTACTAACTGGCAGCTGACCAAATAGTCTCTCGTATACAACCTAAAGGCACCAAGTCTGCCAGTACGAGACACTCGTTAATGAATAAGTAAACAAGTGTATACTTAAGGGCTCGCTTTTCTTGTGTACACAAGAATAATAAGATCTAACAGACAATGTTGCCAAGGAAGGTATAGGGGAAGGTATTAGGCCAATTGTATTGTAAATAAGAAGAAAGCAATTTGGGTCAAAATATAACTTGCCGTGGGCAGGATCTGAACCTGCGACCTTCGAATAACGCGTTCGGTTCTCTACCACTTAGCTACCACGACAGCTATCCCCCCAGCCACATTATTGGGTATCTATGTCAGTTTAAACGTGGGAGTGTCAGTCAGCACCACTAGTAGCCTAGGCGGCGAGTGTGCCACACTCTTTATGAACCTGTTTGGCGTCACGTAGCACGTTAACTTAATAATGACTGGTAGCTGACCAAATAGTCCCTTGTATACAACCTAAGGGCACCAAGTCTGCCTATACGAGACCCTCGTTAATGAATATGGGAAACAAGTGTATACTTAAGGGCTCGCTTTTCTTGTTTACACAAGAATAATAACATCTAACAGACAATAATGCCAAGGAAGGTATAGGGGAAGTTATTAGGCCAATTGTATTGTAAATGAGAAGAAAGAAAAGTGGGTGAAAAGATAAGTTGCCGTGGGCAGGATCAGAACCTGCAAACTTTGAATAACGCGTTCGGTGCTCTACCACTGAGCTACCACGACAGCTATCCCCCCAGCCACATTATTGGGTATCTGTGTCAGTGTAAACGTGAAAATGTCAGTCAGCACCACTAGTAGCCTAGGCGGCGAGTGTGCCACACTCTTTATGAACCTGTTTGGCGTCACGTAGCACGTGAACTTATTGATAACTGGCAGCTGACCAAATAGTTTCTTGTATACAACCTAAAGGCACCAAGTCTGCCAGTACGAGACCCTCGTTAATAGATAAGGGAAACAAGTGTATACTTAAGGGCTCGCTTTTCTTGTTTACACAAGAACAATAAGATCTAACAGACAATAATGCCAAAAAAGGTATAGGGGAAGTTATTAGTCCAATTGTATTGTAAATGAGAAGAAAGAAAAGTGGGTGAAAAGATAACTTGCCGTGGGCTGCATCTGAACCTGCGAACTTCGAATAACGCGTTCGGTGCTCTACCACTGAGCTACCACGACAGCTATCGGCCCAGCCACATTATTGGGTATCTATGTCAGTTTAAACGTGAGAGTGTCAGTCAGCACCACTTGTAGCCTAGGCGGCGAGTGTGCCACACTCTTTATGAACCTGTTTGGCGTCACGTAGCACGTGAACTTATCAATAACTGGCAGCTGACCAAATCGTCCCTCGTATACAACCTAAAGGCACCAAGTCTGCCAGTACGAGACCCTCGTTAATGAATAGGGGAAACAAGTGTATACTTGTGCGCTCGCATTTCGTGTTCACACAATATTAATAAGATTCAACAGACAATAATGCCAAAGAAGGTATAGGGGAAGTTATTAGGCTAATCGTATTGTAAATGATAAGAAAGAAAAGTCCGTGAAAAGATAACTTGCCATGGGCAGGATCCGAATCTGCGACCTTCGAGTTCACGTGCTACGTGACGCCACACCGGCTTATAAAATGAAGTTCCACACTCACCGCTTGGCTACACATGGCGCTGACTGACAATCCCACGTTTAAATTCAGATATAAACCAAAAAAGTGGGTTGAGGGGAAGGCCAGTGTGATAGCTCAGCGGTTAGTGCATCGAACGCGTTATTCGAAGGTCGTAGGTTTGATTCCTGCTCACGGTTGGTTATTTTTTCACCCACTTTTCTTTGTTACTATTTACATTACATTTGTTCTAAAAACTTCCCTTATACACTCCTTGGCAACATTGTCTGTTAGATCTCATTATTATTCTATCAAAACACAAAAAAACGAGCCCTTAGGTATACACTTCTTTCCTTACTGCGTTAACGAGGGTCTCGTACTGGCAGACTTGGTGTCATTAGGTTGTATATGAGAGACCATTGGTCAGCTGTCCGCTCGTAATAAGTTCACGTGCTACGTGACGCCACACAGGCTTATAAAAGGGTGTTCCACACTCCCCGCTTGGCTACAGATGGCGCTGACTGACACTCCCACGTTTACATTCAGATATAAACCCAAAAAAAGTGGGTTGGGGGAAGGCCTCTGTGATAGCTCAGTGGTTAGAGCATCGAACGCGTTATTCGAAGGTTGTAGGTTCGATTCTGCTCACGGCTGGTTATTCTTTCACCCACTTTTCTTTCTTATTTACATTACATTTGTTCTAATAACTTCTCCTATACATTCCTTGGCATTATTGTCTGTTAGATCTCATTATTATTGTGTCAAAACACGGAAAAACGAGCCCTTAGGTGTACACGTCTTTCCCTTATGTATATATATATATATATATATATATATATATATATATATATATATATATATATATATATGGGGTATGGCACAACGGGAGCATTGTCCACAAGGTTAAATATATTTATTTCCCAACAGTTTCGGGAGGGGTCCTCCCTTCATCAGGAATGAGTTATAAGTCATCCCCTGATGAAGGGAAGACCCCTCTTGAAACTGTTGGGAAATATATTTATCCTTGTTGACAACGCTCCCGTTGTGCCATACCACATACCTTCACGAAGACTAACTGGCCCATTGAAATATTACTTCCACTATATATATATATATATATATATATATATATATATATATATATATATATATATATATATATATATATATATATTGTAGTAAAGAGGAATGCCCACTACTGCAGTGACATCGACACGTTGGCGCGAGGCACGAGCTAAGACTGCCTGGTTGCTGCTGCAACCAGGCAGTGTGTGTGCGTGTGCGTGTGTGTGTGTGTGGTGTGTGTGTACCTGGTGCTAGTCGTCAACGCCTGTAGCCTGCGTGCAATAAATGGCTAAGGTAATGTCAAGACACTGAAACATGGTTGCCAGCTTACCGATAAGGGAAGCATAGGTTGACGTGTGTAGCATGAGTTACTATCAGCGAAGCGCTTCCCGCACATGGTCGATGAAGACGTGGGCCGCTTGCCCTCTCTGAGTTAGACTATCCACTTATTTCTCAGCTTCGGGTCCTATAGTTGTGAAAGCTAACACACTTTTCACGTGTGGGTGATCATGTAGAGGCACAGAGCAGTACTCCACCTTATTCCGCAGCACTCGCCACGGAGACAAGTGGCCGTACTTTCAAGAAACAAAACTTGTGCTTTTAAAATATTTGTTCAAAGCGGACCTGACCAGTTATAACAGTTTCGGAAGCCAAGATAATTATGTGAATGAATTGAAATGCTCCCTGCCGAGTTTTACCAAAACGGTGATTTCTATACGGCGCCACGCTTCGAAAGCGCGAGAACCATTGAACTGACGTCATACAAGCGTGCTTTGCAATTCCGCTATGGGTCGCACACTAGGGCAGTATTTAAACAGAAATAGACTTAGCGCAATTCATCTATCAATGTAAATACTAAACTAGTTCTGTAAAGACACATTTTACTGCCTTGTTTTACCGAATCTTACGGCGGAGGAATCCACCATGTTTTTTTTCTTTTGGTAATTGTTATACATGCAAATAAAGTATCTGTCTGTCCTGTGCCTGCTTGTTTTTGAATAAAAGTGACACGTTTGCATATGCAATGCCCTAACACGACGTGATAGGGACCGCCATCACCTTCTTCTTTTCCTCGGCGCGTAAGCCATTTGAGGCGTTCACGTAATATCTCGACGTGTAGGCATAAACATCTGAAGTATTTATGACGTCAGCAAATTAGGTAATTTTAGAACTTTTGCTGACATCACCAACTGAAATTTGTTAATGACAGCATGTGATATGCGCATCCGAAATGCGCAGCGTCTCGATGCGTGAATTCGGAAGGTTAATAGTCGAGGGGGTAGATGTTACATTTTCTTTCGTGGTATGGCTTCATGCGGACAACGTGAACAACCTCCGCATTGTTTTGCCGTTTCTAGTGCTCTTGTTCGTCAGGGATTACTTTTTAAGTTAGGTCACTTAGCCGGCGAAGGACCTTGTATGGACCAAAGTACCGTCGAAGGAGCTTTTCTGACAGGCTGCAACGTCGTATTGGTGTCCAAATCTATACTTGACTCCCCTGCGGTGCAGGTTGTAGTAGTCCGCATCCTTGAACTGTTGTTGACGTATTCGGTGCCTTGTCAATTCGCGTGCTTCTTCAGCTTTCTGCAGAAATTCGTCAATGTCAGATGGCTCGTAGTGGTCATTGTCGACTGGTAGCATGGCGTCGATAGTTGAATTGACTATGCGACCATAGACAAGCTGAATTGGGGTGACACGGGTGGTCTCTTGAAGGCCGTATTATAGGCGAACGTTGCGTAAGGCAGGATTTCATCCCCCGTTTTATGCTCCAAGTCCACGTACATCGACAGCATGTCAGCGATCGTGCGATTTAGGCGTTCCGTTAACCCATTCGTTTGGGGATGGTACGCAGTGCTTTTCCTATGGCTGGTGTTCGTCATTATCATCAAATATTGCATCAACTCTGACGTGAAGGCTACTCCTTGGTCGGTGATTACTACCTTTGGGGCGCCATGTCGAAGAACTATGCTGAGCACGAAAAACTTGGCTACTTCAGCTGCCGTTCCTCGCTCAAGGCAGCCGGTTTCAGCATACCGCGTTAAGTAGTCGGTGGCGACTACGATCCAACTCTTGCCCGATGATGACATTAGGAAGGGTCCAAGAAGATTCATTCCAACTTGTTCAAATGGTTTGGCAGGCGGTTCTATGGGCTGGAGCAGGCCAGCCGTCTTTAGTGGTGGTCTTTTGCGCCTTTGACATTCGCGACATGTCTTCACATATTGCTGCACGGACGCCAGCAGCTTGGGCCAGTAATACTTCTGATAAATTCTGGCGAATGCCCGGCTAACGCCCAAGTGACCAGACGATGGTTCATCATGAGAAGCTTCTAGGATTTTGGGTCTCATTGCTAATGGAACGACGAGTAAGAACTTCTCTTTGTTATGCCCGAAGTTCCTTTTGTATAGCACATTTTTACGGAGACAGAATGAAGATAATGTTCTCTTGAATACATGTGGGACCTGGCCTGCACGCCCTTCGAGGTGTTCGATCAATGGCAGCAGTTCTGCGTCAGCTCGTTGATGCTCCGCAACATCTGAGGCTTCCATCACACAGAGAAGTGTCGCGTCGTCTTCTTCTGAAGGAGTAGAGTCAAGTGGCGAGTGTGATAAGGAATCGACATCATTGTGTTTTCGCCCAGACCGGTATACTACAGCAATGTCATATTCTTGCAGTCGGAGGCTCCATCTGGCAAGACGTCCCGACGGGTCTTTTAAGTTTGCCAGCCAGCAAAGTGAGTGGTGGTCGCTGACGGCACGGAACGGCCTTCCGTAGAGGTATGATCTGAACTTGCTGATAGCCCATACCACTGCCAAACACTCTTTTTCTGTCACGGAATAGTTTTTTTCGGCTTTTGAGAGGATTCGGCTGGCGTAAGCTATCACCTTTTCTTCTCCATTTCGCCAATGTACGAGTACTGCACCGAGACCAATATTGCTTGCGTCTGTATGGAGTTCCGTGCCAGTGGTCTCGAAGAAGTGGGCAAGGATCGTCGGGATTAGCAAACGTTGCTTTAATTCATTGAAAGCTGTTTCTTGTTCTGCACCCCAAGCGAATGATTCTTCGTCTTTTGTGAGTTTGTTTAGAGGTTCGGCGATTTTCGAGAAGTTTTCTACAAATCGTCTGTAGTAAGCGCATAAGCCCAAAAATCGACGCACCTCTTTCTTGTCTCTGGGCTTTCGGAAATCTGCGACCACCGCAGCCTTGTCAGGATCAGAGCCAACACCTTCCGCGCTGATTACGTGTCCCAAAAAACGAAGCTTGTCGGAGCCGAACTGGCACTTTTCTGGTTTGATTGTCAAGCCGCCCGACTGGATAGCCTGAAGCACTGACCGCAGTCTCTCTACGTGTTGGTCAAACGTCGCAGAAAATACCACAACATCGTCCAAGTAGACTAGGCATGACTGCCACTTCAGCCCCGTAAGGACACTGTCCATCATGCGCTGTAATGTCGCTGGCGCGCAACAGAGGTCGAAAGGTAGTGCTTTAAACTCGTACAAGTCATCCAGGGTTACGAAAGCGGTCTTTTCACGGTCTCTTTCATCCACTTCGATTTGCCAATATCCGCTTTTTCAGTCGAGCGAAGAGAAGTGTCTGGCGTGCCGTTGCCGATCTCATGTGTCATCAATACGCGCTAAGGGGTATACAACCCGCTTGGTTACACTGTTTAGTTTCCGGTAGTCTACACAGAATGTCAACGTGTTGTCTTTTTTTCTCACGAGAACTATCGGCGATGCCCACGGGCTGCTAAATGGCTGAATGACATCATCCTGCAACATCTCCTGCACCTGGCTCTTTATAACCTCTCGTTCTTTCGGCGAAACTCTGTAAGGGTGTTCATACACTGGCCTGGTTGTTTCCTCTGTTATAATCCTGTGTTTCACAATCTGCGTGCGACGTACTTTTGATGAGGTGGAAAAACATTCTGCGAATTCATCTATCAGGTCTTCCAGAATTTTCCTCTCGGTTGGCGATAGACTTCGGCTGATTAAAATTGATGTTCCAAGGTCATGCGTAGTTTCCGAAGTAGGCGGCTCTGACGCAATGGCACATAAGTCGGTAACTTCTGTATAGCTGTGTAGAAAAGCGATGGCAGTGTCTTTTGCGACATGCTGAATTTCCTTTCCGAACTTAGTGAGCAGTACGTTGGCAACCCCAACACGTAAGCGAATAATGCCACGAGCTATGCAAATACCTTTCTTTAGCAGCAGCTCGACTTTGCCATCCGCTATTCCTTCAGAGTCGACGTATGCATCATTCCTTACGGCAACCAGGACGCTGCATCATGGTGGCACGGTTACGTCGCCGTCGATAACACGCAACGCAGAACTTCCCGTCTCCTCGCCTATGGCCAGCTTTTTCGAAAAAGAAATACTAGAATTCTGCAGGTTTATTATGGCGCCGTTATCTAGCAGGAAACCCATTCCGAATATTATGTCTCTCGAGCATTCTGGCAGAACTAGGAAATCGGTGACATAAGTGGCACCCTGAATGCCGATCCTGGCGGTGCATCTTCCCAGAGGTGTAATCAGATGGCCCCCAGCCATGCGTATTTTTGGTCCACTGCAAGGCGTCAAAACTTTCTTCAAATCTTTTGCGATTGCGCAGCTTACAACTGAATAATTGGCACCAGTATCAACCAATACGTTAAATTCCCGCCCATCCATAGTAACACGCAAGTCTGAAGAATTTTTTCCTTTACTTATATTCGTCGTCATTTTCTGCTCGTCGCTGCTTCGCTGGGGCCTTGACGGAGGATCTTTGCTCTGTCGGACATCAGCGGCCTTGCCTCCCCAGGTGGCTGGCTTCAGTTTTTCTGACGCGGGCTTGTTGACCGATAGTTTTGTGGATTTGGTGGTGAACTTGAACGTCGCGGACTTGGCGATCGATAACGATTTGGTGCTGGTGACCTTGGCTGGTGCTGGAAGCTAGCGGCTGGAGGTCCGTGCCTTGAAAAGTACTCCTCTATTTCTATAGGCCTTTCCCCATTACGTGGGCATGAAGCATACACAGAAAACCCACGCAGACCGACCCTTCGGTATGGGCAGTGTCGGTATCAATTTCCAGCTTCTCCGCAGTGAAAACAGTGCGGCGTCCTGTCAGGTGTGCACCACACATCGCTTTTCCGTGGTCTCTGCTCTCCAAGAAAAGGTGGGCTGGTCGAAGCTGACTGGCGTGCACCGGGAGTCGTAAACGAGGCATTGTGGACGGCAGGTTGGCGTAAAGCGTCTGCATACGTTGATACATGGCGTTCCTGCAGGGGTTGTTGAAGTCGAAGAGGTTGCACTTCTGGTTCCGGCTGAAGAATGGCGTGCCGAACTTCATCGCGGATGACGGATGTGAGCGATGAAACTGTCGGCATTACTTGCGTTTGGAGAATGTTACGAAGCTACTCTTTGACGATGGACCGCACCAACTCCCTCAGCGTCTCGTTGCTGCTGTCTCGATTCGCCAAAAGGACGCCCGCGGGCTCACTACCGGCATCCCGATTGTAGTGACGGGCACGCTGCTGCAGTGCTCTTTTATGGTCGTGGCTTCTGTGCGGAATTCAGCAACGGTACGAGGAGGATTGCGAACCAGGCCTGCAAATAAATCCTGTTTGACTTCATGCATCAAATGGCGCACTTTCTTTTCTTCGGTCATGTTCGGATCGGCTCGTTTGAAGAGGCGGGACATGTTCTCGATATACATGCTGACACTCTCGTTCGTGCGTTGGTTTCTTGATTGAAGGGCATTTTCTGCCCTTTCCTGGCAATCCGTGCTGGCATACGCAGCAAGCAACTGCTGCCGAAAGTATTCCCACGTCGCTATTGCCCCTTCGTGGTTCTCAAACCATATTCTCGCTCCATTTTCCAGCGCAAAGTACACGCGGCCCAATTTCCTTGCCTCATCCCAGGCATTGGAACTTGCGACCCACTCGAAATACTCCAGCCAGTCTTCCACATCTTCGTGCGCGTCACCGTGGAAGGGTTCAGGTGAGCACGGGGGAGACACGATGAGCTCAGATGTTGAAGCTCGATTGGTATTTCCCTGAAATTGGCGGTTACCGCAGCCCGTGTTGCTGGAGTAGTGAGGAGTGGTCCGAATTCAGGTGACTCACTTTGGAGGCGGCGACTTGAACGCTGGTGTACTGGAGTAAGTTCGCCAGGCTCCAATCGCTGGGGGTCAGGGCTTCTTTCTCTTGCGCCAAGGGGACTTCCAATCATACCCCGCACCTCCACCAGAATGTCACGTAATACAAGAGGGGGTAACACACACAATGATTTATTGAGGGCAAACTTATCCCCATAAAAGTAGCTATGTCACAAAGAAGAGTCTGCTACAAGCGTTCCGCCTACGTGACCCTTTCTGAACAACTCCGTCAGTATTCCCGGCTCGTGCTCCTCCACCCGAGGCAAGAGTTGCTCTGCCGAAGATGCGTGAGCAGGCGCGAGACAGTAGATGCCCACATAGCGTCTCGTCGGTTGCGAGGCACTGCAGACGCCAACATAGCGTCTCATTGGTTACGAGGCACTGTAGACGCTCACATAGCGTCTCGTTAGTTGCGAGGCACTGTAGACGCTCACATAGCGTCCCGTTGGTCCTCTTTGTAAAATAATTAGTAGGGGCAATCTCTGTGGCAACATAGAGATAACGTGGCTTAAGACACACAGTCGGAGACACTCATTCTCTTGATCATCACGTGACTTTTCTTTCAGGAAGTTTCCTTTTTTATAATTCACCTTAAGTCACTGCTGGAAGACTGCAGTGATGTATCCTCGGCAAGGTTCTATTTGGCGTTGCATAAGTGGTTGCCAGACTGGAAGGGTGGTTGTTGCCAGACTGCCGCTAAATTTGGCAAAAAAGTTTTTTCTGTAGTTGTGGCTTCTCCGCAAGAGTTTGGTGCTATCCGCGGTGCACTTCTTGGCTGAAAAATTTTCTCCTGTCGTTGTGGCTTCTCCGTAAGAGTTTGGTGCTATCCGCGGTGAATTTCGCGAGTGCATGAGCGACGCTGGCCGTTTTAATTAACGGAATGGACCGAGCCTAGCAGAAGTCGAGCGCGGCGCTGCCGTGCAATTAAGAGGCCGTTTTAATTCCGTTTTAATTAACGGATTATACCACGCCTAGCAGAAGTTGAGCGCGGCGCTGCTGCGCAATTAAGAGGCCGTTTTAATTAACGGAATGAACCTCCCATTACAGAAGTCGAGGCGCGTTCTCTTGCTGTGTGCGCAGCTGTGCGATTATGATATCGTGTCTCAGTATTAGGGATTACGGGGAAAACTGATTAGAGTCGCAGGAGGGGATGCGCTGCCCCCCTTCCCGTTTACTTTTCTTTTTTTTCTCTCTCAGCTGATCGTGTCGCGTCGACCGCGCGCTACGATGGGGGACGCTACGCTTCCCCTAGCTGTGTCAGCACAAGATACATCGTTCGGACTCGTATATACATGTGATGAATAAGCGTTCCAAGGCTGGTTAATCAGAGTACATCGGATATGCTATAGCTATGTACGCCTGTAAGGCTTCTTTATCGAAGCAGATGGAGTGAACTAAGCGCGACTTGCGCGTACCTGTAAATGGGACCCAGCCGACGAGCCGCCGTCGCTTACAGGGCCCCATCCACAATAAGCACAAATTGTTTCTGAGCTCAAGAGCGCAGTATAAAACAATAGGGTGGGTACATAAGAATAAAATGGCATAATATGTCTCACTACACGCTCATCACTCACGATATGGCAGGGATCCCTAAACAGGATATCGGCGAGCGATCACCTCCATTAATCGAAGGAAAAGGTCTTTCACGTTGAGACGTGCAACGACCAAGTACGTCTCGAGAGGCAAAAAAAAGGAGCCTTGCTCCTGTCTACCCAGCATTGCGAGTGTCCCGCGGAGCTGGGACAGCTAGCTGTTTCCTGCAACCATTGTACTTGAAGTGTGGGTCTGCTCGTTTTTTTTTTGCCGGGGCGATTGTACGTGACGACTTACTGCATCCTGGGTCACCATAATTAAGCCGAGGTCCTTGCGAATTCCCCATCACTCGGATGTTGGCGGCCGCTTCTGTGCTGTTCCCGACTGTCTGCAGGTCGAACTCCCGCTCGAAGCGATGGCGTCTTCGACAGTCTAATAACGCGACAGCTCCTGAAATGGTGACAATGTACTTTGCACAACTAACGTTACGA
Source organism: Rhipicephalus annulatus (assembly GCA_013436015.1). Taxonomy (NCBI): domain Eukaryota; kingdom Metazoa; phylum Arthropoda; class Arachnida; order Ixodida; family Ixodidae; genus Rhipicephalus; species Rhipicephalus annulatus. The sequence continues at coordinate 968,116 of WOVY01000224.1, read as the reverse complement.
CATTTCGTAGGGATCACGATCCTAAAGCTTAGGGATTGCGACCGAGATAGGGAGCACCAAATAAGGAAATTTGAGAGGTTTACGTGAGCAAGTTTGGCCATGTGTCGACGCCCAATGCACCGAGGTGGAGTACGTGCCCTAGGTGGTGTACTGTTTACGTGATACGTGGGTCACATCACGTAGCATCACGCAACGTCGTTCGCACTCCCGCTCAAGTCACCGTTGCTGTGGAGAAGGAGGGGCACCGAAGTGGAGTACGTGACCTAGGTGTTGTACGATTCGAGGCGTCTTCGCCTATCCCGCATTTTCACACATATGCTCGCGTCGCGTCGGCGCCGTGACCCACCCCCTCTTCCTCCGCAGACGCTTGCGTCGCTTCGGGTCGGCGCCATGTCAACCAACGTTCGAGGTACAAAAAGGCTTTTTTATGTTTTTTTATTCCAGGCGTCTTTGCCCCCCCCCCCCTCTTTCTCCGCAGACACTCGCGTCGCGTCGGGTCGGCGCCATGTCAGCCAACGTTCGAGGTCTGAAAAGGCTTTTTTATGTTTCTTTTTGTTCCAGGCGTCTTTGCCCGTCCCGTCTTTCTCCGCAGGTGCTCGCGTGGCGTTAGGGCCGTGGCCCATCCACTCTTTCTCCCCAGATGCTCGCGCCACGTCGGCGCCGTGACCCACCCCTCTTTCCCCGCTGATGCTGCATCACGTAGGCGCCCTGTCAAGGTTAGAGCGCTTTATCCCCCTTTCACCTCATGACCCTTATAAAATGCCGTAACGTTAGCCATCCAAGTTACACTGTTACCAAATCAGGAAGCGTCTCGTCATGGCCACGCCACGGATAGACCCCAGCATTGTCGATATCGCCGACATCATAAGGTACCCTGCCGCGGAAGAGGCCTTCCTTTGTGAAATTGGACTGTCGCCTGCGCCATCGCTTCGACCGGCAGTTCGACCTCAGGCAGCCGGAACAACAATGGGGCGGCCACCGACATCCGAGTACTGGGGTATTTTCAAGGATCTCTGCTTTAATCCAGGTGAGCCAGGATGCGGTGGAGAAGTCGTGACGTACAATCGCCCGGGAAAGAAAGGAAGCAGACCCACATTCAGGTGCAATCGTTGCAGGAAACAGCTCTCCCAGCTCCGCGGGACGCAGGCTCTGCAGGGTAGGCAGGGCCAAGGTTCCTTTTTTGCCTGTCAAGACGTACTTGGTCGTCCTAACGTAAAACTCTCTCGACGCGAAATAATATGGCTCACGTACGCCATGGTGAAAGGGTTCTCGTCAAGGAACACGAGAGAGCTTACAGAGAAGGAGTTTAAATTGAGCAATACCACGCGGACCGACTGGAGAAATTATATAAGAGAAGTAGCACTCGAAGAGCTGCGCGCACAGCCGGCGATGGGTGGAGTGGGCGAGGTCGTCCAAATCGACGAATGCTTGTTGAGGGGTCGGCGCAAGGCGAATCGAGGTCGCCTGCTGACTGGCGACAGTGTTCCTCCAAGGCGCCGCAACAATTACGGTGGCGTTTCGAACAAGGGCCCGTGGATTTTCGGCATGCTGCACGTGTCCACGAAGGAGTTGAGGCTGTTTCAAGTGGATAAAAGGGATGCTGCCACCCTTGGTTCACTGATATCCAAACACATTCTTCCCGGGACGACGGTGTACAGCGACGAGTGGGCCGCGTACCAGTGCATACCCACACTTATGGATGCCAACGGAACACCACTAAACTTGGACTGGCACACCGTGAACCACAGTGTCAACTTCGTTGATCCTACGACAGGCGCCAACACGCAAAGGATCGAAAGTGAATGGCAAAAGGCCAAGCGCCGTCTCGTGCGCAACAGCAACAAGACGACTACCTCACTTATGCCGGCTCACCTCGCCTGGCTTTGGTGGAAATCAATTAACGCACGTCCCAACGTGAAAGACCCTTTTCTTCGATTAATGGAGGTAATTGCTCGCCGGTATCCAGTTTAGTTATAATGAGTGCGTTGTGAGACATATTGTCATTTTATTCTTATGTTTATGTTTTAATATTATCTCATTTTATTCTTATGTTTTCACTATATTGTATTATTATTATTGTCACTATTATGTCTATTATGTCATTTTATTCTTATGTTTTCATTATGTTGTATTAATATTATTGTCATTATTATGTTTATTATGTCATTTTATTCTTATGTTTTATTATTATGTCATTTTCTTCTTACGTTTTCACTATATTGTAATATTATTATTGCCACTATTATGTTTATTATGTCATTTTATTCTTATGTTTTATTATTAGTCATTTTATTCTTATGTTTTCATTATATTGTATTATTATTATTTTCGCTATTATGTCTATTATGTCATTTTATTCTTATGTTTTCATTATGTTGTATTATTATTATTGTCATTATTATGTTTATTATGTCATTTTATTCTTATGTTTTATTATTATGTCATTTTCTTCTTACATTTTCATTATGTTGTATTATTATTATTGTCATTATTATGTTTATTATGTCATTTTATTCTTCTTGTATACTAAACTCTTGAGCTGAGAAACAATACACAATCATTATTTGGAATTTTGGTAGTTTGTGCTTATTGTGGGTGGGGCCCTGTAAGCGACGGCGGCTCGTCGGCTGGGTCCCATTTACAGGTACGCGCAAGTCGCGCTTAGTTCACTCAATCTGCTTCGATAAAGAAGCCTTCCAGGCGTACATAGTTGTAGCATATCCGACGTACTCCGATTAACCAGCCTTGGAACGCTTATTCATCACATGTATATACGAGTCCGAACGATGTGTCTTGTGCTGACACAGCTAGGGGAAGCGTAGCGTCCCCCGTCGTAGCGCGCGGTCGACGCGACACGATCAGCTGAGAGAGAAAAAAAAAGAAAAGTAAGGGGGAAGGGGGGCAGCGCATACCCTCCTGCGACTCTAATCAGTTTTCCCCGTAATCCCTAATGCTGAGACGCGATATCTTAATCGCACAGCTGCGCACACAGCAAGAGAACGCGCCTCGACTTCTGTAATGGGAGGTTCATTCCGTTAATTAAAACGGCCTCTTAATTGCACGGCAGCGCCGCGCTCGACTTCTGCTAGGCTCGGTTCCTTCCGTTAATTAAAACGGAATTGAAACGGCCTCTTAATTGCACGGCAGCACCGCGCTCGACTTCTGCTAGGCGCGGTATATTCCGTAGAGAAAACGAATTCTGTAATGCGCGGTTCATTCCGTTAATTAAAACGGAATTAAAACGGCCTCTTAATTGCGCAGCAGCGCCGCGCTCGACTTCTGCTAGGCTCGGTCCATTCCGTTAATTAAAACGGCCAGCGTCGCTCATGCACTCGCGAAATTCACCGCGGATAGCACCAAACTCTTACGGAGAAGCCACAACTACAAGAGAAAAAGTTTTCAGCCAAGAAGTGCACTGCGGATAGCACCAAACGCTTACGGAGAAGCCACAACTACAGAAAAAAATTTTCTGCCAAATTTAGCGGCAGTCTGGCAACAACCACCCCAAAGTCTGGCAACAGACTTATGCAACGCCAAATAGAACCTTTCCGTATCCTCAGTTAAGTAAAACGCAACGAAAACTCTCGCCTGGCAGTGTGGCAGCTTGGGCTAGTTGGTATGGCATGACGATAGTTATTGCGCGAGAACGAAACGACGACACAGAGACAAGAAGGACACGCGTGTCCTTCTTGTCTCTGTGTCGTCGTTTCGTTCTCGCGCAATAACTATCGTCTCGCCTGGCCTCTCGACTAATGGTTGAAGAATGTGATAGCCTTGAAACTTTTATATTACAGTATTTTTGCAGTACTCATAATGTCTTGGAGTTATATTTTCTATAAATAAACACTGGAACGAACATATGTGCTGAATCACTTGTCGCACGTATATAAGTGGTATGGTGTACTGTGGCAAAACGGTGCTACCACACAGGGTAAAGCTCATGCTTCATCAAGCTTTTCTATTCACATCTTATAATCAGATTCTTGGTATGGACGACTATATATATCAATGACCTCCCTAACACTGTTTTTTTTCCTCAATTAAACTTTTCACGAAAGATTGTTTTATTTATCACAAAATGACTAATCCTTCTTATTCACTAAATATCCAAATTGATCCTAATCAATTATTCCTATGGTGCAACAAATGTCTCATGCAATTAAATATCAGTAAATGTAAGGTCATGAGAGTAACCCGTCCTCGCAACCGATACTAAAGTTACCACCTTAATGGAGTCCCCTTGAATTCTGTTAACTCTTAGAAATACCTTGGCATTATATCACCAAAGACCTCCACTGGAACATGCGGATCGATTATATAACCCGCAACTTCAACCACACCCTTGGCTACTTGCGCCGTGATTTTTCTAAAGCTAATTCTTTCCTGAAATTAATCTTGAATAAAACTCCAGTACGTCATAAACTAGAATACGCATGCAGCATCTCTGACCCTCATCAAACTGCGTTAATCAACGCATTTGAATCTGTTCAGAATCGCGCCGCCCGATTTATCTTGTTCAATTACTCCCGTTACGCTTCTGTATCTACAATGAAGAATACATAGGGCTGTCTGATCAGTGTTTACGTCGTAAAGTCTTCGTGTTTGTCTATTTCATAAAATTCATCACCCAAGTGGAGATTAAAGAAAACATCTTTTCCTTTAACTTGAGTATATTTCATCACACGTCGACTACAGTTATAAGGTTGGTGTCCCAGTATGCCGTACTAACATATACAGCTTCTCCTTTTTCTTGCCGACCAGCAGAGAATTAAACCACCTTCCCGCCTCAATCTGAAAAATTAGTATGCTAATTTCAAAAGCGCCAATGAGCACATGGTGTTTTGTTATTTTTGTACATATAGCCAAATATATTATTCGCAGTCGTGTACATTCATGTTAGCCACTCTTTTCTTAATTTCCCTGGAGCTCTGAATGTATTTGTAATGAATAAAAAATAAATTAATAGGGAAAACAGCTTTGCCGCAAAGGCGAAGCATTGAACGCGGTAGCAACAATTTGAAAAGTCACGCGAAGAATGGAAAGCATATCGAAACATGCCCCGCGTTTCTCGCGCACAAATTAAGTGTGATAGGTACTCACAGGTATGGTTGCAAGCGAATAAGCGTCTTATTTGTTACTTCGCTGAGTCTGAAAAGCACGCGCTTTTCGCGAACGGAGACTGCAATGATTACAGTGACCTTTGTGCGCTCGGTAACTACAGCAGAATTGTTGCAGGTAAGCCCCGAGGCCAACCAAGGCGTACGATTCTCCCCTCCTCGCCACCGCGAGATAAGGGCGTGTGAGTGAGCGTCGCTTCCCTTCTCTAAACTGGGCAAAGTACGCATAGGAGATTAGAGCGGGCACCCCTGCGCGATGTGGTAACGTGCGCTCATTGAGCCATCTTTCTGGTAATGCCAAAAACACAGCAGCGGTAAGTAGTAGATATAAAGAATTGGCCGTTTGAAGGGTCAAGAACAATCACCGGGTTGGGCTCAGTGGTTAACGCCTCGCTTTTACGACGCAGAGGTCCCACGTTCGATTCCGGGCGCCGGAGTGCTTTAAATGCGAAGCATTTCTTAGCGAGCTTTGGCGACTTTGAGCGTATCTATCTATCTATCTAGCCGCCTACGACTCTTAAGCTCTCCTAGCCGTTTCTTTAATGTTATCAATACCAAATTCGGTACAGCATAACATGACTGTATAACGAGAATAATTGACTAGTCATAACATGACTATCGTGACATTTATGTTATAATGTCATGATTTATATTTCAAAATCTTGCTGCTCTTGCGGTGGTTTCATTCACAAGACATGTTGCGAAATTGGCTTGGTATGACATGACTGCATGACAAACACAAGTGACAGACCCTAACGTGGAAATCATGACATGCATGTCATTTAAGTCATGATTTATGACTACGCGCCACGCTCAGGTACGCTCGCAGTCGTTCCGCTAGCTTCACATATACCAAATTTGGTGTTACGGGACGTGAATGAATGACAAAGGTATGTGACGGGTGCAAACATGATAATCATAATATGCGTGCCATGCAAAAACTTGACTACATGCCACACTCATGATACGCTCGCGGCCATTTCGCTCGCATCACATAGATCTAATTTGGTATTATGGGACGTGAATGGATGACGAATGTATATGACTGGTTCAAACATCACAATCAGGAGACGCATGTCATGTAACGATATGACTACAAGCCATGCTCATGATACGCTCGCAGTCGTTTCGCTAGCCTCACATAACAAATATGGTATTACGGGACGTGAATGAATGACGAGAATATGTGACTGTTGCAAACATGATAATCACGAGATGCGCGTCATGTAAGAACATCACTACGTGCCAAACTCAAGGTGCCAAAATACTTCGACGTAACCCTGCGTTACATGGCGCAAAGTTCAGTACAAAAGAATAGTGGGAGAGGGCTCCTAAAAACCCTGAACTCTCAGTCCATTACTCGGCAGTTTAGGAGGCCTGCGAACGGGTGGAGAGCCACGGTCTTCCGGTCTCGGTGTGGACGCGGCCAGCAACTGCGGCGGACACCTCTAAGGGGGTTGTCTGACCAGTTTTCTATGACCAAATAAAGTTCATTTCACTTCACCCGGTGCACGTGCGCGCCGGCGTTTGTTTCGCCGCGACACGCTGGTGATGCCACGCGAGGCGCCGATCTGCCTGGCATATTCGCAGGCACACGCCGCGGTGCGTTGCTTTGACGCATGCGCGTTTTTACGCGCCTAGCATCCTGCCTTCGCGAAGCTAAGCAGACTCGGTGCTGTCTAGCTAACGTCGTCGGCGCGAAATGCAGCATGTCGCATTTCGAGACGGTTGCCACCGGGCCTCGCTGACAGACGCTGGTCGCGTCTAGTGTGAGACAACAGAATGCTCGCGTTTTGCTAGCGTAGCGTCGCTGCGCCCAGGATGGGCGCGCGTCAACGTTACGTGCGCTCGCCACCATTTCGATAGCTTCACATATACAAAGTTTCATATTACGGGACGTGAATTCACGGCGAAGGTATGGGACACGTTCAAGCATGATAATCATGATATTCGTGTCGTGTAAAACTTTACTACATGCAACGCTCATAGCGTGCTCGCGGCCGTTTCGCTAGCTGCACATATACTAAATTTGATATCAGGTGACGTGAATAGACGACGAAAATAAATGACACGTCCAAACGTGATAATCATGACATGAAACTCATGTACGGCATCATTTACTTCCACCTCGAATTGTTGTGCTGATTTTAAAGTTACATATCAAGCTTCCTAATTCGTGCTTCGCATATCAGCGATTCCCACTGTACGTGGGATCTGCCTTTTTTTTCTAGAATATTTTTCTTTCTAGCGTTTTCATATATATAGGTACGACTACAAATACAGTGCATGACATAGACGCTGACGCCGAAGCCTCGGCAAAATCCAGCCGAGTGTGTCCATATAATTGCTATCAGAATAAGAAATAAATAAACTAACACGAACTTGCAAGAAGTCTACCTGATGCTAAAGAAAGTGAAGTAGAGTCATTTTCAATGCGGCGTATTTATCCATGTACCCTAAAGGCCACAGCGCATTACATCGGGTGGGGGGGGGGGGGCAGTAGCGCACATTCTTAGACTGAAATTAACAGGAAAAGATTATAACGTATGAACAAACAAACAAAAATGTAGATTTATAACAATAAATATCAGCGAAATTTATTAGAAGGACGAACTGTACTAAAAAGAAAACAATGAGACAAGAACGAACGAGGCTGTATTTTTCTACCATAAACAGCAGCCAAGTGATCTAGGTATACAGCTGTCTAAGTAAAGTATCATTCAGAAATATGCATGTGGGGGGCAGTTTTATGATGTCAATCAAACCCAAGATGAAGCTATAACTTGTAATTGAGTTATTTGTGCTTCTTTATGCTTCTTAAACTGTATATAAAGTTTTTTCATTCTTCTCTCAATGCAGCTTTTTACAACCTCCCCGCTGACATACATTTCACTCCGCACAAGCCAGTCACTTCTAGTGTCCCGTTATCGCAACAGAACTGCCACTTTTTTCCCCGCGTCGTCAAGGATTGGAACGACCTTCCCTGCTCCATTGTTTCAACCACCTGCCCATCATCCTTCCCTACATCCATCGTTACAAAAGACCTGTGCTGCGAAAATTAACGTGTTCAAATGTTCTCTTTTCCTGTGTATCTATCCCTTGTGTAATACCCCCAGTGGGGTTCTTGAATGAATTAATGAACAACACTGTTATTGCAATTCTTTCCAGTGATTGGCAGCAAGAAGTAATGGCGAATTTAAAAACAGACTTGGCTGGGCAAATAAAGTTTCTTATTTGAATTTCTGGTCTATATTGCCACTTGGCTGCTAATTACGGCGAGCGCAAGCCATGGCCGCCCGCGAGAACGGAAGACGATGTTCTGGGGCAGCGCGTGCTCTGGCTAGTTGTTGTTGATTATTGAGACAGCCATCTGGCCAGTTTTTGGTTCGTCTCCCCGCCGGCTCAATTCTTAGTTGAAGAGCTTTTGTAGCACGTGACAACTGGCGGAGCTGCTGGGTAACCCCCAGCCAATGTTCCAAACGCCTCCAGGTAGCCCTGTACCTGCAGTGACAACACCTGTTCACCGCTCAAGGCGAAGACTCCGACGACTATTTCCTGAGCGTGGACCTCTTCCCGAGATGACGTCTGTCACACCCGCTAACCCTAGGGAAGGCGCTGCAGCCTCCAACGCTCAGGAAAGCGCTGCAGCCACGCATAATATGCTGTGAAAACCACGTGTGCCGAAGGTGTTCCACGGTTCCGTCTTTGAATATGTCGAAGATTGGCTGTGTTATCACTGCGGTGAAGCTGGACATGTCTACCGGGAATGTCCCTATCGTCGCCTCGGACTACAGGGTTTTGCTGTCGACGCACCACGGTCGAGACTTGGTGAAAGACCGAAGGCTATTGAAGATTACCTCTCACAGCAGCGCATGCCACTGCGGCGGCAGTCACGGTCCCAATCTCCAAGGCGATCTTCTTCAAATTTTTGGTGCCTCCCAGGGGCGGTGCCGGCGCACTCGCCCAACCCTAGGCGGGAACACTAACGATAGCGACCTTCGGAATCAAGGCCTCTGACACTCGACGCAAGCAAGGCCTCCCACCGACGCCATCACGGACACGGAGTGATTCCCGACGACAGCGACGAAACCCATAAGCAGATTTTCTTTGGATATACATGTGGTAGTCGACGGTCACCACGACGTTAGTGCATTATTCGACACAGGTGCGGACTACTCGATCATACGCGAAACCTAGCAGCGCCCATAAAGTTGTCACGCCTTGGTACCAAGCACAAATTCGTACTGCCGGCGGGCACTTCGTCACCCCAATCGGCATGTGCACTATCAGAGTGAGCCTTCGGGGACGTACGTTTTTCGCCAGCTGCCTCGTACTTCGTGACTGTTCCCGAGACCTAACCCTGGGAGTCGACTTTTTGTGGGAGCGCAGCGCTATTATCGATATTCGAGAGCGTACCGTGACGTTTTTGACAGCTGGATCCTCCGACAAATCTGACGACATCCGTGAGAGCACGCTTCGCGTTTATGCCGACAGCATCACGCTGCCTCCGCGTTCAAGTGTCCTATTGATGTGGTGTCTGACAAGTTACGGGATAATGAGGTTGTCGCCGAAGGCAACTTGACGCTTTTGTTCGTGCTAGGTGTCTGCGCTGCACGCAGCCTCGTCATGCTTCATGACGGAAACAATACCCTACTTGTGACTAATTTCAGTAACGAGTACCGGCACCTGTTTTGTGACACCGTCATCGCTTTCGCCTACCCCATCGCAGACGTTTCTGAATGCTTCACATCTACATCAGCCGACGACGGGCTTCCACCGACACCAAGCGACGTGACTTCACTTCTTGCAAAAGTTGATGTCAACACGACACTCTCGGAACAACAGACCGAGCTACGTGAACTGCTATATCAATATAAATAGTGCTTCGCTTTCACCTCCAAGGTTCGTCAGACACCGATCGCCAAACGCCGAATTATCATGTATACCGACGCCTTGCCCGTAAAACAACACCCTTACCGCGTTTCGGCAAAGGAACGTGACGTGATAAATGCTCAAGTCGAAGAGATGTTGCAAGACGACGTTATCCAACATTTGAAGAGTGCCTGGTCATCTCCGGTCGTGCTCGTGAAGAAAAAAATGGCAGTGGCTTAGCTCAGCTATGCCAGGATATACGTAGCGTTAGCAAAGGTTCAGCTGAATATTCTTCCTTTTCTATGGCTATACCACAGTGGCAAACGCCAGTCAGAGGCGCTCTCAGCGGCTCCAGCGCATTGTCAGACCGCAACTGCACAGGGAAGGCGCGCGCGTCGGCGTCCATATGTCTACCAAGGTTATGCGGCACTCCTCTGGAAAGCGCACACCGGCGGCGGCGAGTCGCGCGCGGCCGTGGCCGAGTGCGAGGTAGTTGCCGGCTCCGGTGCGTGACACCACTGATCGTCTGTGCAGTGCATCAAATTGCGCGCACACCGGCGGCGAGCCACACGCGGCGGCGGCACAGGATAATTGCGCATGCGCAGACCAGTGCCACGCAAAATTGGCTCAGCGAGGCCAGTGTAGTTAACGCTACAAAAGATGGATCACTGCGCTTCTGCGTGGACTACAGGAAACTCAACAGCGTGACTAAAAAAGACGTCTATCCACTGCGCCGCATCGACGATTCCCTCGACAGACTGCGGCGGGCCAAATATTTTTCATCGATAGACTTGGAAATTGGCTACTGGCAGATCGAAGTTGATGAACGAGATCGTGAAAAAACCGCCTTCGTTACACAGGATGGCCTACATGAATTCATAGTGCTTCCCTTCCGCCTCTGTTCTGCACCTGCGACATTCCAGTGAATGATGGACACTGTTCTTACCGGTCTAAAGTGACACACGTGCCTAGTTTACCTGGATGATGTTGTGTTTTCTGTCACTTTTAAGGAGCACCTGAAGCGTCTGCAGAATGTGCTGGAAGCGCTCCGCTCTGCTAACCTGACACGGAAGATAGAAAAGTGCCACTTCGGTTACAAGGAACTAAAGTTTCTCGGCCATGTTGTCAGTGCGGATGGTATTCGACCAGACCCTGACAAAAGTACCGCTGTGGTCTCGTTTCCTGTTCTACGTAACAAGAAGGCAATACGTCGCTTCCTAGGGCTCTGTGCGTACTATCGCCGCTTTACAGCCAATTTTTCTAGGATTGCTGAGCCACTCACTAGACTCATTCGTGAATATGTTCCATTCGTCTGGGATGAAGAACAGGGCAAATCTTTTTCTGAGCTACGGGATCGTTTGCAGACACCACCAGTCCTCGCTCAATATTGTCACGACGTCGAAACAGAGGTCTTGCGGCAGAAACTGAGACGCCAGAAGCAGGTAGGTTCTTTTAATAGAACGCGCAAAAACGAGTTCTTCTTTTTCATCCATTTCGTTGTACTTCATGGCACATGCACAACTGTCATTGTCTTTCTTTTCGAAAAGCACGTGACATTTGCCTCCCTCCGAAAGAGGCATCGTCCCGATGCGCAACCTAGGCGCTCTACCAGGCGTATGAAGTGGTCGCGTCAACTAGATAAATACGGTTTCATACGGACGACGTGTACGACTTCGGGTAAATGATTTCGACGCTTAGAACTACAGTCAGTGTCGGGAACAACTTCATAGTTCACGTCGTTCAAGCGTCGCGTGACGCTGTATGGGCCAAAGTATCGTCTTAGAAGTTTTTCCGACAGTCCACGTCAACGTATCGGAATCCAGACCCAGACCTTGTCGCCTGGTGTGTAGCTAATAAACTTGTGTCGGGCGTCGTACCGTTGTGCATCTTGATGCTGTTGATGACAGATGCGCACACGCGCGAGCTGTCTGGCTTCCTCGGCGCGCTGAGTGAACTCTTCGGCGTCCACATGGATGTCGTCACACTCATGCGGCAACATGGCGTCCAACGTTGTCGTGACTTCGCGACCATAGATCAGACTGAACGGCGTCATTCCAGTGGTTTCTTGTCGAGCGGTATTATAGGCAAAGGTCACGTACGGCAATATCTGATCCCAGTTTTTATGTTCCGTGTCAACGTACATGCTGATCATGTCGGTGAGGGTCCTATTGAGGCGCTCTGTCAGTCCGTTTGTCTGCGGATGGTAAGCAGTTGTTCTCCGGTGAGCTGTACCGCTGAGTCTGAGAACCGACTCCAAAAGTTCTGCGGTGAAGGCAGGTCCTCTGTCTGTGATCACTGCTGTCGGAGCGCCATGCCGAAGGACGATGTTTTCGATGAAGAACTGAGCGGCCTCTGCTGCTGTGCCGCGCTGCATAGCTTTAGTCTCCGCATAACGGGAGAGGTAATCGGTGGCCACGATTATCCATCTGTTACCTGTTGTGGAAGTTGGAAAGGGGCCCAGGAAATCCATTCCAATCTGGGTGAACGGCTTCGCTGGTGTTAGGACTGGATGTAAAAGACCGGCTGGCTTGCTAGGAGGTGCTTTGCGTCTTTGGCAGTCGGTGCAAGTTCGCACGTGATGGTTAACATCAGCGGGTAACTTTGGCCAGTAGTACTTGCATCGCAGTCGGCACAATGTTCGGGTGTAGCCTAGATGACCAGAAGTTGCTTCATCATGGCACGCTTCCATTATTTCTTTTCGAAGAGAGGCAGGCACGACGAGCAAGTGCGGGTTGCCGGTTGGTGAGAAGTTTTTCTTATAGAGAAGATCGTTTCGCAAGCAAAAAGATGGCAGTCCTCTGGCAAATAACCGCGGCACGTCCTTACGGCGTCCTTCTAAATATTCAATGAGTGGTAACAGCTCGGGGTCACTGCGCTGCTCCTGTGCAATAGTGGCCGTGTTGACGACTCCCAAGAATGCCGCGTCGATGTTTTCGTCATCACGAGCGACAGTCTCCACTGGCGACCGTGAGAGACAGTCGGCGTCGGTGTGCCGCTTCCCAGATTTATAGACGATGGTCATGTCGAACTCTTGAAGTCTTAGGCTCCAGCGCGCCAAACGGCCAGATGGATCTTTAAGGTTGGTGAGCCAGCACAAAGAGTGATGGTCGCTAACAACCTTGAAGGAGCGGCCGTACAAATATGGACGAAATTTGATGACTGCCCACACCACGGCGAGACACTCCTTCTCGGTAGTCGAGTAGTTCTCCTCCGTGCGAGAGAGAGTTCTGCTGGCGTAGGCTATTACTCTTTCACAGCCGTCTTGCCACTGCACCAGAACGGCACCCAGACCTACATTGCTGGCGTCAGTGTGAAGAGCTGTAGGGGCTTCCTGGTCGAAGTGCGCGAGGACTGGAGGTGTTTGCAGGCGTTGTCGTAGTTCATTGAACGCCATTTGCTGTTGTTCACCCCAAAAGAAGGGGACGTCCTCACGTGTGAGTCGTGTCAATGGCGCCGCAATAGACGAAAAGTCCTCAATAAATCGCCGGTAATAGGCACACAACCCTAAAAAGCGTCTCACGGCCTTTTTGTCGCATGGTGCAGGAAATTGCGCTACGGCGTCTATTTTGGCCGGGTCAGGTCGAACACCCTCGTGACTGACGACGTGGCCTAGGAAGCTGAGTTCGTTAAAACCAAAATGACATTTTTCCGGTTTTAAAGTAAGGCCGGCCGAACGTATGGCTTGAAGGACGGTGAATAAACGGCTGAGATGTTCCTCGAATGTTGCTGAGAATACAATAACATCGTCCAGATAGACCAAGCATGTTTGCCACTTCAGGCCTGATAGTACGGTGTCCATGAGACGCTGAAAAGTGGCTGGCGCCGAGCACAAACCAAAAGGAAGCACCTTAAATTCGTATAGACCATCGGGCGTCACGAAGGCCGTTTTTTCACGATCTCTCTCGTCGACTTCTATCTTCCAGTAGCCGCTTCGGAGGTCCATTGAAGAGAAATAGCGCGCATGACGCAGCCGATCGAGTGAATCGTCTATGCGGGGCAGTGGATAGACGTCTTTCTTCGTGACTTGGTTCAACTTGCGATAATCAATACAGAAGCGCAAGCTGCCGTCTTTTTTCTTGACCAAAACCACGGGGGACGCCCAAGGACTTTTCGAAGGTTGTATGACGTCATCCGCGAGCATCTTGTGTACTTGCTTCTGAATCTCCTCGCGCTCTTTCGGCGACACACGGTAGGGGTTTTGCCGAATCGGTCGCGTGTTGTCTTCAGTAATGATGCGGTGCTTGGTCAATGGTGTTTGCTGTACCTTTGACGTACGCGAAAAGCAGTCTTCAAATTGTTGTATAAGTTCAAGCAGGCGCTTCCTATCAGAGGGCGGTAGCGTAGAGCAGATGTCCACCGACAAAGTTGTCGAGGCGGGGACAGCCGCGTCATCTGGTTGCAAGGTAAAACAATCCCCGGCGTGGTCTACATCGTCGTAGTAGGCAATTGCGGTACCCTTCTGGATTCGACGGCGCTCGTTGCTGAAGTTTGTGAGGAGCACTTCTGCCTGTCCACCAGTAAGCGCCAGGACGCCCCTCGCGATGGAAATGCCTTGCGTGAACAAAAGAGTGACTATGTGCTCCGCTATCACATCTTTATAGCAAGGACGCCCACTGGACACCGACACAAGGCAGCAGGATCTCGGTGGGAGTGTCACATCGTCGGCTATTCGCAAACGGCCGCGCGGTTCTTCACTGCTGTTGTCGGCATAAGGATGAGCGCAAAACGTCACCATACGTTGAGGGATGTTGATAACAGCGCCATGATCTTGAAGAAAATCCATGCCCAAAATTAACTCTTTACAGCAGTCTGGCAACAGGACGAAAGTGGCCACGAAGCTAGAATCTCCGATGCGAAGTCTTGTGGTGCATTTACCCGTGGGTGTCATCAGCTGACCACCAGCACTCCTTATGTGCGGCCCTGTCCACGGAGTCTTGACCTTTCTGAGGCGGTCGGCGAGCTCTTGTCGCATGATGGAGAAGTCGGCGCCAGTGTCGACCAGTGCTGTAACTTGATGTCCGTCAATGAGAACGCTCAGATCGGCACGTACAACTTCATCAGCATTATTATTCGTCGTCGTATTCATCGTCGTTGTCGTCATACCTTCTTGCGATGATTGGGGGAACTTTTCAGTGTGTCGACAATTGGCAACCTTGCCCCCCGAGGTCGCATCAGTTAGTTTCCCTGGCGCGGGCTTGGCGAACGGCCTCTGGTGACGTCCGCGTAGCTCTGAGGGAAGTCACGGTGACGCGCAGGTGATGGAGATCGCCAGCGACGCGGTGGGGTTGCTTGAGCAGGCGATAATTGATCGGCATCGTAGGCACGACGATCTTCGGAGCGGAAAGAAGCGGGACGAGAAAAGTTCCCGAACACAGAATCGCCGTGACGGCAATAGCGGGCAATGTGACCAGGTTCTCCGCAGCGGTAGCAAATAGGTCGACGGTCGGCCATGCGCCACAAGTCAGTTCGGCGAACTGGTGGTCGTCTCGTAGAATCTCGTTGCCTCCAAGGTACGGCAGTGGGTCGTGGCTGGAAGGGCGTCGCCACAATTGTCGGTGGAGGACGACGGACCACATCAGCGTAGCTCGCTGGGTGTGGCTCAGGATTTGGCGCGGGTGGTGTAATGGCTTGCCTCAACTCCTGGCGGACGATTTCGGCAACAGATGCGACTGGCGGTTGGGCAGGGGGCACGCAGAGGGCCCGAAGTTCCTCACGCAGTATTTCTCTAATCATTTGTCGCAGGGAACTTTCGCATACGGCAGTGTTCTGAGCTGCAGCACTTACTGCCGTGTGGTTCTGCAGGCGGTCAAAGTGTCGGCGTCGTTGTTGCAGTGCGCGCTCGATGACTGTTGCCTCTTTTATGAATTCATCTACAGTTGTAGGTGGATTTCGTACGAGGCCCGCAAACACTTGTTCCTTAACACCCTGCATTAGGTGACGCACCTTCTTCGACTCGGGCATGTCAGGGTCAGCTCGTCGAAACAGACGGATCATACCCTCTGCGTACATGGCGGCTGTTTCATTGGGTTTTTGCACACGTGCCTCAATCACTTGCTGTGCGCGATCCCGTCGGTCCGAGTTCAAAAATGTAGCGAGGAGCTTTCGACGGAAGTCTTCCCAAGATTGGAATGTAGCCTCGCGGTTCTCATACCACGTGCGAGCGCTATCTTCCAGTGCGAAATATGCACGGCCAAGTTTGTGCTGTTCGCTCCAGTGGTTGGATACAGCGACCCGTTCGAACTGTTCGAGCCAGTCCTCGACATCCTCGTACTCTTCCCCACGGAAAACTTCAGGAACGCGAGGATGTTCAAGCGTTACCTGCGAGGGAAAAGTGGTCTGCGATGGCGGGATAACCGTGGATGTCGTAGGAGCTGCCATGCTGGAAAGAGGCGGAACAGGTGCGGACTCTGGACTTAGGCCTAGTAGGCGCCGACTGAATCGATGCACTGGAGTCGTGACGAGGGGCTGAGTCTCTGGACTAGATGAACGGGTCCCAGCAAGACTGTCCTGCATCAGGTTGTAGGCTCCAGCAGCTCCACCAGTGTCACGACGTCGAAACAGAGGTCTTGCGGCAGAAACTGAGACGCCAGAAGCAGGTAGGTTCTTTTAATAGAACGCGCAAAAACGAGTTCTTCTTTTTCATCCATTTCGTTGTACTTCATGGCACATGCACAACTGTCATTGTCTTTCTTTTCGAAAAGCACGTGACAATATGACCAAGACGCTGATACTGAAATTCATACTGACGCCAGCAACGTGGGTCTTGGTGCTGTCCTCGTAGAACAACAAGAGGGCACAGAGCGAGTGATAGCGTACGCTAGCCGCACTTTTTCCCGCACCGAGGTCAACTACTCCACGTAAGAGAAAGAGTGCCTAGCTGTTGTATGGGCCACGATAAAATTTAGGCCTTACCTCTAACGACGCCAATTCAAGGTAGTGAACGACCATCATTCGTTGTGCTGGTTAGCCAACCTACGGGACCCGTGTGGGCGACTGGCGCGATGGAGTCTTCGTCTGCAGGAATACAATTTCACGATCACTTACTAATTCGGCTGCGAGCACGAAGATGCTTATTTGTTATCCCGTGCACCTGTCGAAGTTTGTGGCCATGGCACAAAGGATGACGGTGGTTTCCTTGGGGCCCTTACTACAACAGATCTGATTACACGACAGCGCGTGGACGATGAAATTTGCGCAGTTATCGAAAACCTTGAAGGATGCAACTCGTCCATACCTCGATGTATTTCTCGATGTATGTCGTCGTTCTGTCTGCGAGATGGGGTCCTTTATAAGAAAAACTCCAAAGGTAATGCGATTACCTATCTTCTAGTTGTGCCAACTGACATGCGTGCCGACATTCGTTTTGCCTGCCACGATGAGCCCATATCTGGTCACTTTGGTTCCTATCGAACTCTCGCTCGAGTTTGACAAGCATACTACTGGCCTAAGCTTTCTGCATCCGTTAGGCGATACGTGAAACGCTGCTGGGAATGTCAACGCCGCAAATCCTCGCTAACTAAAGCCCACTGGGCTTCTTCAACCAATAGAACTACCCAGAGCGCCATTTCATCAAATAGGAATGGATTTACTGGGGCCCTTTCCGCAATCATCTGCCGGCAACAAGTGGATCGTAGTAGCCAACGACTATTTGACGAAGTAAGCCGAAACAAAGGCACTACAACGCACTACGGCTTCCGACGTCTCCCAATTCTTTTCCCACCAGATCGTATTTCGACAGGGCGCCCCATCATGCGTTATCACAGACAGAAGAACAGCATTCACGGTCCAGCTCAATCATGACTTACTTAAGCTCAGCTACACGAGCCATCGCAAGACCACGGCATATCATCCGCAGAGCAACGGCTTGACAGAGCGACTCAACAAGACCATCGCTGACATGTTATCTATGTACGTAGATGTCCAGCATAAGACCTGGGACCAGGTGCTACCATACGTCACATTCGCGTACAATAGTGCCGTCCAGGAAACTACGCGATTCACGCCTTTCTGTCTTGTCTATGGACATGAGGTCCGGACCATGCTGGATGCGATGCTCCCACAAAACTTCGACGCTTTGATCACTCCTGATGCTGTGCAGCTTACCAAGTACGTCGAAGAAGCATACCAGTTAGCACGCCTACACATTACGCACCAGCAGAGTACAGATGCATGCCACTACAACGCTCGCCATCGACAAGTTTAATACCAACCAGACGATCAAGTTTAGGTGTGAACTCCAGTCCGACGCCAGGGATTGTTGCAAAAACTGCTCAGTCGCTACTCCGGACCATACAAAGTGTTGCGACGCGTGAGCGATGTAAACTACGAGGTAGTCCCTGACGGCGCCTTCGCGCCACGGCGGCGAAGGCACTTCTCGGAGATTGGGCACGTAGTGCGACTGAAGCCGTACTTCACGTGGTAGTGCGACTGCACATGAACCTTATCGCTGTTTTTCTGTGTGCAAGTACTTGCTGTTGGTTTGCACCGACTTTGCTTATGTACTTTCTGAGCATCATAGCAATGCCTTTTTTTTTCAGAGGGGGAATAATGCCACGTGGCCACTAGTTACGGCGAGCGCAAGCCATGGCTGCCCGCGAGAACGGAAAACAATGTTCAGGGGCAGCGCGTTCTCTGGCATGTTGTTGATTATTGAGGCAGCCATCTAGCACGTGACAATATGAGCAAGTACTTGATGGGCTGGTTTTATAAGAACAGAAAGTCCTGAATTGTTATGACTGAGCTCGTGAAAGAGGGACAGAAGTTAGAACAGTATGCGGGACTGCAAATGCGTCGATATTAGAGACCTTTTCTTTTCGTATATGCTAGAAGTTGCAGAATGATTTTTTTGTTCCGGAAGGGGCACTTTTGTTTTGACGAGACTCTATTCTATTTATGAAGTAAGCCTGGTGGCGCCTCCTTATTTTCGAAGCATAGTAAAGCTTAGAGTGTACAAGAGTATTGTATGCTAAATGATTAGTAGCTGAATCAGCGTATTTCAAGTGACAGCTGAAGAATACGAATGTCTTATAGGCGCTGCCAGTGACAGCTACAGTGTGTAGGTTCCATGATAAGTAACTCGTTAAATTAACTCTCAAATACTAAAAATTGGATACAATTTGAACTGGTTCCTATTTATTGTGTTGTAATTAGTCACTAGGTTTAGATTTGTAGTGAATGAGACGGCCTTTGTCTAGTTCACGTTGACTTCCATCTGCAACATGGCATCATTTTCTTAATATATTAAGATTTTTAGTCACCTTTTCATATATCACGTAGTCGTCGGCGAATAACGTTACCGCAGAAGTTATGATAATAGCTATATCATTATAGCAAATAAGAAGTAGAATCGGTCTTAACACAGATTTCTGAGGCAGTCCTGATTTGACGCATGCTAATGGGGAGTGTTTGATGTTAACTAAAACAATTTGATACTGGTTTGTTGTGAATTTCTATATCCACTCACACAGAAAGTCATGCTGGTTGGCAAACAAAGTTGTTTTTTTCTCCAAATAATTATAGCTGCTGATGAAATAACGTGGTGAAGAAATTTGCTGACGATACTAGTGGAAGAGTAGTTTGTTGGGTAAAAGTGATCTCCGGATTAAAACATAGTGTACTGACAAATACGAGCTCTGCTGGAGCAACGACGAAGATGACGTTTGTTGTGGCTGAGGCTCGTGCTGTATCTGCCGAAACGACTGGCTTCTGACTCGTTGCTGTCCGTCACAACCAAAACTTGCCTTACCTGGGAGTCTAATACTGTTCTTACATTTGGTCGAGAGTGGTGGTCTCTTTAATGCGGAATTCCCTTCCCGTACTCTAAAGCTTGCCTTACAAGGGAGTCTAAAACTATTCTTACATTTGGTAGGGAGTGCTGGTTTCTTCGATGCCACACTCCCCGGTCTCTACTTCAACCTCCCGCCTCGCCAACGCATGACGAAATGACCAAGCCACCCGCAGTCCTAATGTCATCTGTTACCTGTACCGGAACGCCACATCCGGTGATTTTCACAGCCAGCGACGGCCAAGACGCTGAAGACTGGCTCTGCTAGTATTAAGCACTCACAATAAGTAGGCCGACACATACAAGCTCGGCTACCTTCATTTCAATCACGCGGGTGTGTCCCAGCTGTGGTTTATGAACCTTAAAGCTAGAATTCTGTCTTGGTCAACCTTTAAAACATGCTTTGCAGAAGTATTCAACTGATCCGTTGTTCGCAGGCTCCATTCTGAACAGCGCTTGCGCAGCCGCGCACAGCGCTCTTGCGAGACATTTACCTCCTATATTGAAGTTGTTCCGAACCTGTGCCCTGGTATCGATCCCAAAATGTCCGACACTGAGAAAACACGGCACACTATGAAAGGTATCGAGGACGACGCCTTTCACTTGCTTGTTGCGAAAAACGCCCAAACTGTCGCCCAACTGATTCAGCACTGTCAAAGTTACGATGAGCGGAGGAGAGAGCGCATTTCTACGCGACTTCAAAACCTTGACACGACCAGCAACTCTGCGTCAAGCATTGACGCCATTTCCTCTGAACAAACCACGCTAACGCAGCAAATTGAGCAGTTCATCCGAGAAGCAGTGGGGCGCCAATTGTCTCTTGTGCCCTATGTTCCGACCATTGCTCACACGCTGGCCTCAACGCTTCACAAGACAATCGAAGAGCAAGGGTCTGACGCTCTGCCTCCCACATAACATCCTTCACTTATCTTCGCACCTCTGACTTACGCTGAAGCCGCAAGACGATTGTCGCCGTCGCTACAACCCGTCACGAATCCTGCTCCACAGCCCCATCCCTTATGTGCAGCGAGTCCGCCTATCCGTCCGCACCCACCTCCTTTTCGTTAACCCACACAGTCGTCAACTAAGCCTTGGCGCACACCAGACAACAGGCCAATCTGGTACTACTGCCATCATCTCCTTGGCCATGCAGCACGCTACTGCCGTCTTCGTGATTACAGCTAAAGCGCTGGTGAGGCAAGTTAAGGCTGCTATAGTCCGGAACCACCACAGTCGTCTTCGTTTGTCTCCACGTGGGATCAGTCGCCACCACGTCGCTGCGGCTTCGCCAGAGATCGGTCGCCCTGACCACCGCGCCATTCTATTTCTCCTATGCTTCCTCGAACACCACCCGTCCAAGCGGAAAACTGACCATCGCAGTTCCCGAGGCAAGAGCTGCGCACATATCGAAAACTTCAAGGCCCCCGTTTTTACCCGCTAGTGAGATATTCGTGCATATTGATGGTGTACCTGCGCAAGCGCTTGTTGATACGGGTGCTGCTATGTGCGTACTTAGAGGTGAATGCCGCAAGTTGAACGCTTACGCTGCGTATTCCGACGTCTCTCTCCGCATGATAACTGCGCGTCGCATCCAACCTTCTGTGACAGGCACAGCTCAACTGCTCATCCAGAATATTTTGTATGTAGTTGAATACGTTGTTTTCTCCATGTTCGCACGACATCACCTTGGGCTGGGACTTCCTTGGCGCTTCACTTCATCTTGGGCTGGGACTTTCATGCCGTCGTTCACTGTACGCATGCCGAACTAGAGTTGTCGACGTTGTGTGAACTGCCCTTGTATGAAGCGCCGACATCAGACAGACGCTCTTTCCAGCTGTTATTATCTCGAGTCATTGTCACCGCGGACACTCATATCTCTCCTGTGTTCTTGTACGATTCTTCTGCGACGATGTGCCCTCTGTTGCCGTCCTCTTTATCCCCTCCGACGCCTTCGGCGCTCGCAAAAGCTCCCTTCTCCCGTTTGCAGTTGTCACCATAGATAACTCACGTTGCTCTATCTATATAACAAACTCCCTTCTTTGCCCGGCCATCTTATTCAGTGGTAAATTCATCGGTCACCTTTAAAAATTGATTCCGTTTCGTCCCGTCCCCTACGTGATGGCTTGCCATCATCTCACGTACGCATCATTACTCCTGATACCACTCCCACTTCTTCTTCAGAAGTTTTTTCCCGTTGATTGACCCTGAACGTCCCACTGCTCAACGTACCAAACTCCTGGCTCTACTTGATCGCTTCAAGATGTCATTTGACAGTAGCCAACCTTCTTTGGGTCGCACGTCTGCCATCAATCACCACATCGACACCAATAGCCATACACATTTGCGCCAGCGCCCATATCCAGTTTCTCACGCTGAGCACCGTGTCTTTCATGATCAGGTGAAAGATGTGCTTAGACGTGGCTTAATACAACCTTCAAACAGCCCTTGGGCTTCTTTGGTTGTACTGGTGAAAAAGAAGAATGACAGCATGAGATTCTGCGTTGTTATAGGCGTCCTACTAAAATCACGCGAAAGGACGTTTATCCGCTGCCTAGGATTGATGACGTTCTCGATTGCCTGCAAGGAGTAGAGTTTCTTTTTCTTTACATCTTCGATCGGGTTACTGCCAGGTCCCCGTGAATAAAGCTGACCACTTCAACACTGTGTTGGTAACACCTGACGGATTGTACGAGTTCAACGAGATGCCGTTAGGCCTCTGTAATTCACCGGCCACCTTTGGACGTCTCATGGACAACATCCTCAGAGGCTTTAAATGGAACACATGCCTGTGCTATTTGGATGACGCCGTCGTGTTCTCAAAAGACTTCGATTCCTACTACAGCCGCCTCGCAAGCGTTCTGAATTGTCTTGCGAACGCTGGACTGCAGTTGAATTTGAAAAAAATGCCACGTCGCCGCTCGCCAACTTACCATCCAGGGGCATGTTGTTAGCAAGCATGGTGTCCGTCCTGAGCAGGCCAAGCTTAATTTGCTCTATCGCAGACTTTCCCAGGCCGGCTACACTAAAAGAAATCGTCAGCTTTATTGGCCTTTGTTCATATTTTCACCGTTTTGTGCTCAATTTTGCCACCCCTGACACAGATACTTGCCCACAACCAAGACATCTCTGCGTGGTCCCCCGCATGCGACGAAGCATCCGCCTCTTTACGCCATCTTCTCACATCACCACCTATTCTACGCCACTTCGATCCAGACGCTCACACCGAAATCCATACGGAAGCTAGTGGAGTAGGCGTCGGCACTATTCTTGCCCAGCGTGAATATGGTTTTCCTGAGTATGTTGTTTCCTACGCTAGTCGCACCCACACTAAAGCGGAAAAGAATGTCTTGTCATCGTTCGGGCAATCACAAAAGCCCGACCTTACGTATATGGCCGCCCATTCGACGTCGTGACTGGTCACCACGCTTTGTGTTGGTTGCTGTCATTAAAAGATCCATCTGGTCGCCTAGCTCGCTGGGCGCTAAGTCTGCAAGATTATGACATCTGTGTAGTCTATCGGTCAGGCCACATACATTCAGACGCTCACACGCTCCTCGCTCGCCACTTCCCCACGATTACATTACAGCGTCTGTTTCCAGCTGCTAATGGTCTTCACTTGAACATGTCGACATGTCCTCTAAGCAACAACAGGATTCATCAACAGCGTCTTTCCTAGAGTACCTATCTGAGACGTCTCCACGTACTGGCAATATTTCACTTCGACGAATTGCCCGCGATTTTACAATCCATGACGGCCATCTCTACCGGTGAAACTACTTATCTGATGGGCACAAGTCATCGCTGGTAAGCCCTCGTACCCATGTTATGACGTCGGTGCCTCCGTCCACGCAGATGCTCAATGCGCTCATGCTGATGTGGTGAAGACGTATGCTCGCCTATGGAGTCGATACTACTGGCGCGCAATGTACCACTTTATTCGGCAGCACGTCTGTTCATGTTCCTTGTGCCAACGATGGAAGAGCTACCCACGCACAACCACGGAGCCACTCCTGCCTCTGCTTCATCCTTCTCGACCCTTCGACAGCATCGGAATCAACTTGTTTGGTCTCCTACCACACCGGATGAAAACCACTGAGTCATCGTAGCCGTTGACAACCTTAGGCGCTACTCTGAAACTTCAGTGCTTCCCGAGGCCACCACGCGTGGCGTCGGCATCTTCATTTTGCGCCACCTCCTCCTTCGGCATGATGCACCCCGCGAGCTTCTCAGTGACCGTGGGCGTTCCTTCTTGTCCGAAGCTGTAAAAGCCCTCCTGCTCGAATGCAACATTGTGCATAAAAAAAACCACCGCATATCACCCCCCCTAACGGAGTCACTAAGCGATCCAATCTCACGCTAGGTTATATGCTCTCCGTGTATGTTTCCGATGAACACAGCAATCGGGACCACATACTCACATTCGTTACTTATGCCTACAACAGCGCCATTAAATCTACAACCTTATTCTCCCCATTTTTCCTTCTTTATGGTTGGGGATCTTCTTCGTTCTTGGACATTATGCTTCTGTACCGCCTATACCACTCAGAATGGACGACTTTGGCCGTAGCCGCCACTTATGCCAAAGATTGTCGGCAGCTCGCGCGTTGGCTTACCCCGCATGATCGGGCTCGCAAGAAGCACACTCATGACCGACGTTCATCTCCTTAGTCATACGCCCCTGGAACAATTGTGTGGAACAATTGTGTCCCCGGCCTTTCTTTAAAGTTCATACACAAGTACGATGGTCCGTACCGGGTCCTGCGCCAGACATCGTCTGTCAAGTATATTGTTCGCCTTTTTAGCTGCGTTCAGATCAACGGCACCGTGGGCGCGAAACTGTGCACGTCGACGATTCGAAATCTCACTACGACTCACTAGTCCTGCCTTTACCTTAGGTCGCCAGGATGCCTTCTTTTCGATCTGGGAGTCATTGTTGTGACAAATACGAGCAGTACTGGAGCAACGACGAAGACCAGGTTTGTTTTGGATGATACTAGTGCTGTTTCTGTCGAAACGACTGGCTACTGTCTTGTTGCTGTCCTGAACATTGAACGTTTGCTTACCTGGACGTCTAAAACTATTCCTACAATAGGTAATATGCGGGCTAGCTTCCGATCTTCGGGTGCACAGCCTGTGTCGAGGTAATATTGTAAAATGAAACTCAATATAGGGCATAATGCTAGCTTTATTCTATTAAGCCGTTTCAGGCATATCTTGTGAAGATTTGTAACAGAGCTTGCGAAAAATGCGATCAATGGCTCATTCGATGTCTTGTGAAGTGGTTAGACTTTCTTGCATGTGAGAAGTTTTAGAAGTCGTGGGTAGGTTGGGTGACATTGGATGTTCATTCCTAAACAAAGAGCTTATGAAATTACCGAATTCCGTCGCGGCGTATGACGTAGAAAGGAGCTTTTCATCTTTCGCTATGGACATTTGGAACGTGGAGCCATATATAGGACCAACAACTTTCCGAAATTTCTCATTATTGCTCCTTAAAACGTTCGAGATACCATACTCATCAAATATGTATATTGCTGCTTCGTTTCCTGTTCAAAATATCTACGCGTGTTCACGGTGACGTATTCTGTCATCTTCAGATGCTGTCAATTTCGCTCGCGTGTACAGTCGTTTCCTTTTGTTTCGCACCACTGTGGTGGTCTAGTGACTAAGGCACTCGTATGCTGATCTGAAGGTCGTGGGATCAGATCCCGGCTGCGGCGGCTGCATTTTCGATGGAGACAAAAATGCTAGAGGCCCGTGCGCTCACGTTTGGATTAACGTTAAAGAATCCCAGGTTGTCGAAATTTGCGGAGTCCTCCACTACGCGTCTCTCATGATCACAAGGTGGTTTTGGGATGTTAAACCTCACAGTTCAATCAAGTAATCGCTTTTTTGTTTACGAAACATCTTAAATAGGTCGTAAACTACGTGTCTCATCTTGATGTGGCTATAGTTTAGTTAGATGAGTTTATTGTGTAAAAGTGTCAGGTATTTGTTTGCATCGCAGTCACTAACAATTCGCAAGAAATTAACACTAAAAGAAGAGAATAGGCTTGACATCGCGTCAATATTTGCTCCCCCATAGTCGAAAATAGATAGATGCTCGGACCAGTGAAGTGTTTCAACAGGCTGGAACCCCGTCCATCATCTCTACAATTCGAAGTTAGCATTGGCGATCAGGCGTCACTTTTTGCATGACCGCTGAAACCTGCACCTAAATACTACATTGTTTGGTGCGCGAAATAAGGAAACATGGAAATTAAACCCTTAAAAAACAAATTACCCCAAAAAATAAGTTATTCTATATAGCTGCTACGTCACTTATCAAATATCTGACAGCTAGCATAGATATCTTACACTTTCCACAGACGCAATTGCGCAAGATACACATGTTCACTTTTTACTTTTTTGCTGCAGTTGCTATATTGTTATTAGTGTTGTTAGTTGTTTTTTTAGAAGTTTGTCCTTTGTTTGTTTTGTTGCATTGTGTTTGAGTTTGTTCTGTTGACTGTTTGCCACTGATGTCATGTTCAATGGTGGCTGTTGGCCATTGTCTTGTTGTCTCATTAGAAGTGCAACTTCCTGGAGAGACACTGTCCTTCATCAAATGTATCTTTTTTATTTATACAAGCACCTGCAGTGCAACGAGGGCATCATTGCGGGAGGGTAACACGAGAAGAAATATTCGCATACAAAAATATGCGTGTATGCAAATACGACGATAACAAAATCATCTAATAAATAACAAAGCGGTGTGCGCAGCCAGGAAAGGTGGCATTACATATTTCAAGCACATTCTCATCAACGAAAGAAACGAAAAAAACACATCATAAGCAAAAGCAAGAGAACAGCTAGTTTATAGCCCACGGCAGTTTGGAATCTAAAAACAACCGGAACTGGTAGAATGTTTTACAATCAGCTATACGATTAGAAAATCTGTTGCAATACATAGAGTGATGTGAAAGAACTTAATATTAAAACATATTAGTGCGACATCGCGTCTAAAGTACCTCCCAGTGACGATCACGGCGCGTAGAGACGAAGTGAGGGGGAAATGTGTACAAGTCTTCGTTAATACCTGTGTGATTAGAATAAATGCAGTGAAAAAAGTTCTGATTTCATTGCTAAGCGGTGTTGGGCTATGGTATTCTAGCCAAGGTAGTTTTTAACTAAGGAAATGCTGCTTTTAGAGTGGTAACTACAACAGGCCAACCTGGCTGCATGATTCTGGACGCTCGGGTTTATTCGCAAGACTTCACAAGACT
Source organism: Rhipicephalus annulatus (assembly GCA_013436015.1). Lineage (NCBI taxonomy): Eukaryota > Metazoa > Arthropoda > Arachnida > Ixodida > Ixodidae > Rhipicephalus > Rhipicephalus annulatus. The sequence continues at coordinate 941,078 of WOVY01000224.1, read as the reverse complement.
TCACAAGCTGCGTAAGCATACTAAAGTATGGGTGAACGTTCGTATTATAAAGTTGTTCTTTAACGTTCTTGGGACATTTTTCAAAATAGTATCTAATGGAGTTAAGCATTCGGGAAGATTTTAAGGTTACATGTTCGATGTGTCTAGTCGAGAACAGATTTGCTGAAAAATAAGTTCAAGGTATTTCTAATGCTTACTTGCTCAATGGATATATCGTTCAATAGATATTCCCATCTTACAGAAACATGTTCGCGGGTAAAGGATACAAATTGACATTTAGCACTAATCAAAGACATACACCATGTGGAACAGCAAGTTTGAATTGTGTTTAAATCGTTTCTAGGCTAACGACATCGTGTTGGTTTGTTATATGTTCCTATAAATGACGCAACCATCTGCAAATATTCTGACCTTGCACTGAAGACCCTGCACAATAATATTGATATTGCTATTCAAAATAACAAAGATCCTAAGATCCTTGCAGCACGCCTGAAGTAACGGTTATTCCAGTTGACCTAATATCATTAATCATAACATACTGTGTACTTTTGGAAAGATAATTTATAATCCAATAATCTATAGCAGGATGAATACAGAGGCAGGATAGTTTATTATATTATAATTCAGGAGGAAGGGTAATGGAAGGCCTTTCTAAAATTTAAAAAAAAGCTATCAACTTCAAATCCAAATTTATAAGAGCAAAAAAAAAGATCATGGCGAAATTCAACCAACTGCGTTGCACAGGACAAGCCAGACGTGAATCCATGTTAAGCAGGAGAAAAAACAACCACTGTTTTTAGTTGTTCCATCGCAGCACTCTAAAGGATTTGTTCTAAAGTTTTGCAACGTATAGAAGTTAGCAATATCAGTCTATAGTTCTGAATAAAATGCTTGGGACAATTTCTGTGAATGAGAACAACTCCTGCTATTTCCCGTTGTGTAGTAAAGGATTGTTGTGTTGAGATTCATTCACCAAGACGACTAAAAAATTAGCGATTGATTGAGGGTATGATTTGATTACCTTGGTTGGTATGCCGTCAGGGCCTTCAGCTGAATTGTTTTTCAGGTTATTAGGCAGCTTAAAAACACCATAGAATGGGACAGTAACGATGGGCATATTTTCGTAAAGTAAAATCTCGCAATACAGGAAGTTGATTAGCGCACGTGCTGAAAAACACAGATTTTGAATAGGGGTGAAAAAAGCAAGTCTTCTCGTAATCATCAAACACTGCTTCTTCATTGAATAAAAAATTTGGTGTTGCGTTCACCTCTTTATTTTTGCTTTAACAAGTATCCTGAATTTTTTCGGATTATTTTTGAAAGCTACGTTGAGCGAAGAAATGTATTTCTTTTTTCTACTTTAATGAAACTTTTATTTCGCAGCTCATTTCACGCATTTTTTCAGACAAACTCGGTTTGCAATTTTTTTTATCATGCAGCGTTGAGGCGGCGTTTCCTGATAAATTAGGTTCCAATTTCCTTGTTTACCCATGGTTTGTCCTTGCGGCGTCGATGTCTTGTATTACTTAGTTGAAGCAATGTATTCTTCAACTAAGTTCATCAATGTATGACAAAAAACAGAACACAATTCATCAATGTCGATTGACTCAGCGGCTTACAAAATTCAGTATAGAAAAGACAAATTTCTCGAGATAGTGACGCATGGTAACTTCACTCATGAATATAAACTTTTCGAGGTTGTTGGTGGGCTGATATTAGTGATGTTTTACTGTAAGTGGCACCGACACAGTCGTGGTCACTAATACCTCAGACGACAACCACATCATGTAAGAACGACTCAGGGTTATCGAAAATCAAATCTAGCATGCTGGTGGAAGAAATACCTTGTCTCGTGCACTCAAATAAAAATTGAGTCAGATCATTTGTCGTGAAAAGCTCTGAGAAGAAAAAAAGAGGATAGGGAACTCGAGTCTGGGTACGCAGTTTTTTGATTAATCCAGGTAACCAGAGGTATATATTAAAGACTCCTACAAGAACTAAGTCAAAGATTACGGCATTTAAAACTCTGATGATTCATCGAATATTTCTGGGTGATTTGAGCTGCACTGCTAAAAATTGAGCGCGTTTACGGACAGAAAAGCGGACATATTGTCCAGGGAAAAAACATACTCCACTCTTTGCCAACATCAAGGATACAGAACACGTTTAAAACCACAGACTTGACCACTTCACGAATATTATGGATACAGCGCACGTATACCAATGATGTTTCACTAAATAGTGCAAAAAACAAGTGTCTGCTTCGTCAATAAAAAATTTGACGAAAGTAATCATTTGCTATTCGGATGACCTCCGGAAATTTATAATATAATATGGCCGGCACATACCACTACTGAGTCCATCGCCGCGACCTGTTCTGCACCACTTTTTCTACGAAACTGTAGATGTTCCCAAACGGCGGTTTAGGAGGCATCGCAGAAAGAGGAACCATTCGACCACGGTGGGACACATCACCATCGACACTCATCCGTCGGCAGTCATTACTCTAGTCACTAGCCCGACTACCCTCCTCGAAGGCCAAGACACACATATGGAGCGGGACCCGGCTGGCGCTGCTTTTTTGTCTTGTCTGCCATCTTTGAGGTGAGTGCCTAACTTCTCATTTACTCGCCATTTGGGTTACAGCTCGTGCCACTAATCATCTGTGTCATGTAGTACCTACGTTATATCTCAGATTGGGTCGCTTCGAGTAAAGTCGAGGCCATTAACGCAGTGCTCCTTTGTTGATGTCGTTTTCGCGCAGCTTTTATCATGCATGCTTCTGCTGGGACGGAGTGCGTACTGAGAGCAGAAAATACAGAATTTACGGAAATCGCGGATTGATTGTGTTGGTCGTGTTTACATTGGGAGCGTGACATTTTCATTGCGATCTGATTACTTGTTGCATTACTCTATGCCGACAATGTTCGGGTTTGTCAGCACCGCAGTGAAGCCGTGTACTGTGTGCGCCTTCCTTTATGCTAGCGGCGTTAGGTGGGCCTCTGTTCACGGTTCTGGTATGCCGTAAGACGAGATGATATTGAAACGTGTATGGAACTGTCGTACCGACACAGCTGAATCGGCACCCCAATGAAGAAGACGACAACGTGGTTGTAGTGGGTTGGACTCTGAAGCTGCTCCCGTTGGCCTGCTTGACTGTGCGCTCTCTAAGCCGTTAGCAAGACCAGCTCTCGGTGAATAAATCTTTCCCGTAACAATATCTACCGTGAAATCTTGGCAGGCTGCAGCCAACCGGCGTGTCCTCCCCGTCGGCCCGAAGTTCATTCATCCGCGTTGTCTAATAAAAGGTGGCTGGCGGCAGGTAGCACCGAGGTGCGAAGGGCAAGACAGTACTTTTAAAGACGATAAGTCTTTCTTGGGGACCTTCGACGCAAAAAGTTTGGTCTGTCTGTCTGTCTGTCCATCTGTGCGCCCATCCGTCCGTCTGTCTGCCTGTCTGTCCATCTGTCCGTCCTCGCGTCCGTCCGTCTGTCTGTCTGTCTGTCTGTCTGTCTGTCTGTCTGTCTGTCTGTCTGTCTGTCTCTCTGTCTGTCTGTCCGTCCGTCCGTCCGTCCATCCGTCCGTTCATCCATGAGTCCGTCCGTCCGTCCGTCTGTCTGTCTGTCTGTCTGTCTGTCTGTCTGTCTGTCTGTCTGTCTGTCTGTCTGTCTGTCTGTATGCTTGTCCACTCTTACCGGCATCGGGTACTTGAAACGGCCGACCCCATCTGCAGCGACCACCAATGTTGCTCAAGGTTCAGCGTTCATGCTTGTGCAATTTTCAATAAAAAGCAATTATTGCGCATGTCTGGGGCACTATCACAACACGCATATATTCTGCATATGCATCTCTTACAAGAAAACGCATACATAAGTAATTTTAAGGACCGTAGCGCTTATCACGCTGCGCTTACCATGCAACGCTTGCACGGAACGGGGAGTGTTTCTAACGCTTTGCTAAGACGAGATGATGGTAGCACCTACCCGTCGCCTCGCGTTCTACACCATTATCACCCCTGAGACGGGCGCGCACGGCCACGCGCTTTGTTTTCCAAGAGAAACTGCCAGATGGCGCTCATGTTTCACGTGTGACGCGACTTGATGCGTTCGTTTGCCCCTGCTGCACGCTCGAGGCACTCTAACGCAGCGCCTCCAGAATACAATTCACCGGTTTCCTTTGGCAGAACATAAAAAAATGTGTAGTTCACTCTCTCCCCATGCAAGACTCGTCTTTCGACGACATATGCAGTATACATGCAGATACGGGGCCAATTTTTTAACACAAGAAATCTAAAACAACATGTGATATCTTCCCGAAAGCTAGAAACTACGACTCGAAACGCGTTCTAAAAAATATTAAAAAGCATCTGTGCTTAGTCTGCCGCGGTGGTATATTGGTTACGGTGGTCGGCTGCTGACCCGAAGGCCATGTGTTTGATGCCGGCCGTGGTAGTCGCGTTGTGATAGACGGGTAGTTGTAGAGGCCCGTGTACACTGCAATTTCAGTGCACTCTAAAGATGACCACATGGTAAAAATATCCGGGCCCCTCCACCACGGCGTCCTTTATAATGATATCGTGATTTTGGGACGTAAAACCCCAGGAAAGATTTTAAAAAATTCTTATCTTCAATTTGGTTAGTAAACACTTTTCTGTGTAGAACAATCGTAAAATTTTAGTACGTGAAGAATATGGTCCACATTGGGGATTTTTTTTCATAAAGAGATGACGTTTAGTGAAATATGATAGTTCGTATTAGCTTATTACCATTGCTTTCTTTCTGTAGGCAAAGGGTAATTTGATAGGTGTACAGCGCGAAACAGTTTTTATAGCTGTTGAAAAAGTGAGAACGTTGTAGGTTTTTGTACATGTATAGTTGTAAATTTAGCCTTGAGGTGGTCCTGTTAATAAACGATGGTAAATAGCACATTCAGTATTAACCTTCATTAGTTACTGTCAGAGAAAGTAATCAAATCTAAGATATTAATACTTTTTTGATGTGGTTGCTAGACTCTGCGCTTGCCCGTGTTTAAACCTTGAAGCATTGCGTCCTAGAGGTGAGTACAAGCTGCACAGGCATGAGGAACATTTAGACAACATATCAGTTTCGTCCGTGCTTACTTTATAGTTTGCTATCTTGTGCTAGCCTGCATGAGTAAACGAGAGATCGAAACCGTACTACGGTGCATTTAACCACATGCCGCTATCTTCTGACAGTTCAAATAGTGAGCTTATGAAACACTGGTAAGTGACAACGATACGTGTAAGAACTTATTACCTGTGCGATTAGATTTTAAGTGGCAAGAACACCACAATTGAGAAAAGGATCTATTGAAATCGGAAAAAAAGGATATGTTTTTGTCATGAACCAATACAGCTGTATTGAAGTGGCAATGTCTGCTATTAAAGTGATAATGCGGTGCTACCTGCCCTCGAGTATTTGCAGCAAAGTTTAGACGCACGGATGAAAAAAAAGTAATACGAAGACACTGCTAACTACTGGCGTTTATTAAAGTCTCTACAGATTACATGGCTCTTGTTATCTGCAGTTAAAGACTGCTGGTCAAAGGTGGAAAAACTGAAAAAAAAACATTTAATCTCTTGTGTGGCACTTATAATGAAGGTAGTTGATTCTTTTAAAGTGGGGCTTCATTAAGAAGTAGTGTTCTTTCTCTTCAGTTCTGTTTGAAGTTTGCAGGTTGAGAGCTACTTAATATCTTTAATGTCACTTCCACCTCAAAATAAACAGAGTTGATACATATTGTTGGTAATGAAATAAAACTAATTCATTTTTTCACTTGGTAAGAGAGTTGATACCTTAATATTGTGACTGAAATAGAATCAATTATTTCTTGAATTGAGAGCAAACCTTACAGTTTATTTCTGCAGAAGCTTTTACATTCACAAAGGTATGCCTTTTTTGCGCACTCTCAAGTCTATGCGCTTTAGTCATTACTAGCCTATAAATAGTAAAATGGTTTACGTGATGGGTTGCAATGGTGCCAACTTTTGTATACTAAATGGGAAAGATCTTATTTTTTTCAGATAGAACATAAATAATACAGGGCAAGTATTTGGCTCAGGTGATTAGTGTTCGAAGTCCATATACACTTACTTTTATATTTTGTTGCATTTATTTGTTTTAGCACACTCGTTATAAACATACTGTTCTTTTTAAGCTCCGTTAGTGTTATACCTGGAATGTAATTATTATTCACAGTGCAGCAGAAGGTACAAAAATAGGTTTCAAAGGTGCGGTTTTTAAGCATTCTCATGGACTAAACCCAAATACAGTACAGCAAATCGTATGATTTGTGGAGATAGAATTCATGTGAAAGATTCAATGGCAAGTGGTCTTTGCTGCATTTTTTTACTCTTTGAGTCAATTATTACTAAGTTGATATATATTTTTGTGTCAGCTTAGGAGCTGTCACATATCAAGAGCTTACCAGGTATGTCAATCACACTGATGCTTCAGGACTAGCTGATGATACAATCACTCACATCTCTGCATTTAAGAGCACAGACTTCAGGTTTATCAAAATCAGGTGCACGCCACGATGCCATGATGTACATTTAATTTCTGCCAGGTGAAACAGTGCTTTATTGTAGCGTGTTGAGTCATATTTGAGTACGTACTTATTGTTTATTACATTTTTAAACAAGGATTGTCAACATTGCAAACAGCCTCGACATTGCTTCGATACAACGCCTGATTAGTTTCTCGTAGAGCATTCACAACCACTAGTGTGGCTATGTACATCACCTGGAAATCTAAGGCTCAAATGCAGCGTAACTGATATTCACTCTAGCTTTTCATTGATACTTTCCACTCGTTGTGAATCTGCAATTATTGGCAACAGTTGTACTGTTGTAATGTCTCCTTAATGCTTACTCAGAGATTTCCAAAGAGCATTCTTGCTGTTCCTGAGTTAAGATAGGCAGTGAATCACATGTGCGTCATACCCACATCCCACAGACAGTAGTGTGCAAGTATGCACACACGTGACTGATTGACATTGTGTTAGACTAGCATGTCACTTTACTCATGTCACGGGGTCATGACACAAAGATTACAATGTCACATTATTTATTCTCTTCCAGGTGCTGCTTCTATTGTTCTTGAGCCAGCTGTCGCCTCTCATGCCAGTTCCATCATGCCTGTTCATGCCACAAGCACCTTGGTGACCTGATGTTGCAGGAATTTGTACCACCGCATCACCGGTAAATTATCAAGCGCCATCATTTTCGTTGCGTCCTTCACTGCCTGCCAATTCTGGACGGTTCAGCGTTTAGTCCAGCAGCATGAAACAGTGACAGGTGATCAAGCAGCTCATAAGCACACCCATATCTTTGTTGCATGAGGCTATAGCACTACGGTCAAAATTTTATACTCATTGTTAACATTCTTCCGTGTTAGTGAGTGTGAAACAAACTTGTACCATCTAGATGGCGCTTACATTGTTGTCATTATCAAGTTTGAAATTTGCTTTAAACATCACACATTCAAAACGTGCCTTCGAAAAGTGACCTTCAAGACCCGCAGTTGTAATTTCTGCGTTGAACTTTACACTAGCAACCTCGAGCCGTAGTGAGGGCAAACATTCAGTGCTTGCAATCTAGCAAGAGTAATGAAACATGGCTGGCACATTGTTACTGTGTTTGACATCATACGAAATTATTCAGCTGGAGCACAAAAAGTCAAAACAGCAGCTACTAGGGCATCCAAATTTTCGTTTGTATTTCACATTACATTAGTCGAATTAGTGGCGGTGCCATAAAGAAGTTTTTATGAAAAGTCAGCAACTATACCTTGCTTTTGAGAGTGCATGCTTAGGCCACTTTTCAACTAGCAAGATCAGACCCATCATTGCGAACGTGTACAACAACTAAGAAGTTTAATCTGTGATGAGTAGCTGCTTTCCTTGTCAAGGCAAGGCCTCTAGCTGGAAGTTCGTAACATCATTTTCAAATATGAGTGCAACATTCGTAAGTCCTTTCATGTGCCACTACACTTGCTAACCTTTTAGACTGTATACAATTCTTACTGGACACGGGCTATAAGGTTGACGCATTGTTTTCATAATTTTCTGCAGCTCTTGATAGAGTTTCTCGCTACATATATTTCATTAACACAGGGAAACATTCTGTCGAATGTGCTCACTTGTGTTAGGAACTTTCTTTTGTGCAGACCTTCGCTTACATCTGTTAATAATGACATTTTTTTGCTTATGTGACATTTGCTGTATTCCAAGGAAGAGTGCTCAGTGAAGACCTATAGCCAGAGGAGTGCCCCAAAAGTTTGCCCCCCCCTCCTCGAATTTGCATGTTGTTGGTTGTCCTGTTAAGCATAAATTACGAAGACAGTCGTTTTTCATGACCATCAACATGTGCCCTCCCCCCCCCCCCTTCAGAAAAGCATTCCTGGCTACGGGGCTGTCTCTTTATGAGCTCGTTATTTCTTCTTGCTTGTTCTTCATCGTTTGTTTTTACCTGACATTGTCTGCATGTGTATAAAATACAGCGTGTTTCAAGAATTGTGTCCAATATTCTTTAAAAATTAGAGAAAGGAGCTACTTGTGTGCTAGCTGCGGCATTGCCTTTCCTGTGACAAAAGAAATCTTCAGATAGGCACCAGCAATAACTGCGGCAGTAATTATAGCAATACAGACAATCACTTTTTTTTACCAGTGGTAGTAGCTGGTCGAGTCAAAAGGGCAAATTCAAGTCATTTCTAAGACAAGTTTATAGCCAGTTTGAATTTTCGGAAAAGCAGCCACTGATAATCACCGGGGAGTTATGCAGTCTGCCTAATTTAGCTGACGATACGAAAACCGATGCACCAGACAGCACATCTACCATTTATTTCGGCAATGCCCTGAATGACGACACTCTTCCTGTAGCCGTTATCAACCTTCAATTTAGACACTTTGCTTTGTGCCCACTTATCGACGCTTACGTAATCTTTTCCCCCAATGCAAGAGAAACAGTGTCGCCATGGAAGAAATCGTCGAAATGAATGGTAGATGCACTGTTTGGTGCGTCGGTTGCAGTTTCGCCAGCTAAATTGAGCAGAGTGCATCGCTCTGCGGGGATTACCAGTACCCGCTTTTCCTAAACTTTAAACTGGTATGGACTATTTGTAGGAAGACGTTCAATTCGCCCACTGGACCCGACCGGCTATTACTACTGGTTAAATAAATAATTGTGTTCACTTGTATAATTACTACCGTAATAATTGTTTGTACCTATCTGAAGAGGCCTTCTGATTGATATGTGGGGTTTAACGTTCCAAAACCACCATTTGATTATGAGAGACGCCGTAGTGAAGGGCTCCGGAAATTTAGACCACTTGGGGTTCTTCAACGTGCACCCAAATCTGAGCACACGGGCCTGCAATATTCCCGCCTCGATCGGAAATGCAGCCGCCGCAGCCGGGATTTGAACCCGCGACCTGCGGGTCAGCAGCCGAGTACCTTAGCCACTAGGCTACCACGGCGGGGCAGAAGATGCCTTCTGTCACAGGAAGGCATCCGCATATAGCACGCAAAGGCCTCTCTTCTCTAATTTTTAAAAATATTTGACACATTTCTTGAATGATCTGTTGATGTTATCTCTAATGAGTCAATCCATGCCAAATCATCCAACGTTTTTCTGACCATCACGAATATGGCTGATAAAACTTTCAGATATTCCTCGAAGTGCGAAATTCATCGTGGTCATTTATTTTTGTAGCCAAATGTTTTCTTCCCTATAGTTGACAGCCTATTGTTTGGTGCCAAGAAAGTAAAAAGTGTCAAACAAGAATTTTTTAAAAGAAGTTTGTGGAATGCATTTGATAAAAGACATTTCTGTCAAGGTAATAAAGTTATATAACGTTATAATGGTGACCTAATTATGTATATCAATTCTTCGAGCACTTTTCACACGAGCAATATTGAATAATGTTGTCACATTTGGGATTTTTTTTCTAGGAACATGGCAAGTTCCAAAGACACAAATAAAATATGTGCTGATGGCCTGTCAACATGCTACAAATTAACAATAATTTAGGCACTGATGGTATTTATAGCAGATATTCTGAAAAAAATTGTGAGTGCCACTTTGTATGAGAAAATCTCGGTATTCAGCATCAAAAGCTTGCCTTTGTGGTCGGACTGTAAGTGATAATTTTCATTTCAAAGCTCCATGGACAACCTAATTGTAGGCGTAATTACTACAGGGTATTAATTTTAAACTCGAAGAATATTTTTTTGAAATATATATCTGCAACAGCTTTTCGCCTACGTAACTGAAGCAACATGACACACTCACAAGGGCAATCTTCAGCAAAATTCAATTAACCTGGAATACAGAGAGCCAGTTGGGTGCTCTTTACGGAGTAATTGTAATGGGAATATGGTTATCATCTGTATTCTATTGCCAACAGAGGGGTGCTACAAGGACTGAGTTCAGTGTGGTGATTTCCAGGTAAGCCATGCAGCTTAATAGATATAAAGTCAGACATCCTGCTTTCCTGGGGAGTTCTGCAAATGCAGTAGGTGTGTTTTATACACTTAATAAAAACATTTAGTCATATTCAATGCATATGTCTTTAGCATGCTAGTGACATTTATGCAGAGTACACTGATAAACGCTATCGTAAAACACCGTGTCTTATTTTTCTGGCTTTCAGGAGAGCACCCGGCTCCCCGAGACCCAAAGCCTGTTATATAAATACAGAAGCGCAAAAAAAAACTTTAAATTAAGAACTGGTAGCCAAGGCGATAGTCTCGTTTATGTTCTGCGTAAGGAATAATTGTCTACTGGGTACTTTTTAACTGCTTGACGGCTCATCTGGGAGTCATCACCAGTGGCGTAGCCAGGAAGGCAGGAGGAGCTGCTTAACTCACCCCCCCCCCAGCACAGTCCAGGTATTTTTTATCCTAAAGCCGTGGATTGTCCTTCTACTGTGATCGGTTCGTGACCACCTAGTTTATTGATGTCTCAGCAGAAGGCGCTAGTGTAAGTGACAAACAGACGGATGGATTCACGGTCACCGTTAAAACCCTATGAAACTACGCCCCACGCATCATTGTTAACTTCGTAGATGTGCTGTGATTTTCTTAGTTCTGCATGTGCATACCTACATGCACACATACAAACACACAAGAACGTACGTAAAGTATGACCAATGTTGCCTTCCCCGCACACACCCCCATGCGGAAACTATCTTTTTGCAATGCTACTGGTCTCCACACTCTAGCGAAATTCATTGTAGCGTACCTCTGTTGGCAATGGAACGTAGATGATAGCCCCATTCAAATTTCATTTGCTTCACATCAAGCTTGCTGTGTGTACCTCAGGTCTGCGGAAGTCTGTTGAAGATCGACCTGAGAGTGCTTCATGCCACTTGCGTTAGGTAGGCGTAAAGCTGGTGGAGAGACATAATCACAGAAAAATACTTCTTGAGGTTAAAAATATTGCCCTTTAGCAACCTCACCTATATTGAGGTAGTACATAGAGCTTCAAAAGAAAATGTCGTGCATATTTTTTTCCCGACCACCAAGACAAGCTTTGTGACCCTGAATTCAGAACTTTTCCCCCAAAAAGTGAAATTCACAACTTTTTAGAGTATCTACTAAACTTCAGTACGTAAATTATTTTTAATTTGTAGCATGTCAAAAAGATCACCAGCACATATTTAATTTGTGTCCTTGGAATTGTCCATGTTACTAGAAAAAAATCCGAATTTTAGCAACAATATTCGATATTGTTCGTGGGAAAAGCTCTCGAAGAATTGATATGCACCAGTAAGTCATTACTTTTAGTTAGATCACTAAATGCCATTTATTGACTGCATTCCAAAACAACTTTTGAAAAAAATTGTTGCTTGATGAAACTTAGCTCAGACGGCGCCATAATGTAGACCCTCATAACTAGGGAGCAGAATTTTAGGGAATGAAATAAATGACCGGGGCAAGTCTCGAACATCGAGAAACTTGAAAATTTTTTCTGCCATATTCGTGATGGTCCAAAAAAGCGCTGGGGGATTTTGAATGACATAACCCTAATCGTTTAATTGTTTAATACCTTGAATTACTCATTTGCTCTTTTCACCTCAGCTAATATAGTTAGCCAATATTTTGGTGTGTTTATGAAGATGTTTGTGCTTTCAGCTATTTTATTCTGTGTGATATGTATCAATATTTATTCTGTGTGATCACTTATTTTTGTGCTCGCACTGTTTTTGCTCTATACTCACTTGGTGTGGTTGTGCTCGCAAAATGTTTTTCCTCTTTTTCAGAAAAGAAATCTGCGCAATACTGTTACAATAGAAAATCAACGCAGGTGGTTTGGGTATCTGGAAGTTATGATATTCCTTTTTCGTATATTAAAATGCAAATACAAAGCCGCGAAAAGAAAATAATTTTTTACAACTTTTCTTCACACAATTGTAGCATGTCTGTGCTGCGTTTCGTTTTATAATCATGGGAAAATAAAATCTGATTTCAGTGAATAGTAAACTTATACTTGTAGGTTTTTCAACATTTGAATTCATTTCCTAAACTTTTTAGCATGTGCAGGTGCAGTCACAAGTTCCCAGCGGACACTTCCACACTATTAGTTGGAATAATGACCTGGGAAATTTTTAATGACCTTTTGCGTGCAGAAGAAAGATATGCTGATTACGCATGCCTCTTGTTAAATCTAAAGAAAACACGTTTGTTATTTATGGACACGTAGCAAAGGTATATGAATAGTGTGTAAGAAATGGCCCTACGGAGCAGGTGTTCCGTAGAAGCCGTTATTTCTTTTCTTCATTTGGGATATCTCCATGAAAGTATAATGGGCTGTACGTGTTATATGTTCTACGTGATCTCTAGTGTATATTTTCTTTTTACGGAAGTGGTTGGCAGCATGTTACTTACGCCTTTTTTACGTACTCAAAGGAAATATTTTTTGCGATGTAGGAGATCGGTAGAAGAAACCAAGTGCAAAACCTTTTTCCATTGTCAAGTCGGACCATGCGCAAAACGGATTGAGAGTGATGAAAAGTAGCGGACCGTATACCACTTTAAAGAATTTCATTGATAGGTACAAAAACACCGCCACCTTGTATGTTCCTATCAGATCGGTGTACATCGTAACCAGGAGGAAAGACTTCAAAGCTAGAAATCGAATCGCGTAACGAAGATTCAGTCCCAGTTGTTCTATAAGGTTGCGCAGTAGACTACAAAGCAAATTCATCTACTTTATTCGCGAGGCTGCGGCAGTTTACCAGCAGTATAGTTAGAGATAAGTTACTAGGACAGACAGATTCGGAATTCACGTTTGCGGCTTTTTCTTTTGTAAATCGATTGCCATTTAGGTACTTCTTAAGTTCCGTATCTCTACCTTCTGCACTGTCTTGAACAAAGGTTTTATGTTATTGATAAGCAATAAACATTATTATTATTATTATTATTATTATTATTATTATTATTATTACGTCAACTCGAGGTCCTTATTATTTGGTTATGCACTTCAGTGTTTTAAAATAAACTGCCAACTCACTTTTCGGCTATTCTGAGTGTAACGCGTACAGTGCGCTTTGTGTACAATCTTAGCTAGCCTGGAAGTTGAGAGCGCAATTGAGTACGCATGCTGCAATTTATCATTTAACTCGCCCTTGCTGTTACATAGTCTTCCGAGATGGCGCAGCAGCCACCTGGAAAAACACAGGCCTTGGTCTGGAATCCTGGAGAGCATTAAATGTTGACATCACGACAAAAGATTTGTTTGTGAAAAATTCATAAGACTTTTCATAGCTTTGTGCTCAAAGCAAAGCCAGCGATGCTTTCTTACTTGTATGCGAAACCGACACCGAGTGATGTGCTCTTGTAGTCAGGGTGCTGGTCTATGAAAGTGTTCAGGCTGTTGCTGTACGTGTCCCGCCGGGACAACCAGTTGCGGCCTCTCTTGTACAGCGAGTCGAAGAAGATGTAATCGCACAGCCCGTCGTACGGAAACGCGCTCGCTGTGCTGCTCTCCTCGCCCATGGTGCACAACAGAGGCGTCGCGTCGATCACTGCGCCACGACACATTAGCGATGCGACGTCAACGGGAAAACCAGTAACCGCATCACTCGATTTGCTGTGTTTCAGGTCAATGTACACGTGCGTAGTAAACAGAAGGTAAGCGGGCTACATGGGCTGAGTAATGCCCGTAAGACCAGCCTTGCATTTTTTTAAGCACAATGCCCACCAAAAGTGAGCAGCACGGTGAATAACATAGACAACGGTGCCCAGGAAAAACGCAATGCTGCCCAAGTGACGGGAAAAAAATTATAAATACTGACCTCTTTTCTAGACTTGTGTAAGGTTTTAGCTGACGCCTTGCACCCCTATATTTCCAATTGTTCTAAGTATGCTCAATAAAATGCGTGGTTTTGGGTTGTACGAAAAAGAAATGTGCAAGAAGTAAGAAACGTGCGTATGCGTATATGAAGCTGGTTAACCAAGGGGGCACTTTAAGGCTGCCCTAACATCTCTGTGCTTTATTATGATTGCTTTTTTCTCAAAAACAAAAAAGTTTCGGGAAGGGAGTTCTTGTCTTCAATGGCTTCCGTAAGAAATTTAACTGTGAAAATGCAAGTTCGTCGTGTGGCAAGTGGGAGCGGTGGCATTAGGCTGGAAATAAATATTGCCTTCTTTAGTTGCGGTCGGTGACACGTATGGTTGCCTGGTAGGCAGCGGTGCTGGTGGGCTCGGTGCTGCTGTTTTACTGGTGGGCTGCTCTGAAGTAGGTATTTCTGCTTTGTCAAGTCCACCATCAAGTATTGGCCCAAGGGTATCGCCACCGTCAGCTTGAGAAGGGCCGGATCCTGCGAACGCGCAATGTATATTATGTTGACAACACTTGCTAAAGGGCAATTATGGCAAGATATTGAGACGGCAGGGAAACGACACACGTATTAGAAAAGAACTTAGGCACACAAACGCCTGCCATGTATTATAGGTGTGGTATATTCTATTCTTTTAGCTTGTGGGGGGTGTTACACCAGTCACATGGGCTGGTGTGTAAACGTTAGGTTGAAAGATTACAAACACTCATAGAACACGACGAGTGAGTACGCTCATTTACGCAGAATAAACTGCACTGAAATAGAAAAGCACACCACAAGGAAGGAACACGAACAGATCAAGCGTGAAAACTTGGGCAAGTTGGTAGGACAGTGCAACCTAAAAGTAGTTACAGCGTAACTTGGAAGCAAAAAGGACAGCCCGGAATCCACTGCCGACAGAGCGACTGCGAGCCCAACTATAAGCTTTGCGAGGTAATAGGCAACCACCAGTCGCAAGCCACGGGTGAGATAATTGAATCCTCTCACATAAGTAAGTTGGACGGTACATGTGTAAGTTCCCATTAGTTGCGTTAGTGCAAAAAGGCATCGCGTATATCGATCATTTCTAAGTTATATGTTTGTTTCCAGCTCTCTCAACAAGAGAGAAGAGTTTCGCACACATTGTATCGTAGGCGTTGTTAACTGCAAACTTCTACGCATGCCCATTCTCTATTTTTTTCGCCTGTATGTGTTCACCTCTCCGCTATTGAATTGTTGTTGAAAGACAGCGCTCTTTTCTATCCTTGTTTTTTCGCTTCTCTAGTAACTACTTCTAGGTTGCCCTGTTCGTACATTCAGAAATGATCAAGGGCATGCGATCGCTATTTCAGTTGGTATATTAACGATTGTGGATGCGAAACGAAATTCAGTGAGGATATCATTCTAAGAAACACAGAACAAAGATGTTAGAGAGTTAAACAAATCTTACTGACTTGTAAAACAATCTGGTTCGTGCATTAGTGAAGGAACAGTGATGTTGCTTGGCAGTGAATACGATTTTTAACCACTGCATTTGACCATGGTGTACACTGGTTTGGTTTTGTGCGATCGTTCGGTTTTCTGTTGATAAGAATTGATCTTTGGTTACTTTCAGTTTGCGCATGCGGGAGGCTAACGGCGTTTTTGTTCAATTTCTGGAAAAATATTCAGTTCAGAGTTCAGCGCTCTGTTTCATGTGTGTTCTTTTACTGTGTTGAAAAAATCAGCAAACAGAGATTCTGTCGAGCCGACGTTTCCACAAGCGTACTTGTCGGCCTCAACTTGGTAAAGCGGAACTGATTTCTTTAGCACGAGCGTGTGTGCCGTTCCTACTCTTCCTTCTATCCTAACAAAAGAGGCGACATGCATACGCAGATGTGTGGGAGCGTAGTAGGGAAGCGGGATGCTGTGACAAGCTGCAAGAGTGGGGAAGGAACAGCTGTTTCCTGAATAAGAAGAAAATAAGGAAGTGGTGGGAAGCCCGTGTTAGGGTGTTCTAGAAGTGTTGAGTGGTGAGACCGCGCCACACCGCCTGATCCCTTCCGTGTTGCCCGTAGCGGCGGCGCTGCAGTCGAATAGTACTGAAAGAGCCGCGCGCTGCCTGCAGAAACTCCTACGCGTTTCGGCTTCTCCGTCACGCTTTCTTAATTCAGATTTCTTCGTACCTGCCCATCATTCATGTCTAGCACATATTCCGTAGTCCTGGAAGTATGATAGGCCAATCTACTGAATTTGAGCTCCATAAGAGCCCTTGTAAAGATCGAAAATATTTCAAAAACGGGGTGTCCTTTAATTATTTCTTCTGTGTCAACTCCTTATTCGTTGGTTAGGCGTCTTTAATATACACAACAACTGAGCCGATATATTGGAAGTTCGCTGCGCTCAGAAAGCTATGGCATTAAAAAAATACCATTTCAAACGCACGCAAAACCACGAGGCAGTTAGTAGAGAGGAGAGAGGGAGAGAACCTGAACCCCCTACGCCATAAAATGTTTTCGTAATTCAACTTTTTAGGGTATACTAAAATATATACACGCATTCACAGCGACCACCAATTGCAAAAGCTAGTGGTTCTTCTGCACCCCCCCCCCCTCATAAAAAAAATCTGGATGCTAGCTTTGCGCCGAAGGTTTACAGTTGGTGAAGCTGAATATAGCTTGTCTCTGTACGAATGCGCACTGAAACTTTTACGTTTTTGCCAGGATGACGTCCTAAAACTAGTTCAAGTCTAACGTTGTCGGACGAGAAATGCACCGCCTAAGAATAGCAGCTGTGCTAGGGGACGTTGCATGGATATTGGTAATGGGTGGTGACGTGTGACTTCTATGCGTGTACTTGCGGATACACACACACACATATATATATATATATATATATATATATATATATATATATATATATATATATATATATATATATATATATATATATATATATATTGTGTGTGTGTGTGTTCAGTGTGTAAGAATAGAAGTTAAATTTCTCAAAACAAGATGCACCACTGCCTGCCTGCATTTTTGACACTAAATAATAGAACTCTACTCATATAAGGAACACTGTGCTCTCCATATTGTAGAGACTGCCGACAAAACGAGCGTATCGTTTAATAGCAGCTTTGATACTTCTCTTCTCTTTGTAGTTCGCCAGTAGTCACCTATGATGTCACGCAGCTCTAAGCGCTGCTTGAGTGAGAAGCTAGGCGGATCCGTGCGAATTCCGATTGATTTTTCTTTTTTTTGTGGATTGGCAGGCTCTTTAAACAGTGAATGTATCGACGCAATTTCAGCGTGCCTGCATAATCACTCGTGCACCATGGTGCGTAGCAAGTGCGTCCACTGATAAAAGCTCAGAAACTCATTATACGCGTTAAAAAGGAGCAAATAGACGCTTTCGCAAGCTACGGCGCACATGCTCACAATGTAGACGCTCCTGAGATCTTCAGTACCATGGGACAACAGCACCGCCTCTACTGTCACCCGCCGGAGAATCAGCCGAGATGTGGTGCGGCCGCCTCGTTCACTCCACTGCCCACTTCACGTACACTGTATTCGTGTATCCAATGTTGCCCCATCTGCCTCCTTTGTTAGCATACTAGGGACCGTATGAAGCGATGACATACTAGCGCTAAAGATATCAGTAAGCCCCTGTTTATGGATTTTTCAACGCATGCTTCCAATTCCCTTTTCCTACGGTTCCATTTTTTTTGTCTGTGTATGGTTGCACTGCCGTTTCATTATGAAGTACGAAAAACGAGCCCAGCTATCAATCTTGTTGCAGTTGTACCAACGATGAAAAGCCGTAGGGGAAGTTTGCTAAGAACGGCAGTAAGATTATTGAGCGTTTCACCTATCATAAATCTGTGATGTGCGGACACTTGGGAAAGAAACTAAGGAAAAGGGCCGATTTGAGAAAATCAGGGAGAAGGACACACCTCATGGAACACTGCCTGAGTATGTTTGGATTTGGCATGGCCAACAGCAAGACAACAACGAGGACGAAAGGAAGTACGGGATCCATGACAGAAAAAAGGTAAGCACGTTCTATACAGAAAATAAAAGCAGCTTTCCCCACCTAAAATTTGCCAACCTCCAGCCTCGACTAAGTCTCGAACCGACAGCAACCAATACCGTAGAGTGAAATAGCCCATTGAAAGATAATAAAAGGTGGTTCAATGTTGCCAGGGTAGGCTCCGTGACCTATTTTAAGAAATAAGCTTGTCACGATTTTTGAAAAGCATTAACCAGACCTTTCATATACAATAATGACTTATAAGAGTACTTCCTTGGGCCAGTCTCTTCATTGCTACCGCTTGCACTTTGATACGGAGAAGCATACGCGTGAATTATTCTGGTTTCTCATCGCTCAAGTCTTCTCGCTTTTGCAGCGGTGTGCAACTACGACAATGGCGTCAGTTTGGAAGAGAAGGGCTCTCTTCCACTGTTGACAGTATCTGATAGCGTATTTATCTCTCAATAAGTTTAGTTTTAACATTGAGCAAAATCCTGAAAATGCATCGGGTCGAAGGTATCCAGCTAATGCTCAGCGACAGCTTTTAGGGGGCCGATAGGCTCACATTAACCGAATCGATACGTGATGTTGACCAACAAGGCCCTGCCCACATCGTTGCCTCCTCGCTACCTTCTCCAAGCATCCGCTCGTAATAACACACATGCTTGGGTACGACGAAGAAAATTATGTGACAGAGGGCGCAGCCAGTGGGCCACGCGCTCAGATATGACATAGCGAATGATGTCCCTGACGGCACAGCCAATAGAGAAATTTAGCGTGATGAGCACATACGTATTTTCGATTCGACTATGAATTTACAACTTTTCCTGTAAAAAGTGGTCATGGTGAGCGTTAGGGACACTTCACACAACTATTTACTTCACGAAAGTACTCTATAAATAAATGAGAATTGGCAGAGACGTTCGTTCTAGTTTGATATTTTTTAAAAAATAAGGTCATGATGAAATCTTTTCGACGCTTATATAGGATGCATAAGATTTTTATTATTGTGTTACCTCTTTGTATTTACTACAACAATTGATTTCAAGCGCGATTTTCTCGTACGATAGGAGAGTACTTACCATCGTAGCTAGTTTTTCTTTTCAGTCGAGCTTTTTTCTCACCTATACCACTTTAGATGGAACCTTCATGGTTAAAGCAGCAGGGTTCATATGCAAAACATCTCAAACGCAGCAAGACGCGAAGAAGACGGCACCCAATGCTGACACTTATTATCGAAAATGTTTTGGGTGAGTTTGCCTATTTATGGAATACCATCGATAGCCGACAACACGTCCCCCAAAACGCTAAACATGAGAACTACGAAGGCATTTCTATAGCGTCATCCACTCACTAATATTAGAGGCACTCGCCATGGTAGTCAAGTGGCGAAGGCACTCGGCTGCTTACCCGCAGGTGATGGGATCGAATCCCAGTCGTGGCGGCCATATTTTCGAAGGAAGTGTAAATGCTTGAGGCCCATGTGCTTAAATTTAGGTGCGCGTCAAAGAACCCCAGGTGGTAGAAATCTACGGGGCCCTCCTCAACGGCGTCTGTCATATTAATATGCTAGTTTTTACACGTTAAACCCCAACAAGTATTATTCCGATGACTTCTATTCTGCGTACGTGCTGAGACAAGGCTTATTGTGAAAAAATTGAAGCTCGCGAAATTTCTTAGGCTAGTTAGTCGTGCGTAAGTGAATTCTAGATCTTATCAACAATAAAAACGGGTCATGACTTTCAAGATTACGTTGGGCATAAGTGTTCCATTCTGGAAAGAATGATGTTGCGGTGCACGTATTTTTGTAAAGGGTTCCTAAGTTATCACACTCCTTCCTTTTTGAGGAGATTCATCCTTTATGAAATTGACGGCTTCGCTTAAATAAGCAAGTTCAAAAAACAATAAACCTTAAGTCAAAGTCAGCACTCTTTTCAATGCTCTCCTTGTGTTTTGCCTGATTTGTGCTGTTCTTGTAAATAGAATCCACATTATTTCAAATCAATTTTAAAGTACGTGCCGCATAGTTGCGCGCAAAAAACCTCGTCATGACATTAAAACTAACAAGTTTTAACGTGAACAACTGCAACATGCAATACGGGTTGATGCGGGCAACCATTATTCCCGCGAGCGTTCTTCCATAGAAGGCCTTTCAATGGAAAGAGAGGGTGCCTTTATGGACTTGCACAAGACCATGAGGGGTGACATCCTTGCCGCAGCAGTGCATGTTGGGAAGAGGGGTAGGCAGATATTTTCACTTCATTTTGGAAGGCTTAGGCCTTCGTTTAAAAAACTTAGGCTGATTGTTGTTTGAAAGAGTATGCGGTGATCAATGACGTATGGTTTTGTGTGCTCATGAAAACCTTTCTGGAGGATTTTGCCTCACTCAGTGCTTTTTTGAAACTGAAACTTTGGGTGCTGTAACAGTCTGCAAATGAATCATTGTTACGTGCTCGAGCGAACAAAATTTCCAGAAATAATAAAGTGTCCTGACCTACCTATTCGATTAGGAAAAAACATGAACAATTTTCGCGCCAGTTTTCTCTTAACAAGTGCGATCACAGTTTTAATACGATGAACTGATCCTAAATCTATTGTTGATGTGACTAAAGTGCTGTCTTTGCCCACGATAGAGCAAAAAGCAGCGATTTGAATTTTACGGACCTATTCATTGAGATATTGGGCCACAGGTGGCCACTGTTAGTGTATATATACGTTTCGAAACCGTACAAATGCACACAGTGGCTCCCCTCTGTACGTGGTGTGAGCCAATTGGTGGCGAATGAAACACATTGATTGTGGCCTACAATACACGCTTTTCATTGCCAAAATTACGCACGAAGTCCGCCAGAAATTACCAATATTTGAGAGCAATTTCAATTAGGAAAATACTCGTCATTAGCGACACCCTGCGTTGTCTCACTGTACTTGAGGTTTTATATGCGCATCGTTTTATATGCACATGTTCAGAATTCTGAACAGATCGTCTTTTGTTCAGAAATCTCTTGTCACGAGATCAAGCTTACGCTAAAGTGGTCAATACCGGCAATATTAAAGCTAACAATTTTCAAAACCAAGTTAAAATGAACAAATAAGGCCACGAACGATGTAATTAGCATGCATAACGAAGAAGCGATTGCAATAACTAAAAATTTCTAAGAACACTTGAACATACGTCTGACTCTCAGGCCACACAAGACATGGCACCACCACCTAGCCAGAAGCACGTCATTTACTTTCTTTTGCGCTTCGTCAGCGCTTGGTAGCTACATCTGCAGGGTAAAACATCTAAATCGAACTCGTTCCAAACGAAAAGTATCTCTACTGCCATGAAGAGCAGGAAGTTGATAGAGCGCAGGAAAGAGCATCTTGCCCGCCAAGTTGCAAATTTCTCCAAGTAAATTCTACTTGTGCAATGCAAAGTGAGAGATATTGAAACTCTGGGCACAACAGAGTCCAGAGTCTTCTTATTTATCATTCCGGCTGCGGCGGCTGCATTTCCGATGGAGGCGGAAATGTTGTAGGCCTGTGTGCTCAGATTTGGGTGCACGTTAAAGATCCCCAGGTGGTCAAAATTTCCGGAGCCCTCCACTACGGCGTCTCTCATAATCATATGGTGGTTTTGGGACGTTAAATCCCACAAATCAATCATCACTCATTCGGAGACCGAGGTTTTTGAGTTTGGGCTTAACTGTATATAGGCGCCGGAGTTTCACTACACGAAACGAGCATGGTCTATACGGTATAGCGCGCCATCGCCTAGGTTGACCGTTTCCGGCGGGAACCAACTGGCACTCGTGACGTGGACCTTTCGACAGGGGCACTTTCGAACCAATGAGCTTCAAAGATCGGCGGTTAGTTTTCAGTGTTTTTATTTGCTTTGGGCGGTGCCATTGCTGTGTTCGAATTATATCTGTATGCTCTTGAGTGAGTGTGATATAAAGGCCCGCATGCGCATTTTTTCTGCGTACGCCGATTGTCAAACGCACTGCAAGTTTTCGCTGATATTTTCGAATTTTTACTACCACGTAGATCACAATGTGATTTACAATAACAGATGAGCCCAGGTATTATGTTCAGTACACGAAGCGCTTGCTCCGGATGGGTCACACAGCAGATCGCATGGTTCCGGCATGGCTACAGGCGTCGACGAAGGAGGAATAAAACCCGTGTAAACTACTGCTATGAGTTTGGCATTGTTCTAGTCAAGGAAAGCAGCACAACAATAAGAAGCGGATGAGTTGCAGAGACGTAAACACCATGGTGCGCACGGATAGGATGGCTGGCACGGACTAGGAGAAAATATTTATGGGCAAAGCTTCTTTCGCTGTGGGCTGTGGATCCCGTGTATAAAATATGTAGTCACCTCTCGTTTAGCTCTTAAGCCTAAACCACATAAGCGCGAAAATGCACGCGACAGCGACGAGCGACGCGACGTAGATCGTCGTCACGCGATCAGTCGCTAGCGCAGGCAAACCTCATTCACGCGACGGCTTCGGCGAGCGAATTCCACTGTTGCTGGCATGAGGCCGTCTACTCGCACCAAGAAAACCGCGTAGCGAGCGGTATGCAATTTAAAAATAAGATATATTGTTGTGTAATGAAACGGAAAATGTTTATTATTGCCTTGCAGCACTTTTTTATATGCACATGCGTAATAAACATTGCGTTATTTCTTGTTGCGCATACGTGACTCGGGCGGGGTCACGTGCACCTATGTAGTCTTTGCCTTTTCCGGTATTTCGCTATTGGCTGCTTGAGCCCAGCACTTCCGGGCGATGAGCGACGGTTTCCAAATCTGGAGAACCGAGCGATCGCGCGAAAACGAGCACGCGACACGTCGCACGAACGCCCTGTTTCGTCGCTCATAGCGTCGCTCGTCGCTGTCGCGTGCATTTTCGCGCTTATGAGGTTTGGCCCTTAGAGTGTCCTCCGGATGGCGGCACTTCTAAATGCTGAATATATGATGAAAAGATGCCAGATGGCTGTAGTTGGAGTGTTAACTAGATGGACGGAAGGACGCACACACCACCGGACACACAGACAGACAGACAGACAGACAGACAGACAGACAGACAGACAGACAGACAGACAGACAGACAGACAGACAGACAGACAGACAGGAAATGGACAGACGTACGGATGGCCGCATGGACGGACGCACGGAAAGACGCACGAGTGGGTGGTCGGATGGTCGGAAGCAAGAGCTAACGGACGGGTAGAAGCAAGGACGGACTGGTGGACGCATCGCCCCACTCATGATTATTTATTCGGTGGATATGCTGGGATTTTTTTAGAATGGTGACACGATGGGTTTTGGCGAGGCAAGGTGTGGTGGGTACGTACACTAGTAGCACTTTTTGTCTTTTCGTTAACGCACGTTAGGAGCGCATTATGCAGCCAAAAAATGTTAGTAGGGATAAAGTTCACTGGTGTTGACTGCAGCTGTTTTCTGTTTGCAGTTTTCCGTAACTACAGAGAACTGGGGACGAAAGCGCTCTTTTTCGCCGCTAAGGAATGTCGCCAAACGTTTTCTGCGAAGAGTTTAGTTTGACTTCCATTACGTAAGGGACACCATGTGGCACGGACCGTATCTTCGTTGTAAAGACGAGTGAGTTAAACGAAGTTCACGGGTGTCCCTGTGACGAGGGGATTACAAATGAGCGCCGATGTGGCTTCAAAATCAACCTTGTGCGCCCAGCGTACTATACTTGCCTGAATGTCACTGCGGAAGCTCATATGCAGTAGGGGGGGGGGGCATAAAAAGGAGGATTTGAAGAGAAAAGTTCCTCCTGCTACTGTCTCCCTTAGGGTGGACATCCCAGCAATATTGCACAAGGAATGGGATAAGAAGTAAAGGCAAGAAAGCAGTCTTTCAAATAATTTACTGTTCATGAAGCTTAGGCAGAAGTTTTATGTAGGAACAGGAGCAACCGCTAAGAATTCCCTCATCCTCGCGGGGTCATCGGAGCGGACGCGGTGCTGTAATCGGGCGGCACGTGCCCGAACTGTGAAACGTGATGAAATGTATACGTGAAGGTTGATTACGTCTTCAGAGTGACATTCCCATCAAGGAAATTTGGGGAAGCTATGAAACAGGGAAACTTAGTGTCGAAAGAGGCCTTGCAGTGAGAAATTCGACGGCATGCTGATAGCACTAAGAAATGTCACCGCTATAAAAGCTTCTTTTTTTTTTTTTACTCAAGCATCTAGTGAAACTTTGTGGACAATCCAGAGTACTTCAGTGACTCCGGAGGTTCTCAAAGCATCACGGACGTGCATGCAGTGGTTGGAACTTTTGACAGCACTTGTTCAACCTTTCAGGCTACATTCACATTCGGTATATATATATATATATATATATTTATATTATATATATATATATATATATATATATATATATATATTGAATAGAAACACCGAATGTGAATATATATATATGTGTGTGTGTGTGTTTATAGGATATTAGCCTCGCGTTCATTAAACCAACAGCCAGTTTAAATCAATCAGAGCTTTGAATTTAGAAAGTGATGAGAACCAAGCATTACTTTTTACCAGTGCGCGGAATGGACTCCCCGATGTCATTCCGATTCCAATCCGGTGAATAGAATCTTGCCGTAATTCAATTCTTTTCTATTCTTCGTAATAAGAAAAACAGCTCATTCCCCCTTGCATGCTAAGGCAAGTAAATTCGATTCCTTCACTTTCTCAACGTAGGATGAGCATATCTTGATCGCTTCGGTGAGCTAAGAATGACTAGTGACATAAAGATGATGTCATTAGATGCTCAGTAACTTGTAAACTACGCTAAACGCTCGAAGGATAGTGGATTGGTGACTTTTGTTGTGCAGTACAACCACCCTACTATAGTTTCCATGGGTGAAGTTTTCCCGCTACCTATGATATTTGCATCCTCAGCACAATCTTGAAAAAAAGTTATGAACAGTTGGCAGTACATTCATTTAATTGTTTCGAGCGTATTTTTCTACCTTCGCGGCATCTCTCTACTATAGTCAGCAACTAGTAAAGCTGAAACCTTTTGCCGTTACTAACCAGGATTGCTTTTTTGGTCTTTTTAACTAGCTAACTGCCAAGTCACAGACGTTGCCATACCTCTCTTACACACCACCGAATATCTTGCAGTCACCGTGACACTTTTAGGAAAAGTTGGACCAATCTTAGATTTGTCATTACATTGAAATAAAAATTTTGTGCTAAGTGATGTTAAACATTCATAGAAGGGCAGAGGATGATCTGTACCAAGTGTCCATTATTTTTCTAAATACTATGGCTGCTAACCAGAACACAGTGTACTATTCTAAAGAAGCGTTAGTAGCCTTCAAACGGCAGTGACAGTATGCGCCACCGGCTAAGTCTTGATATTCCATGTGCGCGTTTACATGTATGTCCTCGTCTGTGATTAGTTCATGCCTCTATGTATCTTGCTTTGATGCGTACTCGCCATGGTTATGCCAAAAAGTAGCTAGCGGCTACTAAATAATCTACGAGGCCAATTTAATTTCGCCCGTTTACCCTATATATATTTATGTTAATGAGTTATCTTGATTTGCCGCTGCCCCGCCGCGGTGGTCTAGTGGCTAAGGTACTCGGCTGCTGACCCGCAGGGCGCGGGTTCGAATCCCGGCTGCGGCGGCTGCATTTCCGATGGA
The DNA here is from genome assembly GCA_013436015.1 of Rhipicephalus annulatus. Classification (NCBI taxonomy): domain Eukaryota; kingdom Metazoa; phylum Arthropoda; class Arachnida; order Ixodida; family Ixodidae; genus Rhipicephalus; species Rhipicephalus annulatus. Next base: position 915,058 of record WOVY01000224.1, on the reverse strand, counting down.
GGCGGAAATGTTGTAGGCCCGTGTGCTCAGATTTGGGTGCACGTTAAAGAACACCAGGTTGTCTAAATTTCCGGAGCCCTCCACTACGGCGTCTCTCATAATCATATAGTGGTTTTGGGACGTCAAACCCCACATATCAATCAATATCTTGATTTGCCAATGTACATGCTCATATAAACACCCGGTAACTAAAAATTGAGTAAAGCAATATTTATTCTAGTTAGCACTATTCATGAACTACTTTGCAAACTAGAAAGCTTCACCAATCAGCACTTTACTACCTTCCAAACTCTTAGTGCTTTTGGGGACAAGTAAAAGGTAAGTACTAGTGAACAAGCTGGCATTTTTTCTGTAAGTGAATGTTCGAACAAATGAGGTTTTCATATTGCTTAGCCTTGAAGGCGTTCATGCAAAAATATTGACTTAGCGAATCGTGGCGTAGAAATTTGGGGAGTGATTTAGCATGAACTAGGATTAACTTGTCCAACGAAGCTTATCTAACTTTAGTAGCGGGCAAGGTATCTGAAGCATCAATTCACTCCGGGCTGCTTAACACAAAGCTCTAGAACCTCTTTGTAGAAGCAGCTTCACGTGGTGAATAAGTGTTGTAGCTTTAGTCAGTCATGCACACATATCTTTAACAGCATGTTCACTGTCAGCGATTGAAAAATGCAAGGCCAAATGCTGGGCAAATCAACAACTAACCGTGGATATCTCTGATATAGCGGTCGCCTTTCACCCGTGCTTTTTTTTTCTTCTTGTACAAGAATTTCTTTTTGGGGGCGGGAGGGTTCGAACGACCCAACTTGAAGGTGGGGAGTCACAGGCATCAGCTTTCCTCTTTGATGTGACAATCTGCGATAGTTTGAGCAGATTGAATACATGTATATCAGTAATGAGATTCCCCCCTTAGCTCCCTCCATGCGTATATGCTTGTGAAGAGTGTAAGTAAAAGTAAAGTAATAGCAGTAAAATGCAGAAAGCTACAGGTACTGCGGTCATTTGCAGCAACGGCCTCTCGTCACAACATTGAATGGACTAGTCTTCGAAAACGCCTTATGACGACAAGCCACCCGATCGGAGAAGACATCGTTATTCATTACCCTATGTGAAGCGGAGCTGGTGTAGCGCTCGTCATGGCGAAGTGCGTTTCACAAGTCAAAGACGGCTACGCTTACAACGCAGAATGCCTATGGGAATGATTTTTATGTTCAGATTCATAGGTGAAGCAGCCCTGACGCAGTGATAGATAGATTTTAGCCAACATTTTTAGTTTACTGCGTGCATCCACGCATGCTTGTGATACGCAATAAGTAATTTTTAAAGTTATGCTGCACGTGGCAACACGTTTTCACACACGTTATTTTTCACGCAAACTTCATCGCAACCATTGTTGATATAACAGTTGCACTGCGACTCTAGATATTAGTGAAGTACTTCAATCGAAGAGGTAATATTTTGCAATCTGCGAAGAAAAGATCATCATTGTTGAGAAATGGTCAGTTGGTCTATATAGAAATTGCACCCGGGACCAGACTATACCTACTTAAATAGAAAGAGCTTGTACGCTGCGTTTAAGCACCAGAAAACTTCAAGACGCTCAAAAACGCGTAATGTTATTGTTGTTTTTTTCGTAGCTTTCATCATCCTGTTTTACTATATAATAGCGTAGCGGCAGGGTGTCTTTCATTTGTTAGCAAGCGTGCAGCCGTGATTTTTTTTACGTCGAAAGATTTAGAACTCTTCAGATTATTTCACCACGCAGCATGGATATTCCCTGTATACACTGTTCTAACTAGTACGTGCATTCATTTTTGCATCACTTACTCCTGCGCGAACAGGAGCAGACTCGTATCACACAAAACATCGAGTGATCGGTCAACTAGTGACAAAGGAATTCACTCCACTCTTGTTCAGAGTATATATTGTCACGCAGTAAAGGACGACGCAGTTGTCTATAAGGAAAACAAGTTTATTGGTGCGAACCTGTGCTCCCCTAACAACTGAAAGAATACACAGGCGGCGATGCAGCGGCCGGCAAAACGACGGGCACGCTAGTGAGCGTCGGCGATCGAATGTCGCGGCATCGGCTGTGCGGGAATTTATATCCCTCGGCGCGAGGGTTTCTCGAATAGTCGAATTGTATCGAGAACGCTGGGATAGCGTTTGTTCGAAACGCTGTTTGTTCGGAACGCTCAAAACGCCGTTCAATAGCGTTTGTTCGAAACGCTGTGATAGCGTTTGTTCGAAACGTTGTGAAAACAGTGATAGCACAGGCCGGCGCAGCCAGGCCGAAAAAACAAAACACAAATAAACAAACCCAATGCATGGTTCGCGGCATCACCCCCCTCTAAGAGTGTATCGACCCGATGCTAACATAAGGAACAGTCCAAACAAATTAAAATAAAAGTTCATCATCGTCCGTAGAAAGGTTTTAAGCGAACCACATGGACGACTTCGGGCCGCGTGCGTCGTCGTGATGTACGGGACTCACCATCGGGGATCACTTCGTACGTTAGTTCGCCAACACGTCATAGAATCCGGTGGGGTCCGAAATAGCGTCGTAGAAGTTTCTCACTGAGTCCACGTCGTCGAATGGGAGTCCAAACCCACACACGATCTCCAGGATAAGACTCGGCGTCTCGGCGTCGGAGATTGTAGCGTCCGGCATCCACCAGTTGCTGGTTCGTTATACGAACTCGAGCAAGCTGGCGGGCCTCCTCAGCACGTTGGAGGTATCCTTGGACGTCGGCGTTGAGGTCGTCGTCTTCTACGTGCGGAAGTATGGCGTCGAGCATCGCAGTCGGCCGTCTTCCGTAGACGAGCTCGAATGGTGTCATCTGCGTGGTTTCTTGGATAGCCATGTTGTACCTCGTGACCACAAGTGGAATGTGCACATTGCGCGTCACCATAGACGGCACTACGTACTTTGCGGAGTTAAGGTCCCTAAATGAAACAAGGTAGCGTCACTCATTGTTCTCGAGCCGTCCTCCTCACTCTCTCGATTACTCCTCTTTTTTCTCTGCCATCCGCGTCTGTAATTGGTGCATTACTTGCACGTGATCTTGCAAAGGGCTGGTGGTGTTATTTATTACTATGCAAAAGGTTCAAAACGAGTACGCATGCGCATATGGCTCCAGCCGGATTCTCGCCGTGACCAAAGACAAAATCGTAGCCAGAACATAAACTGAAGAGGAGGAGCGTTTCGGTGTGCGCTAAGTCGACCAAGATTGTTTCGCCATGCTCGTTCAATGCAGCATCTGCGTTTTTCAGCAATGCTGCGTTGCCGTAAACAACAGAAAATGGTTTCGCTCTCTCCAACTTACCTCGTGCTTTCCGAGATGAAGCGCACCATGAAGTGCAACTATGAACCATTTTACGCGAATGCTTTCGTGCAACTCCGTCAACGTATGTTGACGTGGATCTGCGAAGCGAGTTCACTTGTCGGTTTTTATTGAAACGCCAGGCGCGTGTCTAATGCGTGTCTAGTGCATGCCAGTTGGTACAAATACATGTGGGTATGCACGTATACAGAGCAGCGGTAGGTTGTAATCAACGCACCTTCAGAAACATTTCACTCTTGACCAGTTCCCGCTTGAGTCGAAACGCGCTGCTTCGAGACACCTCACCAGTAGAACTCTCACTTTTCAGGAAGTTCCCAGCACAGCATCAGAATCACTTGGCTTCACGATTGTCCAAATGGGCACATTTAAAAAAAACGTCATCGCAGTGCTGCTGGACGAGTGTTCGTACCAGTCTGGTCGTAGTTTTTTTCTTGCGTGTGCACAAGCCGGTTGTAATGAATCGTCACAACGTCACGCCCTGTGGCCACTTACAGGATCCAGCAAGAAGCACTTTCACTGTGTCACAGCACGAACAAAACACAATCGGAGAAGTGGACTAGTTAAAAATGGCCGAAATACCATGGCCGTGGAACTAAAATGTACTACGCGAGACGCCATGGCTAGTGGTGTAAAGTATAAAACTGCACAACGTTGCCGGTTGAGTAACGCACATCCGGCTTGCTCTTGTGTTATGCCGTTTATGTTCATAAAGGTAACCGTTTATTCTACGTCTTATATCGTTCCATTTTGTTTCATTTACATATATTCACCATAGCAACAGAACCCAAACATTCGCTTTTGGATGAAAATTTCGAACCTTCTAGGGGGCGCTTCAGGCAAATAAGCGAGGAGGAAAAGGGAGGGTGTCGCTACCTTGAAAACTTGTTTCATCTAGGGACCTTATGCGGAGTTCGTCATTTTGCCTAACTGCTCCCGCGACGTATTTCTCGGAATGGACTTTTTGACGGACAATGGCGCAATAATTGATCTGCAGACCAGGTCGATAACGTTTTCTTCCGATCACTCCACGACGCCGCAGCCGAACCTCGGACACCGTGCTGCTGTAAGGATCGCCGACGATCACGTCACCCTGCCACCCCGCGCAAGCTTGATGATCACCGTCTATTGTGAAGGTGCTGCTCCTGACGTCGACGCTATCGTGAAGACTGACCAAAGGTTGCTTCTAGACCGCGGTGTGTCTGTCGCAAGAGGCATTACGCGGTTTAAGCAACGCAGATCCCACGTTTTGGTCACCAATTTCATCGAGGAGTACCAGCATCTAAACAAGGGCTCTGCAATTGCGTTCCTCGAAGAAACGCAAGAAGCGAGTCAAGTGATCGCGGTCGCCACCTTTGAACGCGCACGCGCAGATGCTTCTAGCCTGCCACATCCTTTCGACGTGAACCCGGCGCTATCGCAAGAAAATCGGGACAGATTACTGGAATTGCTCTGTCGCTACAGCGAGTGTTTTTCCTCGAACTCGAAGTTACGTCAGACACCTTTGGCGAAGCACCGGATAATAACCGAAGATGGAGCCCGACCTACCAGACATTCACCGTACCGCGTTTCTTCACACGAGCGCGAAGCCATCCGGACTCAATTAGATGACATGCTCAGCGACGACATAATACAGCCATCGAAAAGTCCGTGGGCTGCGCCGGTTGTACTCGTGAAGAAAAAAGATGGCACTTTAAGATTCTGCGTTGACTACCGGAGACTAAACAAAATCACCAAAAAGGCCGTGTACCCCCTGCCACGAATCGACGACGCCCTTGACCACCTCTGCCACGCCAAGTACTTCTCATACATGGATCTGAAGACCGGCTACTGGCAAATTGAAGTGGACGAGAGAGACCGAGAGAAGACTGCATTTATAACCCCGGACGGTCTATACAAGTTCAAGGTGATGCCGTTTAAGCTGTGCACGGTGCCGCAACGTTTCAGAGAGTCATGGACACTGTGCTAGCAGGCCTGAAGTGGCACACTTGCCTCGTATACTTCAACGACATTGTCGTATTCGCCCGGACTTTCGACGAACACCTCACAAGGTTGGAATCTGTACTCGAAGCCATTCGTACGTCGGGGTTAACGCTGAAGCCTGAGAAGTGCCGTTTCGCGTACGAGGAACTCAAGTTCTTGGGTCACGTCATGAACGCCGCAGGAGTCCTACCTGACCCGGCAAAAACATCAGCCATTGCGAACTTCCCAAGGCTGAAAGATAAGAAGAGTGTGCGAAGGTTTCTCGGACTGTGCGCATACTACCGGCGCTTCGTCGCAAACTTCGCACGCATCGCAGAGCCACTCACGCGCCTGACGAAAGAAAGCACCCCTTTCAGCTGGAAAAACGACCAAGAAAAGGCATTCTGCGAGCTGCAACAACGCCTGCAAAACCCGCTCGTGCTCGCTCATTTCGACGAAAACGCCGAAACGGAAATGCACTCGGACGCCAGTGATATCGGTTTGGGTGCCGTCCTCGTCCAAAAGCAAAGCGGTTACGAAAAGGTCATCGCCTATGCAAGCCGTGGTCTGTCGAAGGAGGAGAGAAACTACTCTGCCTCCGAGAAAGAGTGCCTGGCTATCATATGGGCCATTTCAAAATTTCGCCCATACGTCTATGGTAGACCGTTTAAGGTTGTGACAGACCATCATGCGCTGTGTTGGCTTGCCACTTTGAAGGACCCCTCTGGCTGTCTTGGGCGGTGAAGCTTGCGCCTGCAAGAGTTCAACGTTACAATATTCTACAAGTCCGGCAGGAAACACTCCGACGCTGACTGCCTGTCTCGCGCCCCCGTCGACCCACCACCACAGGACTCCGATGAAGACAGCGCGTTCTTCGGAGCCGTGACAGAGAGCGACCTAGCCGCCCAGCAGCGTGCCGACCCTGACCTCCGCGCCACGATCGACTACCTCGAAGGATGCAACGTCGCCGTGCCTAGGGCGTTCAAGCGCAACTTACCAGCGTTCAGCCTCAAAAACTCCATCCTAGTGAAAAAGAATTTCAACCCCGGAACAAGAACAAATTATCTACGTGTCATGCCTGCAGACCTTCGTGACGAAATTTTGGAAGCGTGCCACGACGACCCGTCTTCCGGACATCTCGGAACAGCTCGCACGATTACAAAAATTAAGGCGAAATACTTCTGGCCCCGCCTTACATCCGATGTCACCCACTACGTCCGGAGCTGCCGTGACTGCCAGCGACGAAAAACACCACCGATGAGACCCACCGGACTTCTGCAGCCGATCGCCGTCCCAACAAGGCCCTTTCAACAGATCGGAATGAACATTTTGGGCCCGTTCCCTACATCCCGATCCGCGAACAAATGGATTGTCGTAGCGACAGACTACATGACGCGCTACGCAGAGACCACCGCTCTTCCGAGGGGAACTGCACAAGAAGTTGCAAAGTTCTTTATTAATCAAGTTGTGCTGCGACAAGGAGCCCCTGAGGTCCTAATCACGGACCGCGGAACGACCTTCACTGCGGAGCTCATGCAAGGAATCTTACGCTACAGCAACACGGATCACCGAAGAATGACTGGTGTTCGACCGGTATTCTTCGATCTCAAATGGGCGCTGGCCGGCTCGCGGGCGGGGTGCGTCGACGTAGAACCCACGCAAACCCAGGCTCTTGTACGGGCAGCGGCGGTAGACGTGGTCGGCCTCTCCGCAGTGGTAGCACAGCGGACGATTATCTGGCATTCGCCACACCTTGGTCTCCCTGGGCGCCTGCTTTCGGGTTAAAGGGGGTTGGGCGGGCGACATTGGGCGGTGGTACGGCGGGGCCTCTTGATAACGGATTGGGACGGGTCGGGGTCGACGAGCGGCAGCGGAGTAGGTCATCGCTTGTGGTTCGTAAGATGCCTCCGACGGCGTAGAATTCCCCAGTGCTTGCTGAACCTCCTCGCGGACGACGTCAGTGAGGGAGGCGACTTGGGGCTGCGGCGTTGCTGGGAACAATTTCCTCAGTTCCTCGCGAACGACGGCACGGATGGTCTCCCGCAAGTCTTCCGTCGCCAATCCAGAGGCGTTTACCGGGTTCACCGAAAGGGTGTGGAGTGGTCTGTCGTATTGCCGCGAACGCATATCCAAGGTCTTCTCGATCATCGAAGCCTCGGTGACGAACTCAGCGATAGTCTTAGGGGGGTTGCGGATGAGTCCAGCGAAGAGCTCTTGTTTAACTCCCCGCATTAGAAAGCGCACCTTCTTCTCTTCTGCCATTTCGGGGTCAGCTCTCCGGAACAGCATCTTCATCTCCTCAGCGAACAGTACAACACCTTCGTTAGGGGGTTGCATTCGCGTCTCCAACAAAAGGGCGGCTCGTTCTTTCCGCACAACCATAGCGAATGTTTTGAGGAATTCGCTCTTAAAGACAGTCCAGACGGTTAGGGAGCCTTCAATGTTTTTAAACCACGTTCGAGCTGCATCCTCCAAATAGAAGAAGACATGACGAAACGTTTCTTTGTCATCCCACCTGTTAAAGATGCAGATGTGCTCCAGCTTCTCCAGCCACACTTCCGGGTCTTCACCAGGAGATCCTCGGAATGATGGGGGCTCACGAGGTTGTCGCAGATCGACGGGAGGGTTGGTAGCACTGGTCATGGTGCCTGCGTTGATCATCGTGGTTTTTACGTCTTCTTTCCTCCTTTTATTCGGGAGCAGTCCAAACTCTGGGTGAAGGCCTTGCTGTCGGCGGCTGACACGAGTTGGGCGTGCTTGTCGTGCTGGGCTTGCTTGTCGGCTTGGCAATGGATTAGGATTCATGTACCCCGCACCTCCACCAGATGTCATGCAGTAAAGGACGACGCAGTTGTCTACAAGGAAAAGAAGTTTATTGGAGCGAACTTGTGCTCCCCTAACAACTGAAAGAATACACAGGCGGCGAAGCAGTGGTCGGCAAAACGACGTGCATGCTAGTGAGCATCGGCGATGGAATGTCGCGGCATCGGCTGTGCGGGAATTTATATCCCTCGGCGCGAGGGTTTCTCGAATAGTCGAATTGTATCGAGAACGCTGTGATAGCGTTTGTTCGAAACGCTGTTTCTTCGGAACGCTCGAAACGCTGTTCAATAGCGTTTGTTCGAAACGCTGTGATAGCGTTTGTTCGAAACGCTGTGAAAACAGTGATAGCACAGGCCGGCGCAGCCAGGCCGAAAAAACAAAACACAAATAAACAAACCCAATGCATGGTTCGCGGCAATATAGTGCACGGTACTCAATTTCTCAGAGCGCGTGAACTCCGACGAAATCTACCAGCGCACATTACAGTATAAGTTTACTTATACTGTACTGTGCACCATCCATGCCTGTCAGTTGTCTTTTTCGGGCATTCTTATGCGAGTAGCAGGTATTTCACTGCACGCATAAACTCCTTGGCGTTCATTCATGTTTGCGGTAAGGGATCACAACGCAACGGAAACTATCAGCCTTCCGTAGAGGCGCAATCAGAAACGCAACATGTTTCGCGCGCAGAGTAAGATATACTGGGTGAGCGTGACCTTACTGGCAACTAACGAAAAGCGGAGATAATGTATGCACGCGAATCATTCCACCAAGAGAGAAACGAGCGATAGTTTTGAGGTGGAATTTTACCACCCGACAGGTATCGTTGGAAAATTTCTCGTCTCTCGCATTCAATGTCACTGCCCAAAGTTTTCTGAACGCGTTGCTTCCTAGCAATATGAAGTCATTGAAATACGCTGCGTGCATGTATTGCTGTGTCAATCAGCACCCTTCTATGAGACTCGAGAGCGGTGTCGAAACGCAGTAAAGTAACACTTGATGATTATTTCTTCGAAGGCGACGCTGATTCATGTTAACACTCGACAATTGTCGAAAAAACTACTGCAACCGAAAAAACGGTTCCCAGCTGTAGTTCTGCACTTCCTTATTACGACTCACGTACCAAAAGAACTCCTGATATCGATCGAAGCATGATGCATGCACAAAAACCGTGATTCTCGACTAGGACATTGGTCTCTACGTGTTTAACGGGCCAAGACGCAAGGAGTAGCTGCACGACGAGACTGGACGACGTTTGCTAATGACGACATGGAAATCACGCGCTAGCTACAGCTTTCCTTCAGTCAGTAAGCGCAAACTGAAGTTTCAACCCGACTGGCAAGAAATCTTTTCCTGGTTGCTGGTGTATGCCAAATAGGAGGGCGGAGCACGGCATGTGTGCTTTTTGAAGAAAAAAGTTCAGGCTAGGGGACACACCAATTTCTTAGTGCAAGCGTGGTTCTCTCCGTGCGCACGTTGGAAAGACGTGCTCGAAAATTCAGAAGCCACAGTGAGTGCCAGTACCACAAAACCGCTGCTCTATACGTAGAGAATTACCTAAAAGCACTCAAAGGCGTGGCAATCGCTGAAAAGATGGAGTCATCAGCGCAAACATAAAATGAACTAAACAGAAGTAAACTAATCTCCATCATAGATACAGTGATCTACTATGGGCGACAAGTTGATTGTGGGAGACGATTATGAGACCCAGAATATGATGACAAAAAACACCTCAGTTGTGTGCTCTGGAAATTCCACTACATTGGGTCTTTACCATTCATTCACCCTAATTAAAGTGCATGTGCCTCGAACATTTTTGCCTACGCAAAAAATACGACAGGTATTCGATTCCACGACCCGTGGAGCACCATAAGCACTTGACTATAATGGCGGATAGTAAGAAAAAACTGTTTGGGTTAAATCTCTTCGCGGTACTTTTCATCCAGCTGTAAGGACACAAGTTCAATTGTATGAGATATATTGCTCAAAATCACTATCATACTGTGGCAGAGTGATTCCGTTCTCTCCCGTTGCCTACTCCTCGTTTTCGGTGGCACGTTTCACTTTCAGACGTGGTTCGCGGACACGAAAGATGCGAACGGCAACGCAACAACCCGAGTGTGCATGTACGAATTCTTGTCATTTTTGGGTAACATATGTGGCACATATTATGACATGTAACGGGGAGGATAATCTTTGTGTCAAATGAAAAAGATAATCAACAGTGTTCTGTCGTGTCTTGTGTCTTTTTGTTGCGTTAAATATTGATTGCAAAGAGTTTTTATTTTTTTTTAAGTTATGGTTACGATGTTCCTCGTTCCTAACTTAACAAGATAACATCTCCACCCATGTTTCTTCATTTTATGCATTTCTTGTGCGTTATGTCTCTTGTTGCAGAAATCGCTGACTGTGCCCTCTTAGTAATGTTATTGTAAAGATATGAACAGAAGAACCGAATTATTATAAACATTTTCAATTCGTCGTATAATTTTCCTGCTTTATGTTCCTTACTCTTGCGCTCTTTGCTACGCTGCTGAACAATAAAACTTGTGCTAACTACAACTGCAAACACTACATTTCTCATTATACTACTTTAGGCTTATGATCATCATCTTTTTACCTATCAGCTGAGGTTCCATGATCATTATTTCAGTAGGCCTTTATAAGGTTGGGATTAGCCTGCACATTTGCCTGTGTTGCGCATTCTTACTAGATAACACTTAGGAGTGCCTTTAGAAGTTTGGGCATATTAAAGGTTTGTATCAATATATTGCGCACTCGCATACAAGCGATGTTCACTGGATGAGCCGATTATTCTGTTGCGCGAGCACGTGCGTGTGTGTGTTTTCACGTGGGCGTGTTTGTGTGTCTTTGTGTGTGTTTAGATACTAGCAGAACGTACGGAGGTTCAATAGAAATGTTATTTTCTGGTTCGAGTACATGTTAGCACATGTTTGAAGAGTAAACCTGCTTGAACGTGGCCTATCAGACCTTGGAACTGTGTCGGGCTTTTACCGTTAAAACGAACCTATGCGTAAATAAAATCATTGTAGTTATTGACTACGGCAAGATCTGTTCCGGTGGTAGTAGTATAACCACCGCTGCAGCATTATTTCCGTCACCGAGTCAACCTAAAACGCTCGCGGTGGAAATTCCTGCCCAAAATCCCACGGAGTGTCAAATTTGACAAACACCACGACACATTTTTCCGTATGCCAACATTATTTACTCTAAAAGTGTTTAGGAATTGCAATAGTAGCACTGCTGAGTTTTTAAATCATGTCAGCGTGAAAAGCCGAAAGAAAAGGTGAGTAAGTGTGGGGGGGGGTTGGGTGAAACATTTGGGGAAGGGGTTGAACCCGCCTCTCAACCTGCCACTGCACACAGCAGCCTCTCATAGCGACCATATAACTGATTTGAATACGCCACGAACAACCTGTTTACAGCACCACTCCCACGCTATAGAACATGGTGTAAGATACAAACACTTCAAGAGGGGACACTTCTCAGCTTTCCTATGGGATGCGATCGACCAGATGAACTAACAGAGACGCATGTCCGTTGGACCACTGCCGGCAGCGCACCTATCGGCCAGCCAGCGCAACTAAAAAAAAAGAGCAAACGATTTCAGGCTCCGATGCTATAGCAACCGGTGAGGCTGGTGGCAACGCCGGCCATCCGAAAGCGTCGCGCTTTTCACCGACAAAAAAATTGGCAGATCCCACGTCCTGTGGGAATCGATGATATGCGAAGCAAGAATGAATAAAGTTGATATTCCACATTATTATCCGCATAACGCTACGAGGCTGACCTAAATTATGCCTGAGATGACTTCCATGACATAAATATCATGTGTAGATGTGTCATTTACTTTCGTCGTCTGTTCCCGTCAAGTGTTACCAAATTTACTATGACTTGACATGATATTATGTGGAGTGAGCAAAACGGCCACGAGCATGCAATGAGCGTAGCATGTAGTCATCTATTACAGATTACATGCATATTATTATTATGTTCGTCGTTACCTTCGTCGCTTATTAAGATCATCATCATCATCATCATAAGCCTGGCTACGTTCACTGAAGGACAAAGGCCTCTCCCATGTTCCGCCAGTCAACTGGGTCCTGTGCTTGGTGCTGCCAATTTACACCCGCAAACTTCTAATCTCATCTGCCCACCTAACCTTCTGTCTCTCCCCAACCCGCTTGCCTTCTCTGGGAGTCCAGATAGTTACCCTGAATGCGCAGCGGTTATCCTATCTACGCGCTACATGCTCGGCCTATGTCTACTTCCTCTTCTCGATTTCAACAATGATATCCTTCAACCCCGTTTGTTCCCTAATCCACTCTGCTTTCTTCTTGTATGCTAAGGTTACACCTACCATTTTCCTTTCCATTGCTCGCTGCGTCGTCATGAATTTAAGCTGAACCCTCTTTGTAAGTCTGCAAGTTTCCGCTCCGTAGCTAAGTACCGGCAAGATGCAGCTGTTATATACCTTCCTCTTGAGGGATAGTGGCAATATACCTTTCATGATTTAAGAGTGCTTGCCAAATTTGCTCCACCCCATTCTTATTCGTCTAGTTCCTTCAATCTCGTGGTTCGGCAGCGCGGTTATTACCTGTCCTAAGTAGACATAGTCTTTCACATCTTCAAGTGTGCTATTACCTATTTCGAAGCGCTGCTGTCTTTGAGGGTCGTTGTACATTACTTTCGTTTTCTGCAGACTAATTCTGACAGCTACCTTTCTGCTCTCTTTGTCTAAGTCCGTAATGATGATATGCAATTCATCCACTGAGTTACGCAGCAATGCAATGTCGTTGGTGAAGAGCAGGTTACTAAGGTACTCTTTAATCACGCTTACCCCTAACTGTTCTCATTTTAGGCCTCTGAAAACCTCCTGTAAGCACGCGGTGAAAGCATTGGGAAGATTGTATACCCCTTCTGTACACCCGCCTGGAATGGTATTATTTCACTTTCTTTATGAAGCCCTATGGTAGCAGTTGATTCCCTGTAAATTTTTTACAGGATGCTTACATATGCTTCATCTGCGTCCTGATTCCGCGATGTCTGCATGACTGCTGATATTTCTACTGAATCGAACCCCTTCTCGTAATGTAAGAAGGCTTTGTATAGTGGTTGGCTATATTCTGAGCATTTTTCTATTACCGGAGTATGAATGCAGTCGATTGTTGTGTAGCCTGTTCCAAATCCTGCTTATTGATTTGGTTGATTGAAATATGTTTTCTTAACTCTGTTAGAAATTACCTTTGTGAATAGCTTGTATGCTACAGAGAGCAAGCTGATTGGCCTGTAATTCTTCAAGTCCTTGTCGTCTCCTTTCATACGCATTATGATAAGCTTAACATTCTTTCAAGATTCTGGTACTCTTCCCGTAAAAAGACACCTCGCAAACAGGGTGGCTAGTTTCTTCTAATACAATCTATCCTCCATCTTTCAGCAGATCTGATGTTACCTGATCCTCACCAGCTGCCTTGCCTCTTTGCATGCTCTCCAAGGTTTTTCCGAGTTCCATCATTACTGGTGGGGTGTCATCTGGGTTACTGCTTTTTCCCATAGTATTAAGGTCATGGCTCTCCCGGCTGCTGTACAGATCTCTGTAAAACTCCTCTGGTATTTTTAACTATCCTGTTCATATTGGTAGTTATTTTGCCTTCCTTATTCGTTAGTCCATACATCCGATTATTGCCTATCCCAAGTTTCTTTTCGCGGTTTTGATGCTTCCTCCGTTCTTAAGTGGGCGTTAAATTTTCTCTATGTTATACCTTCTTACATCGAAAATCTTGCGCTTAATAATCAAATTCAAAAGATCTACCAACTCCATTTTGTCTGTTGTAATTAATGCTTTCATGCTTTGACGCTTCCTAATCAGGTTTCTTGTTTCCTGGGACAGCTTGCCAGTGTCCTGTCCAACTACCGCACCTCTAACCTACACTGCACACTCCACAATAATACTCTGCCGATTATCATTCATTGCGTCAACGCTTAGGCTGTTATCCTCGATAAGAGCCGAAAGTCAGTCACATTCACGTCACCCCATAACAAAATTGGCATAACTGGAGCTAATGAAACGACTGCGAGCGTACTATGAGCGTAGCATGTAGGGATACTTCACATGACACGCATATTATGATTATGATGTTTGGACGTGTCATTTACTTTCGTCGTCCATTAACGTCACCGATTACCAAATTTGGTATATGTGAAGCTAGTGAAAGAGCCATGAGTGCATCGTGAACGTGGCATGTAGTCATGTTCTAACATGACATGCATCTCATGACTATCATGCTTGCACAATTCATATACCTTCATCATGCATTCACGTCCCGTAGTACCAAATTTGGTATATGTGAATCTAGCGAAACGACCGTGAGCACCCCATGAGCGTAAGTGTAGTCATGACTCATGGCATGCATGTCATGATTTCTATGTCACTTGCGTTCGCCATGCAGTTATGTCATACCATACTGGTTTCGCAACATGTCATGTAAACGAAGCCACCGCGAGAGCAGCAGACTCATGAAATGTAAATCACAACATCTATGACAAGGAAGTCACAATTTTCATGTTATGACTGCACCTTCATGTTTTCCGTACACTAGTGTTATGTCATACCAATTTTAGTATCGATACCATTGTCGATACGTCCATGAGAGCTAAAAGTCATAGGCAGCTAGATAGATAGATAGATAGATAGATAGATAGATAGATAGATAGATAGATAGATAGATAGATAGATAGATAGATAGACAGACAGATAGATAGATAGATAGATAGATAGATAGATAGATAGATAGATAGATAGATAGATAGATAGATAGATAGATAGATAGATAGATAGATAGATAGATAGATAGATAGATAGATAGATAGATAGATAGATAGATAGATAGATAGATAGATAGATAGATAGATAGATAGATAAGCTAAATGTCACCGAAGTTCGCTAAGACATGCTTCGCATTTAAAACAAGTCATTCGGCCTCTTTAGTTGCTAGCGTGCCTTCGGCGCGTTTCATGAAGTAATAGGTGGCGGTTCATTCCCGTTTGTGGAATCAACTTGTGATGTGGTGAGCAGCCTTGAATGAAATCTGCTGAAAGAAGACGTTTACACAGTGAGTGAATATGGGAAGAAAGCTTCCTTAGTGGTTGCCGGTCAGGTTACTCTGCGCGCCAAGAAAAAGTAATACTATGCGATGTTCCTTCTGATTCCGAACGCCACAAGGCATGGACTCAAGAGGTTTGCAAAAAGGACTGTCCGCTCACTACAAAGGATGCAGTCTGCAGCAAACACTTCACAGATGAGATGATTCATCGTGATGGTGAATGAATAATTTTCGCTGAACGACCATTTCATTTATGTTTATGCAACACAATGATACATGCAATAATTAGTGTTTGTCTGTTACAGACGTAGTGAGCTTTTTATTTTACTGCGTTGTGATGTTCAATTACTGCTTTTTGTAAGCAAGTTTCCAGTGCCATTCCTAAAAAGGTCCCCTGATGGTTCAATGCGAAAAAAAACAATAATTTAATTTACTTTCTGTGCACGGCAAGAAGGGATGGCCAAATAGGCGAGGAGATAGGGGCAGGGTCGCCCGTAAACTTATCTCCGACCGGGTAATCATACGGTCGTGAACTTTTCGCCGTATAGTTATCATTAGAGCCAAGAAACTAGTATTTCGCGCAATACCGGACGGTATCTATGTAACGCATGCCAACAAATTGCTCAAGGCATCTAAGTAGTTGTTTCTGATTTTTGCAAGCAGCCACGTCGTCTTATTCAAGTTCTGCTTCGCTCATCATCAGAAGAATGTGTGACCCCCACGCCGTCCGCGCGCTTCGCAGATCCAGCTGGCAGATACGAGTGTCCCACCTACTATCAGCGTGTGCACGTAAAGTAGCGCATTTAAATAAAGAACCGCTTAATACAAAATTTTGCAAAGCATGTCAGTTATTTGCGTATCTATTACGGTCCAGGCAGTATTCGGTTCCGAGGACGTGCGAGAACCGCTTCAAATATCAGCATGCCTTCCATACACAGGCATGTAGGTTGTGCTCTCCACGTGACTCAAGCCACCGTAATGCTTGCAGACAACAGTGATCGGTTTTCACGATTTGGCACGAACAACGCTCCTGTGCAATTTAATTGAAATTTCCCGCGAAGGAGTGGTTTTTATGGCAACGCCTCTTTCTGTCTTCAAGTTGCGTCTACTCGCCGATAGGCACGCTGCCGGCAGCAATCCGACGGACGCACGTCGCCGATACTTTATCTGGTAGATTGCGTCTCGCGAGTGCCCCACCTAAAGTGTGTGTATCTTACGCCGTGCTTTTGAACCAATACGACCAGCGATACGGGAAAAATATTGAAAGACACTGGAAAAAGTGAGAACTGAGAGGAGATCGTGGACAGGGTACCGATCGGCGAGTGGTCTTCGGGACGAGAACATCGCTGACGGGACAACCATCAAGAGTGAACTCTTGCGAGCGATTCTCGCCACACTTGATTTTTCGTGACGTCGTGCAGATTATTCACGACTACGGGCCTGATGCCGAGTCAATTCCGCCCAGACGTCGACATTATCTTAGAAGTTCTTCTTGCTGGCACTAGTTAGAAGTATTCATGAAATCTTGGGTGCCGCTAACACGCAGGGTAATCTCCCCGCTATTAAAAAGTGTGCTTACTGTTCGCCAAGACGACCACAACGCCGATAGCAGTAGCGATGAGGATAATGACCGCAGTGGTCAACAAGACCATTGTTATCCACAGGCCGCTGCCCCTGCAACGAAAAAATGTCCAATTCATAACTCAGGTGATGTTAGGCGCACAACAAAACATGATTCATTGTAGACAGTTTTTACGAGCGTAAGCTACGAAGCTGTTAGTTTTATGCATTGGAGAACAAACACACTTTGATTACAGCTACACCGAATCTGCAGATATCGGTGGAATCGTGAAAAAAAACAAAAATGGCAGAACTCGCGTACAGTGGGAATTGATGTGCGAAGCATGAATGAGGAAGGTTGATATTTCACTTTAAAATCAGCACAACGTTGCGAGGCGAAGGTAAATTATGCCGTACATGACTTATTTACGTTAGTCGCCTATTCCCGTCACGTAATGCCCAATTCGGTGTATGTTCAGCTAGCGAAACGGCCACGAGCGCGCTATGAGCGTAGCACGTAGTCATGTTTTGCATGACACGCATGGTATGATTAGCATATTTGGACGTGTCATTTACATTCGTTGTCCATTCATGTCATGTAACATCATATTTGGTACACGTGGGACTAGTCAAACAGCCGCCAGCACGATATATGAGCTAGCGTGTTGTTACGTTTTACATGGCAAGCACATGATGATTATCATGTTTGGACGTGTGATTTACCTTCATCGTCTATTCAAACGACTTAGGTGTAATAGACACGTGGTGCCAGCGATGGGAAATGAAACTAAATCTTAACAAAACTGTTTGCATGAGTTTCTCTAAAGAAAGGTGAATCTGAATACAAAATGAACAGCTCTCCTGTAGAAACGGTACGCGAATACAACTACCTAGGTGTTTTATTTTGCATCTCTCTATCATGTAATCGGCATGTGGATTACACTGTAAATAAAGTTTGTCAGAGCTTAGGATTCTTAAAAAGAAACACACCTGTTTTTCCACAACAAACCCGGAGTTACCCGTATGGTACAAATCATACGTGAGATCGTACTGGTGTAGGCATGTTGTGTGTGGCACCCTTCAACATCATGAAATAAAGAAAGATTAGAAAAAGTTGAGTTCACGGCGGCAAAGCATAAGTTGAAGGCACCTAAGTAAGACAGACATTTCAATGCGACAGAAGGTAAGTGAAAATAGAAGTCTCAGCAGCACCGAGGATCATCGTTTCGGCTGAAGCTGTTGCATAGCACATTTCATTCTCATACTCGAATTCCTTGTGACGTATACATAAGCCGGCCTCACTACATTTCAGCCCGCAAGGATCATGAACATCAGATAGGAGAATATAAATGCAGTACATCGTCCTTCAGCAACCACCGGTCAGAGAAATCGACTTCCTCCCAGAACTGTATAAATTTCTTGAACAAATGCATTGTTTTCTGCAACAACGAAGATTGAATATTTCGACCGATAAGCTCTATAGACTATGTCTGTGCGCCTGGCAGTCGCCATGATCTGTATGGTAACTTGGTTGTAAGCTATGTTGTTTTTTTTTTGTGTTTCATTTGCCCTTGTGCTGGATCAATGCTGCACCTTGTTTTAATTATCATGGGATTTCATTATTTTTGTAGCTTCTGCATTTTCTTACATGTGACTTTTCTGAGGCAGGCAGCTGTGCTTGGTGCAGCTGTGTATGTTTTGTGTCTCTCGAAATTCCTCTTTTCTTGTTTTATTTCTTTACACAAACTGATGTGAATCTGCGATTTTCATGTTCTTTTTCTGCACTCCCCCCTCCGAAAATGCCTGTATGGACGCGGTGGGTTGTAAATAAATAAAATAAATAAATAAATCACGTGATGTCAAATTTGTTATACGAGGGGCTTTATCGACACGACCGAGCTGATCATGAGCATGGCATGTAGTCATGTTGTTACATAAAACATATCTCATGATTATCATGTTTGCACCAGTCACATTACCTTCGTCGTCAGTTCACGTCTCATAATAGGAATTTCTTTATTTTTGAAGCAAGCGAGATGGGGGCGACCACATCATGAAGGCCCTAATATACTCCTACGTAACGTTGACTCGCGCGCACGCTGGGCGCATCGACTCTACGCTGACAAAGGAAGGAGAAGAAGGAGGAGGAACATTTATCAAGACAAAAATCAGAAAAAAAGCAGGTGAACACAGGCAGTTGTGGTCAGACCCTCAGTCCTGAGCTCCGCTGGCACGAGCGGCTCGCTGGGCCTGGTCAAGCAAAGCTATTTGGCTTTGCTTGGCTTCGTCCGCAAGCCATGCTTCTGTAACGTGTGTGGATGGTTAGTAACGCGCGAACTGCCGATGTGTGTGGGCCTTTTGCTGCACTCCAGTGTTAAGTGGCTTAGTGTTGGTGTGTCTGAACACAATGGACACTAGGATGGAAACGTGGGCTAGTTGGTAATTCATAATTGTTCAGCGAACTGGGCGCGCGCAGGTAAACACAAACACAAAGCTAAGAAGGAGGCTGCCAGCACTGCCCGTTTCTTGAACACCATGGACCCGTTTCGCTAAATTGTGTAGGATATATTCTACTTAATTTTGGAAAGCTACTGGTTTGTATATGACTCCAATCCATGCTTTGTTGGCTATTCAAGTCATTAGGTGGAAAGCCATACTCTCTTCGTTGCTTTCATTAATTGAGAAGGGTGTCACGTGGTCTAGAAAGCGGTTCAAGGTCAGTGCCTGCCGTCGTTTGGTTCGTGAATCTGGAGCGGAACGTCATCGCAGACTGTATAGCTACGCTAAAGCACGAGCACTTAACAGCCTGACACCAAGCGCGCAGTGATGTTACGTGCAGATAATTTCCCTTTTTTTTTAGAAATTTTCGCCTGTATTTTGACCCAAATATAAAAGAGAATCTTTGTGTCACTGCAGAGGAATTGAGGAATGGGTGTATTTTTCTATGATGATCAATAATTAGTGGTCACAGTGCACCTTGAACTGCTGTAATCGGTTCTGGGGCACGCCCCACGCAAGCGTAGCCTTCGAGATCTGTTTGTGATATTTACGCGGAGCGATTTCAAGTTCAGTATCGGTGTTAGACTTGAAGCCCACAATGTGCACTTAATCAACAGTATATGTATTAATAAAGCCATGCTTTTGCTGTGCGGCAGAGGAGGGGCTAGTAATAGTTTCAAATGTAGCCAGTACATGAGACACGTGTATATATAGTTTGCGTGTGCAAGGATGGGGGAGGAAATTAGTAATATTGTGGGGGAAAAATTCACAGCTTTGCTCAAATGCTAAGCAATGTACGCGATAGCAACAAACTGGAAGGTCACGTGCAGCATGAAACGTGCCCCTCGTTTCTCGCAACGAATGACGCGGGAGACGTACTCACACGTAAAAATGAGCGCGAATATGCGTCTCAGTTGTTACTTTGCTGTGCTTGACAGGCGCGTCCTTTTCGCTAACGCAGGAAGTGCAACGATTACAGTGACCTTTGTGCACCCCGTAACTACAACAGAATTGTTCCAGTGGAAGCCCAACACTAGCCAAGACGTATTATTCTCTCCCACCGGGAGATAAGGGCACGCGAGAGTATCCGCGGGCCAAAGTACGCGTGAGAATTTAGGGCCGCCACGCGCTCCATGCGCCATCTTGCCTATAATGCTGCAAACAAAATATCCCCCCCTCCCGACATGTCCGCCAACTGCAATAACTGGTAGATATAAATAGCTTGCCTTTTGAGCGATCAAGGAAGTACCTCACAAGGTAGCTCAGTGGTTAATGCCACGCATTCACGTAGCGGAAATCCCCCGTTCGCTCCCGCACACCGGAGTCTTTTAACGACGATAGTCTTTCATGGGGACCTTCGACGCAAAACTTTTGGTCTGTCTGTACATTTGTCTGTTTGTCTACTCTTAATGGCACCGGGTACATGAAATGGCCAACCCCATCCGCAGCGCCCAGCAATGTTGCTCAATGTTCAGCGTTTCATTCTTGTGCAATCGTCCATTAAAAAGCACTTATTGCGCATGTCTGGGGCACCATAACAAAACAACGTATATATTCTGCATGTGTGTCTTTTACTAGAAAAGGCATTCATAGGTGATTTTAAAGACCGTAGCGCTTATCACGCTGCGCTGACCTTGCAACGCTTGCACGAAAAGGTGAGTGTTTCCAACGCTTTGCTAAAACGAGACGGTGTTAGCACCTACCCGTCGCCTTGCGTTCTGCACCTTATCACCTCATACACTGTAAACAAAAATAAGCCCATAAGGGCGTTTTAGGCATGTTATGTGTGCTTTTTCTACCCATTTCGAAATACGAACTGCCTTGAAAGGGGATAAAATGAGCTGAAACCATTGTTTTACCATGATCATCAAAAATGGGAAAGTTTGGGAGTTAAACCACTCTGAAATGGGAGTGACTGAAAAATAAAACGAAAAAAATTGCGTAGGTCAGAAGGATGTATCTAAATACGCCCATTTCGACAAGAAGATACAAGCGAGAAGAATCGTTCTAAGCCTCAGCGTCAACGTCGCAAAAGTTATTTGAGTAGGCAAGTTTGAAATAGCCCGCACCGCGCCGACGCTCTTCAAAAAGTTCATAAAGCGCGCCTTACGACCCGGCGCATTAAAACGACACGCACGCACGGAGGAGAAAGTTGTCCGGGCTATGCCATCTTGTGTATTTCTGAGCGCGGGAAAGTGTGTCGCTTCGGTACTACACCGTTCTGGGCCTCTACCTTCTGTTGATTCGCTCGCAGGATTTCAAGCTGGATGGTTGTGCCCTCGCGATCTAGGACGCCAGCGAAGCTCCCGCCGACTGGTTCGCCCTCCGCGGTCTCCTGACACCGTGTAGCTCTCGCACTGTGGCGCCCCGCCCTTGGACTGCTTCGACCGGATCCCCACTTTCCTATCTCCTTTTTCTGTCGCTTGCTTGTCTTCTTCTTCGTCTATTTTCCTTCTATTCTTTTTATCCCTCCTTCCCCCCACCCCTACAAGGCACTGCGCCGTGTCGCCTGAAGGCAGACAGAAATTAGGTGCCTTTTTCCTCTTTCTTTAACCACTACCACCACCACCACCTTCTGTTCGTCGAGGCAGCCAGCGGCGGCCGTGACTCAGTGTTGTCAAAATTTCGTCGGTGTTGTCGGTGTTGTCAAAATTTCAAGGGGAGGGCACATGGTAAGTAAATCCGAATGAGCTAGGTGCGTTATTTGTTCGTACGTGTGCGCGCTGCGGCAACACAGTCAGTTGGTAGAAGGCTCGTGCTGGGCTCAAATTTCGCTCCGGAGCGAAAGCGGCAAAACTCACCGGGAATTCACTCGCTTCGCCGCCTAAGCCACCGTAAACCTACGCCCCGAAGCCGGAACGAAGAAATCAGTCCGATTTTCCCGTCACGCGAACGCGGACCCTCTTCCTGTCCATGGCCGCCTAGCTAAAAACCACGCGATCTGAATAGCTGGCGTCAAATGCAACATGGCGGCGAAAGCGTTGGCGGTGGCTTGCGGCGGCTCTAAATGCAAACTACTCGTGCAGCTCGACGAAGCTGAACGGCCTCAACGACGACGCGTTCATTGAGAGCCTGGTTCGCATTACGATCGCCGAAAACACATGGAGTAGACGGTGCAGCAGCAGCGAGTAGGCATGCTCGGACGTGTCTCGTTTTTGTGCGCAGCCGGCTGAATCCGGCGCCGAGGCTGCCGGTGCATTCGTTCGCGTCGTTTTTGCTGGCGCAAGTCTCCCCAAACAAATATTCAAAAAGTGCTGGCTGTGTCTTTACAGAACTTTGCGTGAAAACTAGAATTCGTTATGGAACATAGCGCGCAGCAAGCAGGCAAACTCGTATTAATCCGCAAAAGCAGTGGCGGCCGCATCATTCCCCGGGCCCATTACAAATGCGAACATTTTCGACGCGTGCGGACGTGGTTTTCCGGCCACTCTATGGTTTTCGTTTCGGCCGTAGCCAGGGGGTGGCACACCGGGCCCGTGGTCCCCATCCCCTCTCAAATTTTTGGTCGTTGGAGAGCAGAAAATGGTCATTTTAAAATAGTGCCCTCCCCCCCCCCCCCCGCGAAAAAAATTCAATTCTTACTAGGCGTCTACTTCTGAAGTGTGAATGCGGAATGTGTGTTTAGAAAATTGAAATTGCTCCAGCCACAGTTCAAATAGAGTCCGACGTTTCGAGACCGACTCGGTCCCTTCCTCAGGGGGTGACTGTCTTGGTCATGGAAGTGTCGTCGCGTCGTGTTCTCTCACCACGGCTCCGGCTTTCCCTTTCCACCACGTTTCGGAGACCGTGAACGTACACCGAAGGCATTGATCCCAGCGAGCAGTTCACGTTGGCAGGCGTATGCTGAATGTGGCAAGACTCGAGCAAGAGCCTCTTTCCCAAATTCCGTTCTGTTTCATTAACAGAAGCGCCGTCTAAGTCAATTGTATGGTCGTGCTTCTCGCAGTGCTCCGCCAGAGCGCTACGTTGCACTTCCATCTTCCTGACGTCGTTCTTGTGTTGGCGCATTCTTTCCGGGAAACACTTGCTCTCGCCTATGTAGCAGGCTGGACACCCAGAACACGACACTTTGTAGACAACGCCCGGGTGTAGCTCCCTCGGAGGTCGGTCTTTCGGCCGCGGTAGCAAGGGAGCGAGCGTCGAAACAGGTTTATGGATTACCGTGACCCCGGCTTTTCCTAGGACTCTCGAGAGCTGTTCACTTATGCCCGGCACATATGGAATGGCGACGCGGTTGTTTGGCGCCTTCGTTTTTCTCGTGTGCGGTGGTGTGGCCAGGGCGGAAAGGGGGTCGGGCGGTGTGTCGCTTGCAGGTGTCTTTTCGCGGTGCGGTGGTTGTCGTCTCGACAAACGGCGTGACGCCCGGCGGATGAACGCTTCTGTGTAGCCATTCCCTCGTAGCTCGGTGACAATCCTCTTTTCTTCTTTCTTCCTCTCACCCTCCGACGTGCAGATTACTCGTGCACGTGAAAGGAGTGCCGAAACCACTGAAGCTTTGTGGGCAGTTGGATGACAGGACGGAAAATGCAAATACCTGCCGGTGTGAGTTGGCTTTCTATACACCGAAAAGGTCATGCGCTCGCCCTGTCGTCTGACTAAAACATCGAGAAACGGAAGCGCCCCGTCTCGCTCTCGTTCCACCGTGAACTGTATCGCTTGGTCGATGGAGTTTAGATGTTCGAGGAAGCTGTCTACTGCTGCCTTCTTTATTATGCAAAAATAGTCATCCACGTACCTCACAAATACTTTCGGCCTGTCAATAAAGGAGCCCAGTGCCGTCTCTTCTATGTGTTCCATTGTGAGGTTCGCAGCCGTAACGGAGATCGCCGCTCCCATCGCGGTCCCGCTGGCTTGTCTGTAGAAGCTCCCGTTGACGCTGAAATACGTCCCCTTGAGGCAGTATTCCAGTAGGCGACACAGTTCGTTGACGCCCAGGCAGGTTCTTTCATCCAAGAGCTCGTCTTGGTTCAGCGCTGCTCGTGCGCTAGATACCGCTAGTGCTACGGGCACACTGGTGAACAGGGACACGACGTCGAACGAGACGAAGCACTCATCGCTGCTCACGGTCACATCTCTCATGCGCTCCAAGAAGTGGCTGGCGTCGCGTATGTGGGTCGGTGTTTGCCCCACGAGCGGCGCGAGAGTCCGGTGGAGATACTTGGACAGCGCCCGGAGTGGAGATGTTGTAAAATCCACGATAGGACGGAGCGGAACTTTGGGCTTGTGGGTCTTGGGAAGCCCGTAAAATCCTGGTGCAGAGCCGTTTCGGCAGATGAGCTGGAGGTATGTGTTTCTTGCCTTTGGGTGCGCTTTAAAGATATCCGCCAGGAGCTTGTTTATTTCCCTTTGGACACTTGGTGTGGGGTCCTTCGTCAGCTTTTCGTAGGCCGGACTGTCCAGCAGGTCTCGCACTTTGTCGTTGTATGCCTCCCTGTCGAGCAGGACCATTGCGTTCCCTTTGTCGGTCGGGAGGATGACAACCTTATCATCATTTCGGAGCGCATGGATCGCCTTACACTCCTCTCTCGACAGGTTGTGCTCACGGCGCTTTCCTATTTTTGATAGTACGCCGATAGCCTTGAGACGCACGTTCTCCCGAATGCCGCTGTCGAGTCGCCTTATGCCTTCCTCCGTAGCCGCGATGATCTTCGGCAGTGACGGGCGTGTCGTGGTCGTGTTGAAGTTGTGTCCCTTTGCCAGCACGTTGTGCTCTGTCGGGGAGAGTTGTTTGGAGGACAGATTGACGACGAAATTCTCGTTGTCAGGACTGTAGTGGTGTTTTTTCTCCTTGAAGCGTCGCAAGCTTACTATTGTGGGTCACTTGTTGTTTCTGCGCAGTTGTTGCAGCCACATTTCATGCGAACTCCTCCAGTGACGGAAAGATGTCGGGCAGTCGATGTTGAAGTTGCCGCCGTAGAAAGAACAGGTCTAATTCCTTCTTCTTGAACATCTCCCCCATTCCTTCTTCCTCGTCTAATTCCTTCTTCCTCGAACATCTAAACTCCATCGACCAAGCGATACAGTTCACGGTGGAACGAGAGCGAGACGGGGCGCTTCCGTTTCTCGATGTTTTAGTCAGACGACAGGGCGAACGCATGACCTTTTCGGTGTATAGAAAGCCAACTCACACCGGCAGGTATTTGCATTTTACGTCCTGTCATCCAACTGCCCACAAAGCTTCAGTGGTTTCGGCACTCCTTTCACGTGCACGAGTAATCTGCACGTCGGAGGGTGAGAGAAAGAAAGAAGAAAAGAGGATTGTCGCCGAGCTATGAGGGAATGGCTACACGGAAGCGTTCATCCGCCAGGCGTCACGCCGTTTGTCGAGACGACAACCACCGCACCGCGGAAAGACACCTGCAAGCGACACACCGCCCAACCCCCTTTCCGCCCTGGCCACACCACGGTACACGAGAAAAACGAAGGCGCCAAACAACCGCGTCGCCATTCCATATGTGTCGGGCATAAGTGAACAGCTGTCGAAAGTCCTAGGAAAAGCCGGGGTCACGGCAATCCATAAACCTGTTTCGACGCTCGCTCGCTTGCTACCGCGGCCGAAAGACCGACCTCCGAGGGAGCTACACCCGGGCGTTGTCTACAAAGTGTCGTGTTCTGGGTGTCCAGCCTGCTACATAGGCGAGAGCAAGTGTTTCCCGGAAAGATTGCGCCAACACAAGAACGACGTCAGGAAGATGGAAGTGCAACGTAGCGCTCTGGCGGAGCACTGCGAGAAGCACGACCATTAAGTTGACTTAGACAGCGCTTCTGTTATTGAAACAGAACGGAATTTGGGAAAGAGGCTCTTGCTCGAGTCTTGGCACATTCAGCATACGCCTGCCAACGTGAACCGCTCACTGGGATCAATGCCTTCGGTGTACGTTCACGGTCTCCGAAACGTGGTGGAAAGGGAAAGCAGGAGCCGTGGTGAGAGAACACGACGCGACGACACTTCCATGACCAAGACAGTCACCCCCTGAGGAAAGGACCGAGTCGGTCTCGAAACGTCGGACCTCGATTCTGGCATTCGCATCGTCAACGTGTATGCTCCAAACGACCTCCGCTCGCAGAAAGAATTCTTTGCCGCATTGGATAACCACCTAGTCGGCCCCTCTCGAATCCTACTGGTGGGGGATTTCAATTGCGTGCTAGATCCAATAGACCGTCGAACTTTCAGAGGCACTCCTCCTAAATGGTCAGATAGGCGTGGCGAAAGCGTACTGCGCGAGCTAGTCGACGAGCTGGGGCTGATCGATGCTTGGCGTGCTCTTCGGCCAGCTCAGTCAGGAATGACTTGGACTGGCAGGAGCGCGCGAAGCAGGATCGACCGCTTTTACGTCTCGCCGTCACTGGCTCCCAGTATGCATTCCTCGTGGGTAGTTTCCTCGGCTTTAAGCGACCACAGCCTCCTTATCTTAAGGCTCGCCGGCACAGACATCGCAGCTCAGGGTAAGCGGCCGTGGCGCCTAAACGCCCGGCTCTTAAAGGACAGAGAAATACTCGTTGACGTGGCGCGTTTAATACAACGCAAGGTACACGCAACACCAGAGCTAGACGGCGACATGTGGGACCAAGTGAAGGCCGACGTCGCGGAGTGCTTTCGGTCGTGGGGCAAGCGCCGAGCCCGGGAGGAACGCGAGGAGATAAGAATTATCTCCGGTGTGATCCTCCTGCTGTCTCGGCCCGAGTCCGCCGGCCCTGGCATTGCGTCTGCGCTGGTTACGCTTCGCAAAGAGCTAAGAGTAGCGCTCCAGCGACGCTGGGACGGCCTCAAGGCCGTCGCTCGCGCTGAGAGATGGGAAATGGAGGCTTGGTGTAGTCGAACCATTTTGCGGCGACATCTAGCTAGGAAACACACGCCTCTGATGTCCCTCATCGATCCAGAGACAGGTAGCTTAGTGGAAACGCCGGACGGGGTACTTGAGGTGGCAAAGCGGTTCGATGAGGACCTTTACGCTGCGCCAACTCCGCCCTCGGCCGACTTTCCGTTCGTAAAAAACGATCAGGTATTCGAGCTCTGCGACTCTCCCTTCGTGGAGGAGGAGCTCCACGCGGCCTTGGTGACTATGAAGCGTAATCGTAGCCCGGGCACCGACGGTTTGACGGTGGAATTTTACGTCAAACTGTGGGAAGTGCTCGGGAAGCCTTTCACCGCTCTGGTGAACAGGCTGCTGCGTGAAGGGACGCTGTCAACGACTCAGAGGAAGGGGCTGATCACTCTCCTGTGCAAGGACGAGTCGAGACGCACCGACCTCAGGGCGTGGCGCCCCATCACACTACTCAACTGCGACTACAAGCTCATAGCCAAATGCCTGTCTGTTAGGCTCACTCCAGTACTCAGTACTGTTTTGGGACCATACCAGGCATGCTGCGTTAAAGGACGATCCTGCCAATTACATGGCTTCGCGATTAGAGACTTGATTGAATGGGCCAATGCGCGGGAAGTCCCGGGCATTCTATGCTCATTCGATCAGGAAAAGGCGTTCGACAGAATAAGCCATCACTTCATCTTCCAAGTTTTAAACGAGGCAGGATTTAGTGACAGGTTCGTTAGCATGATTAGAGCTCTGTATTCTCGGCCAACGTCTGCTGTCATCATACAGGATCGCGTCTCGGAGTCGTTTGACGTGTGCAGGGGGGTCAGGCAGGGCGACCCGCTCTCGCCTGCCCTGTACGTGCTCGCGATCGAACCGCTCCTGCAGCGACTGTCTGGCGACAGCCGACTTTCTCAGTTTCCCCTTCCACCGGGCGCCCCTCCCGTCGCGCTGTTTGCCTACGCGGACGACTTGTCTATCGTAGTCCAAAACGAGGCAAACGTTTGCACCGTCTTGGAAGTTTTAGACGAGTACTGCGGGGCGAGCGGCGCACGCGTTAATCGGTCGAAAAGTGCAGTAATGTACTTAAACTCAGCTCCAAGCAGCGCGCAGCCCGTACACGGCTTACCCGTGAAGGCGAGGCTGCGCATTCTAGGTTTCCACTTCGAACCGGGAGGGCTGACTCCCGAAAACTGGCGGATACCGGAAACTGGCGTGCTACTTTTATGTACCGCCTGGCAAGGGGCTGTCTGCCTATAACGTACAGACCCAACACACCAAACATCCAGCGAGGTGTTTGTCCATTCTGTCATAGTCGAGAGGCCCTGGTTCACGTCTTTTACGAGTGCGCCCTTCCAAAAGCCCTACTCCGAAAGATAGCCGACCTATTTCAGCTCCCGGGAGTTCCTTATCCCACGGTCCGTTATTTAAGTCCGCTCCCGTCTCACGCGGTCAACCAGTTCGTGCTTCTTCTCGTAGAGTGCCTATACCAAGTTTGGTTGGCGCGATGCGAGGCCGTTTACCAGGGGAGACTGCCGGGCCTCCACGAGGTGCTTGCAAAAGTGCGGAAGGAGGTCTGGTTTCATCTCTTTCGTGAGCGGTATCGCCTAGACGCGAAGAAGTTTCTCGAAACCTGGCACCGACCGGCAGTGATCTTTAGTGAGTCTCAAGGGCAACTAACCATCCAACTATGATGGCGGAATATCTAGCAGCAGGATTTGGCGAGGCATCACTCGCCTGCATGCTTTGTTTAAGTCCGACAGCACGCTCATTCCGCGCTAGGACAAGCCACCACGCTCGGGGATTTGTTTACATTCTGCTCGGCAGCGCTTTCCTCCTCCTTTCTCCGGGGGAGGGCGTTTTCGTTCAAAGAGCGTTGGACGGAGAGTGTGGTAGAGGTCGGACGTGTTTTTGGAGAGCTCCGGAATGACAGCTACAGATAAGTGTTTTTGCATGTTTCCAGCTTGCCTCTGTCTGTAGCATTATGAGCACGTAAGGCGCTAGCGTAAAGCTTGATTAGGTCTATTACGGTGTACGTTTTTTTTTAGTATTTTGTACTGTGTCTTTTTTTCTCCAGCCACAACGTGGCTGAGGTCTGCGCGTAGACCGATCACGTGCATGCGCAGGTGCTGTGAAGTGTAGCGTATTTATTTATTATTGTGGTTCTTTTTGGCTTAGACCAGTGTATTTTAGTACAGTTTTCTAACACGTGGGCATCGGTAAACTGAGCTAGCCATGGTCAAAAAGACCGTAAAGTGTTCAGAGTGCGGGGTAGGTTGGAAGGTGGAAGTTAGTGCGGAGGAGAAAGCAGAAGATGACGCCAAGTGTAGACAGTGCGAGTTCGAGGAGAAAATGAAAAATATGGTGGCGGTCCAGAGTGGGCTCATGGAGAAAATCGCAGAGCTAGAGAATGCATTGGCGAAGGAGCGAGAGAAAACATCAGCCATGGAAGAAAGGCTCCAGTCAGCCGAGAAGGGCCTATCGAAGGTCGTGAAAGAGAACGAAGACGCAGGTGACGGCGGAAGCAATATGGCGACGACCCCCCGTGCGGGAGAGATGAAGGAAACAGGCATGACAAAGGCAGATACATTGGCCACAGGGCCCAGCTACCGGGAAGTAGTTTTGAGGGAGGGAGGGAGCAAACCAGCAACCGTGACTCACGCTAGTCACCTAGTCAGCAGCCAGGTGCAGGTTTCAGAAGGAATGTCTGAACAGGTCATCATCGCAGGTGACTCAAATTTAGTCCGATGCGCAGCGGCAATCAAAGAAAGGGTGAAAGGCGACAAGAGAGTTGCGATAGGGACGTTCCCAGGACAAACGCTGGGGACAGTAATGAGTCAAGCGGGTGAACAACTCGCAGCTAAAGCTAACAATTGTAACCTCGTTGTAATTGCGGGAGGGCTAAATGACATCCTGAAAAAAGAATCGTCAGGACTAGCGACGACCTTGGCGAAAGGGGTGGATGACATGCGCGCCGTGTCCCCCCCCGGTGCAAATTGTAGTATGCACAGTACCGGAAGTACCAGTACGCAACGTCAACCTGCAAAGAGCGGTTGTCGACGCAAACAAAGAGATATGGCGAATTAGTCGAGAGAAGGGTTTCGAGGTAGTGGATTTAAACAGGGAAGTGCACAGGTGGGGTGGATTCCAAAGAGACAAGATTCATTTCGATAAGAGGCTTGGACACGAGGTGGGCTGGCGACTGGCAGGACGCGCAGTAGCTTTTTTGGGGGCTCACGGGCCCTTCGGAGTCCGGGGTAGCTTGTAACAGGGAAAACAACCAGGAGGACGCTTTGACAGGTAGAATTGCGAAAAACCAGAAAAAAGGTAAAAGAAAAAGGAAAAAGGCGCGTGTTGCAATTAGTTACATAAACATGCAGGGTGGCAGAAAGAAGGCAAAATGGTTAGAGATTGAGGAGCAGTTAAACAAAGAACAGATAGGCGTGTATGCGGTTACAGAAACACACCTTAGAGACTTGGAAGAGCCACCACATATTGAAAATTATGTTTGGGAAGGGTGTAAGAGGACCATATCGGAAAGGAAAGGTGGGGGTGTAGGAATGCTAATTCATCGCGGAGCCAAATGGGTTAGAGTGAAACAGACGTGTTCAGAGCACCTCTGGGTTCTGGGCACAGTGGGTGGAAAGGAAACGTGGCTGGGGGTGGCCTACTTGTGGACGGGGAATAACTGCAGAGAAAGGAATCAGGAGATAGTGGATAGCATGAGTGCGGATATTAAGGAATTTGGTAATGGGGCCAAAATCATCCTTCTAGGGGACATGAATGCCCACATACATGACCTTGACGGATATTCAGACACCAATGGGAAGTTATTACTAGATCTTTGCGAGCAACATAGTCTGGAGATAGTTAACACGGGGCCTAAATGTGACGGCCAGATCACATGGGAAGTCGGAAACAAGCAATCAAGTATTGATTATTGTCTCATGACTGAAGGAATTTACCACAAACTGACAGAAATGAGGATAGACGAGGAAGGCATTAACAGCTTGGGTAGTGATCATAAACGAATAACATTACAAATGGGATACGAAACTGAAAATATGAGCATGGAATCAAAGTCTGGCAGCTCGTATTTAAATGACAAACAAATAATAAATATAGCCGCAAGAGTCGAGGAAGAAGTAGGCGAAATACCAGGCAAGGACTGGGAGTATAGTGAGCTGTTACATCTAATGACGAAGGAGATAGGGAAAGAGAAGAAAAATGTTTGCTGGAAAGGAAGAAGGAGGCCAAAAAGTTGGTGGAACAAGGAAATCCGGGAGGCGATCGAGAAGCGACGCGAAGCATCACGGGAGCATAGAAAGGCAAAAAAAGAGAAGCGGCCGCAGGACGAAGTCAAAAAAATATGGGAAATATATTTAGAGAAAAAATCCCTTGTACAGAAATTGGTAGAGGCAAAAATTAAAGGTGAAAGTGAACGCTGGATGACAGAGATACACGAAAAAAAGGAGGCTGCGCCTAGGATTTTTTGGAGCCACATAAAGGCGCTAGGTAGGAAGTCTGTCACAACGCAACAACATATTCTAGATGAAGGAGGAAATCAATTGGAAGGGTACGAAGCGCTAGGTTACATCCAAAAGGTAACAGCCGATTCGTTTCAAAAGAGCGTCCAGGGGATCTCCCCGGTGAGTAAAAGTGTGGCGGAGAAAGCAACAGAGGAAGAGCTAGTACTTGATAATTTCAACTGGAAAAAGGCCGAAGGAAAAATTCCAAAGCGCACTGCCGCGGGTTTAGATGGGATTTCCGTTAGCCTCATTAACGAACTAGGACATAACACTAAAGAAGCATTGTTAAAAGCAGTAGAAAAAAGCTTAAAGGACGGACAAATACCGGACAGTTGGCGACAAAGTAGAATGAACTTAATCTATAAAGGCAAGGGAGAAAAGGACAAGATTCGATCGTATAGACCACTAACCATTACATCGGTACTATACAGGTTGGCGATGCAAGCAGT
Organism: Rhipicephalus annulatus; assembly: GCA_013436015.1. Classification (NCBI taxonomy): domain Eukaryota; kingdom Metazoa; phylum Arthropoda; class Arachnida; order Ixodida; family Ixodidae; genus Rhipicephalus; species Rhipicephalus annulatus. The sequence continues at coordinate 882,960 of WOVY01000224.1, read as the reverse complement.
AAAAATGAAAATAGAAACATGGGCCGAACATAACGATATTTTGGGAGAACTTCAGAACGGATTTCGAGTCGACAGGCGGTTAGACGATAACCTGTTTGTTCTAACTCAGTGTATAGAAATATCTAAAATAGAGAATAGGCCCTTGTACGTGGCTTTTCTAGACATCACTGGGGCATACGACAACGTTAATCAGGAAATTTTGTGGGATATATTGAAAGGAATGGGCATGGGCGACGACTGTATACAGCTTTTGAGGGAGATATACCGAGAAAATACAGTTTGCATAGAGTGGGAAGGAATGCGTAGCAAAGAGAACGTTGAGGTTAGCGAGGGTCTGAGACAGGGATGTCCTTTGTCCCCGCTGTTATTCATGCTGTACATGGTGAGTATGGAAAAAGCGCTAGAAGGTAGCAACATTAGTTTTAATCTGTCACACAAACAGGGCGGCATGATGATTGAGCAGAAGCTTCCAGGTTTATTTTATGCGGACGATATCGTCTTATTTGCGGACAGTCGAGATGATATACAGCAGCTGGCGAATATATGCGGAAGGGAAGGTGAAGCTCTTGGACTAGGATTCAGTGTAACGAAGTGCGGATTGATGGTATTCAATGATCCCTGTGATCAGACGGTGTCCATACAAGGCCAAGAAATACCGAGGGTAAGCGAATACAAGTACCTTGGAGTATGGGTAAATGAGAGTGATAGATACATGGAGGTACAGGAAAAAGTCTCGGCAGCAAAAGGAAAGAGGAATGCGGCAATAATGAAGCACAGAGCGTTGTGGGGATACAATAGGTATGAGGTGCTTCGAGGTCTGTGGAAGGGTGTAATGGTTCCAGGGCTTACTTTTGGGAACTCAGTGGTGTGCATGAGGGCAGAGGTGCAATCGGGAATGGATGTAAATCAAAGGACTGTGGGACGCCTCGCGTTGGGTGCTCACGGGAAGACGACAAACGAGGCTGTAAAGGGCGATATGGGGTGGGCAGGTTTTGAGGCGAGGGAAGCGCAGAGCAAAATAAGGTTCGAAGAAAGGCTAAGAAATATGAAGGAGAGTAGATGGGCAGAGAAGGTGTTCCGTTATTTGTATAGGAAGAGCGTGGACACACAGTGGAGAAAAAGAACTAGAAGACTCACTAGTAAATATACGGCTGGTATTGTAAGCCATATGTCAACAAAGAGTGTTAAGGGAAAAGTCAGGGAGGCGGAGAGGATTTACTGGATGGCAGCTATGGAGAAAAAAACCGGCTTTGAGTAACTACCGAAAGGGCAAAAATGAAATAAGGAGGGAGGCATTTTACGATAATTCAAGGGGAAGCGCTTTACTGTTTGAAGCGAGATCGGGTTGCCTTAGAACGCGTAGTTATAAAGCAAGATTCAGTAAAGAAGAAGAACAATGCACATGCTGCGGGAAAGATAAGGAAACGGCGGAGCATGTGCTGATTGAATGTGGAGATATCCACCCAGGTGTACGTTTGGGCACGAGCCTACAGGAAGCCTTGGGTTTTAGGGACAACAATGGAAAGCTGAACACACCCGTGATTGAAATAAGTAAGAGACGGTTAGAGTATTGGTGGCAGAAAATTAGAGAGAAAGGACAAAAATAAATATTGGAAAAATAAAATATGGACAGTGTGCCGTAAATGGCAGAGAACTTAAGCTGAAAATTTACCTTTTTTTTCCATTAAGATAGAATTTATCGAAGTAGAGGCATTAGGCCAACATCAAAAAGAAAAAAAAAGGTTTTTTTTTTTTTGTCGAGCCTGGTAGCATACTTGTCACCACCCCGTTATAAAGGGGACGCTCATAGCATCCATCCATCCATCCATCGGCGCCCCTCCGCGGGCGCTCTCTCCCCTCTCTCACCTCTCTTCGAGGGAGAGAGAGCATGCACGCTTTCCCCCTCCGAGCTAAACTCGTTTCCGTCGCTAGCCCCTTCGCCGGCGTGGCTATTCCTGTCTGCTGCGCGCGCGACCGCTGCGACGCGCGCGCAATTCAAACCGCTCGCTGGCAGGCAGCCAGCGGGCACACGCCTGCCACGTGTTCCTCGCGCGCGCCGATCGTCTTCGGCGCGCCGCGTGGGCGTGGCACCACCGCTCGCTTTGAGCGGGGACCACGGGGGTCTTCGACCTCCGGTCACCATGGAGAGGCCACAGCTCCGTGGGCCCTGACCTCGTCAGCGGCACTAAAGAGTGGCCCCCTTGTCTGGGAAAGGCACCGACCATCTCGCGGCGTGGGGCCGCGAGGTACGTCGCGTCCGCACGGTGCTTTGGGCGTCGTGTGGATGCGGCAGCCTTGTCCGGGTAGGGCCGTTCAACCGAAACAACAAAAGACCCGTCCCCTCCCCAGGGGCGGGACCCTTACCGGGTTGAATGTAATTGGATGATGAAGGGTTGATGAGTGACATGTGCTCTGGGACGAGGCGCTTTCGAGTGCCAACTCCTCTTCCTTTCTGACAACGGTAGGGAAAGCCGGAGCCGTGGTGAGAGAACACGACGCGACGACACTTCCATGACCAAGACAGTCTCCCCCTGAGGAAGGGACCGAGTCGGTCTCGAAACGTCGGACTCTATTTGAACTGTGGCTGGAGCAATTTCAATTTTCTAAACCTTTCTACCCAGCCAGACAGATTGCTGTCAAAATGTTTACGTTTAAGTCATTACGCAGTGACTTCGGTCAGGAAGCAGCGCTCTTCGCGAAGCGGTACGTGAACGTGGCACGCGGCGTCACGACCTACCGCAACCATCTCGACTTCACGAGGACCTGTCGGGAGAGGAACGTGATACCACGAAGCCTTCAGCTCAAGCGCCTGGTGCACACGGCGGAGGGCAACAAGATCATCGCACAAGCTGAACGGCGGCTACTAAACGCCCGAATCCATGAGTGCCACAGCGTCATCAAGAAAAAGGAATTAGACCTGTTCTTTCTACGGCGGCAACTTCAACATCGACTGCCCGACATCTTTCCGTCACTGGAGGAGTTCGCACGAAATGTGGCTGCATCAACTGCGCAGAAACAACAAGCGACCCACAATAGTAAGCTTGCGACGCTTCAAGGAGAAAAACACCACTACAGTCCTGACAACGAGAATTTCGTCGTCAATCTGTCCTCCAAACAACTCTCCCCGACAGAGCACAGCGTGCTGGCAAAGGGACACAACTTCAACACGACCACGACACGCCCGTCACTGCCGAAGATCATCGCGGCTACGGAGGAAGGCATAAGGCGACTCGACAGCGGCATTCGGGAGAACGTGCGTCTCAAGGCTATCGGCGTACTATCAAAAATAGGAAAGCGCCGTGAGCACAACCTGTCGAGAGAGGAGTGTAAGGCGATCCATGCGCTCCCAAATGATGATTAGGTTGTCATCCTCCCGGCCGACAAAGGGAACGCAATGGTCCTGCTCGACAGGGAGGCATACAACGACAAAGTGCGAGACCTGCTGGACAGTCCGGCCTACGAAAAGCTGACGAAGGACCCCACACCAAGTGTCCAAAGGGAAATGAACAAGCTCCTGGCGGATATCTTTAAAGCGCACCCAAAGGCGAGAAACACATACCTCCAGCTCATCTGCCGGAACGGCTCTGCGCCAGGATTTTACGGGCTTCCCAAGACCCACTAAGCCCACAGTTCCGCTCCGTCCTATCGTAGATTTTACAACATCTCCACTCCGGGCGCTGTCCAAGTATCTCCACCGGACTCTCGCGCCGCTCGTGGGGCAAACACCGACCCACATACGCGACGCCAGCCACTTCTTGGAGCGCATGAGAGATGTGACCGTGAGCACCGATGAGTGCTTCGTCTCGTTCGACGTCGTGTCCCTGTTCACCAGTGTGCCCGTAGCACTAGCGGTATCTAGCGCACGAGCAGCGCTGAACCAAGACGAGCTCTTGGATGAAAGAACCTGCCTGGGCGTCGACGAACTGTGTCGCCTACTGGAATACTGCCTCAAGGGGACGTATTTCAGCGTCAACGGGAGCTTCTACAGACAAGCCAGCGGGACCGCGATGGGAACGGCGATCTCCGTTACGGCTGCGAACCTCACAATGGAACACATAGAAGAGACGGCACTGGGATCCTTTATTGACAGGCCGAAAGTATTTGTGAGGTACGTGGATGACTGTTTTTGCATAATAAAGAAGGCAGCAGTAGACAGCTTCCTTGAACATCTAAACTCCATCGACCAAGCGATACAGTTCACGGTGGAACGAGAGCGAGACGGGGCGCTTCCGTTTCTCAATGTTTTAGTCAGACGACAGGGCGAGCGCATGACCTTTTCGGTGTATAGAAAGCCAACTCACACCGGCAGGTATTTGCATTTCCCGTCCTGTCATCCAACTGCCCACAAAGCTTCAGTGGTTTCGGCACTCCTTTCAAGTGCACGAGTAATCTGCACGTCGGAGGGTGAGAGGAAGAAAGAAGAAAATAGGATTGTCGCCGAGCTACGAGGGAATGGCTACACAGAAGCGTTCATCCGCCGGGCGTCACGCCGTTTGTCGAGACGACAACCACCGCACCGCGGAAAGACACCTGCAAGCGACACACCGCCCGACCCCCTTTCCGCCCTGGCCACACCACCGCACACGAGAAAAACGAAGGCGCCAAACAACCGCGTTGCCATTCCATATGTGCCGGGCATAAGTGAACAGCTCTCGAGAGTCCTAGGAAAAGCCGGGGTCACGGTAATCCATAAACTTGTTTCGACGCTCGCTCGCTTGCTACCGCGGCCGAAAGACCGACCTCCGAGGGAGCTACACCCGGGCGTTGTCTACAAAGTGTCGTGTTCTGGGTGTCCAGCCTGCTACATAGGCGAGAACAAGTGTTTCCCGGAAAGAATGCGCCAACACAAGAACGATGTCAGGAAGATGGAAGTGCAACGTAGTGCTCTGGCGGAGCACTGCGAGAAGCACGACCATAAAATTGACTTAGACGGCGCTTCTGTTATTGAAACAGAACGGAATTTGGGAAAGAGGCTCTTGCTCGAGTCTTGGCACATTCAGCATACGCCTGCCAACGTGAACCGCTCGCTGGGATCAATGCCTTCGGTGTATGTTCACGGTCTCCGAAACGTGGTGGAAAGGGAAAGCCGGAGCCGTGGTGAGAGAACACGACGCGACGACACTTCCATGACCAAGACAGTCACCCCCTGAGAAAGGGACCGAGTCGGTCTCGAAACGTCGGACTCTATTTGAACTGTGGCTGGAGCAATTTCAATTTTCTAAACCTTTCTACCCAGCCAGACAGATTGCTGTCAAAATGTTTACGTTTAAGGAATGTGTGTTGCAAGCGCGTGCTCTTAATAGCTTCGTTCGAAGGAAAGGAAAATTAGGAATGACCATACATGCAAAACGTGTGTCACGCAAATGTGCAGTTTTGTTGACAAGGCCACCGTGGGGTATTCGTAGCGCCACTTGAGATCATGAAAAACCTCGTATTGCTTTGGTGTGCGTCTATTTGGTGCTGCTAACGCTCGGTGTAACGAGCGACGGCGTGGAGCATTCGGCCCGAAAGTTCTTTCATGCAGAACAAACTTATGAGTTGCTGTAGCATGCGATCACTCAGAATGTGTTCGTTTAATAATATTATTCTGATTAAAATTAACCATGAAGAATATGTTCCGCAAGTTCAAGTTCAGTTTTCTTACCACATTGCTTCTAAAAGCAATGCGATAAGAGAGACTGATTCTTAGATACGATGATTCGAGCTACGAGCAGCCTCTTCCTGGGCTTTTTTCTTCTCTGACTCATGGGGAACTTGACTTGGATTATTCGACCACGATTTGGTGTGCCTTATCGAGGCTAATTATGCTCGGCTAAATGAAGTGATACCATTATTGGTTATGCCTAATTCGGTTTAGGTATACTTAACTTGACCCACCTCGGCTCATTTAAGTGTTACATGGAATAACACAATAACAGCAAACGACTATGCCTAATTAAAATTAGCTTAATTTAATCTGCTTATACTTGGCTTTTACAGGTTATATTATGATACACTACGCTTGAGTATTTTTTACTACAGTTTGGCGCAATAAGCCAAGTTTAACTTGGATTAATGTGACAAGGGCAAGCTGGGCCGAGGAAATTTAATTTTTTATGCTTGGCTTCATTTGGTTAAATGGTGCTAGCTATGTTTATTTTAGGCTAACTGGTAAAAAAAAAAGAGCTATGCGCTCAGCAGTTCAATTGGCGCTGCCTAAGCTGCTGTGTGAAAGAGCGGCATAGATTTGACAGAGCAAAGAAAGCAACACTCAGTAGTCGTTTTGGCTATGAGCGCCGTAACTTCGTCAAACAAAGTGCTGTACGAGTCCACCTGATTAGAACTGGACAGGCATGCACACTGCAGCAGGCAGTATGCAGAGATGGCACGTCGATGCAATCTGCCACACAACCCTTGGTCTGCACACTTTTGCTTACGCCTGTACATTTAAGACGCGTTGCAAGCTGTACTAGGCTGGTGCTACATTCAAAAATGTCTTTATAAACATGTGAGCTCCTCATAGCAGCCTAAGCAGTGCAATAAGCACTTGCAGCTTAATTCTGCATGTTCTGTGTTTGTTACAGTCATAATTCATATTTTTGTCGTGTTTTTTAAAGTCGCATTCATATATTACTAGCTGACATGCAACTGATTTGCTGCAACTAAATATAATTGCACTGAACTTTTGCACCTTTCAGAAAGAAGTTGCAGTCTCATAGCCAAATCTCACTTGACCTATCGCTGTTTTCTTTTGTGGTAAAGTATGCAATAGTTGTCATGTGCCTACTGATGTTTCTTTTCATTTATATCAAGCTGTGGCCATCATGTGTTGTTGTGAGTGCTCTTTCATGCGTGCAGCAGTGATAAGAAAAGTGTGAGAACTCTGCAGGATTTGTGTGTATGTTAGCCTATCGTACTGTGTGTTGATAAAGTACGCAAAGAAAATTTTGACACAGCTCATGTATATAGAGGTACTATACTGTACAATGTTTCCTCGGTCACCGTATTATTGTGGATGTGCACTGGGCCCAAGATAGTATTGCATGATTAAAATGCATTTAGCTGCGAAGTGAACATTGCAAGGGCTTTGATTGGCTTCCTCGTGGCTCTCCTTCTTCAAATAAATATTGTAGGCACAGTATAGAGCGCACAGGCAATTTGAAATCACTGTAATAGGTGGGGAAGCAGTAGGAGAGTTGGTAAATTACTTTCTGCAGTAGTCCCTGCTGTGCTGCTACCTCTGGCTTGATGCTCTCAACTTTGTTGCACTTTGATTATGTTGTCATTACATATCTTTTCTTTGTTGTTTCAACACCTATGAACCTTCATAGAATTCAATTTATTGTCTCAACTGCTATTCGGCATTCTTCTTTCAAGGACTTCGGCACTTAGCAACAAGTGTTCAGCTGAGACTTAGTTTGGGCCCATTTTGAATAGAGCTCAATAGCATTAGGACATAAAAAAGTTAAACGCAAAAAAGCATTGGTATATTAGTGTTTTGCACTTAATTTGTGTATCAAGTAAAGGTTTTTGCTACTATGCCATGCAAAGCAAATAATGTAGTCAAACTATTTGATATCTTGAAAAACTTAAACTAATATTTTTATCAATGGTTTGCCGAAATGGTCTGCACCCACAAGACATGGCTTGAATAAAATTCTTACCGAATATCTGTGCGGCGAACAAAATATTTGAGCCAGATTTTGCTAACAGTAGATGTAAAAATATTTTGTTGACATCTAATGGGTTTGCTGTATGAATACTGCATGTCCGTTTTCCAAAAGCCATTGAAGATTTCACGCGGCCTTGCAATTATGAATCGGATTTTCTGTTCGGAAGTCTCATATATATTTATGTCACAGTGTGTAAGAAAGAAACCTGATGATTACACACCAAATGAGCTAACCTATTTGCCTAATAAAGCATAACTGAATCAAATTCAGCATGAGTAAACAAAAGAGGAATAGCAAATAATTATACGCAAAGTGAAAGAGATCTTGGAGTCGGGGTGGAAGATTTTGTATGACGTTTTATTGCCAAGGAGTATAGGGAGATTGATAGCTGCATATGGTCCTATGTGTGTCACAATATTGCCTATAAATAGGAAACATTTCTGGCCAATAAAATATTTGCTTTTTCACTGCAGAGCCATTGCTGGTAGTGTGCAACAATTATTCTGGCAATCAGGGTGGGACCTGTGTCGCAGGGCCTGCTGGACAATACCCGCAAGATTGTGGTCGCATGTGCCATAACGACAAGGCCACCTAGAAATCCGAAAGTTCGGCAAGTAGCGTTTTTGTTTCTCTGGCAAAGTCATGCTCCTGTCTGCAGATCAGGTAATTTGAACTCTGAAGTCGAGAGCCTTCAATCCTATTTTGAGCATTTGGAGCTTCAGGGCAAATGACACAACTGAATAAGAGAAATCGTGCCTATTTTTACCAATAATTGGCACTGAAGCATAAGAAATTCACAAAAATTTGGTTCTGTAATTGCCAGGAGAAAAGCTCTTCGTGAAAGTAAGATAACTAGTTCAAATTCACTTCTGCTCGAAGGTGTCTGTAATTGTGAAAAAGTTGTAAATTCAGTTATAAATTTCAGCTTCACAATGCAAGTGACGAAGATTTGTAAAAGATTTGAAGGACCCAATCCGAAAATGTAACTTTTCTGGTGATTGACTGCACGGCAAAATGGTAGATTGAATTCAACTCGCGTTTGAAATCGTCTGCTTTTGACAAAAAATAGAGCACAATACAAACTGCTGAAATAAAAGTCGGAAACCTGGAAAAGTGCTTAAATGCAGTGAATATAAAAAGAAGCTTTGCCGAAGGTGCAGTAGCCCCCCGAACGCACTGAATCAAGAAGTTCAAAGGGAATAAGGCCAAGAAATGGAACTGGTATAGCTGTTGCAAGGCCCAAGTGCCAGAAAATTGCTGTGACAAAAAATACTCATGCTAGCTAGGCTCATCAACAAAACATGTGACGAACAAGGATGAATCAAGGCTGAATGCATGCAGTAACTTTAATAAAACCACCAGAAAAACATGAATACACTCCAAACAACTGTGAAATCGTGTCAGAAAAAAAATTGTGGGGTGAGTCTTTCTGGGAAGTGCCGTGGTTCTTAAATTAAGGTGGACATGTGGCCACAGCAGCCATAATATGTGGAAGTATGCTTCAAAACACTGCATTGTTAAGCTAGTTAGTTTACATTTGGCCTAGAGGAGCGAAGGCTTGAAATTAAAGGAACACTACTTAGAAGACGCTCGATTTCCACCTGGGTTTGTTTTGAAAAGTATTTTGGCGCAAAAACAAATGTGCAAGCGCAGTCACACCTGATTTTCACTGAGCCAACAACACACATATGGGAAAAAAAATGTGTTAAGTACAATGCTATGAAGGGGGCATGTTTGATCAGTTTTTTTTTATCTAACTGCCTTCAAGAAAGTTTATTTTCTTCATTGTCAGATGCACCGATGATGCACTAATGCATGCATCTGCGGCAATTTCAATATTTCCTGCCTGTAATACTTTGCACTCACACCTGCATTCACCTTTGCCCTTGACATTCGCCTCTTCGAAAAGTGCATTGCAGCCAAATGTACTGCAATACGCAGGAAGGTGCCCATCATTGTTTCGAGCATTCACTGTAGTTGTGTGCTCTCTGAGTTTATTGTAAGGGCATTGGCCTGTTTGAGTGATGTATGCTTTACCACAGCTGAATGTTATCTTACATACCACTTCCATAGCACAGCGGACAAATGGCTTCTTATGCTTTTTTCGACACACTTCTTTCTCTTCTTTCACCTGCAAGAGGTATACAAAGGGAAAAGCTTTCGAGGTGCCGTGATGACGAAGTCTATGCCCTGCTTTGAAGCTATCCTCTTATGGTTACGTGAAATCGTGTAACTGTAGGGAATTACAACAAACTTGTTCCACTTGTTGGACCTCTGTCATTTAGGCATGCTGGGTGAAGCTGCAATCTGCTTCAGAAGGGAGGATGCTATGGCAACGATCAATGTAGAAAGAAAACCCGAAGTTTGAAGACACTAAATCTGGTGGTCGAAGCTCAAGTTGACCTGAAGAGAGCGTGACTTGATCAGAGCTGAGTTGAGGCACGAAGAAGCAATTCGCCTTTTCACCAGTTTGGTTTGGAAAGAGTCAAATGGGAAGATAGCTTTTTTTGACCGTGGCTTATACTCCCAGGAAATGAGGTCATCCCATGTTTTGCGGATCGCATTATTGTTGGAAAGGTCCATTAAAAAGAATAATGAGGGTGGATCTTGCCTAAAGCACTGTTCAACCAATAACAATACAATCCAGTTTTTGATTTAGCATTTTTTTTCAATTATGACGACGACATTTGCTGACAGTTTCAGCCATGGTAAAAAAAAAAGCTATCCTCCCATTTGACTCTTCCATACTAAACTGGCGAAAACGGGAATCGCTTCTTCATGCCTCAACACGACTCTGACTAAGTCATGCTATCATAAAGACAGCCTTAGCTTTGACTGCCAGATTTTACACCCTCTAACTTCAAGTTTTTCTTCTACATTGCTCGTTGCCATAGCATCCTCCCTTCTCAAATAGATTGTGACTTCACTGAGCGTGCCAACAAGACAGAAGTCCAACAAGTTTGTTGCAATTTATTAGATTCACATGATTTCACACAACCTTAAGCGAACGTTCAAAGCATAACGAAGACCTTGTCTTCTGAGCACCCTTAAAGCTTTTTCATTTATGCACTCTTGCAGCTGACGGAACAGAGATTGAAGTCTGTTGAAAGAAACATAAGAAGCCATTTGTCCCCTGTGCTACAGAAGTGGTATACAAGATACTACTCTGTTGTGGCAAAGCTTATATCGGCTAAACAGGCCGATGCCATAACGATGGACTAGGAGGGCACCTAAGCTATAGTGAATGCCCGGAACCATAGGGCACACATTCTTGCACACTGCAGTACATTTGGCTGCAATGCACTTTTAGAGAAGGCGAATGTCAAGGGCAAAGCTAAGGGCAGGTGTGAGTGCAAAACCTTGCAAGCGAGAAAGATTAAAATTGCCGCAGATGCATTCACTAGTGCATCATCGGTCGATCTGACAATGATCCACCGATCATTGTCAAACTCCGGTGCGCATGTCAAATCGACTAAACAACCAGCGAAGTTTCAAACCCATTTATGGCCGCACCCAAGCATTAAACTTATCAGCACTGCCCACAGCTGTAACACTATGGAATGATCTTCCTAACACAATAGTTTCAATCACTGGCCATACACTATTCCGCAATCAAGTATACCGGCATCACTTTCTATAAAAATGTAGCTCTGTATATGCATACATATCTGAACATGTGTTCTGACTTCGTTCCTCGTGCTCATGTTTTGGCACCATTTATTTTGAGTACCTGCCATTTATTAAGCTGTATTAGACACCACCATTGTATATACATTGTTTTTTCATGTCCTTCTTCTGTAAGTTATGTTATATTACCACATTGTAATGTTTTGTACTCTGTTGCTTCTGTTATATTTTGTTTTCTTTTGTCGGCCCCCTTACTCAATCTCCCTAGGGGAACCTGTAAGTTAACGTGAATAAAATAATAAAACAAAATAAAGTACCTTGAACACAGTTATGTCTTAAAACTGATTAAGCATGCCCCGTTCATGGTATCACGTTTTTTACCCAGATATATGTTGTTGGTTCGGTGAAAATCAGGTGTGACTGTGCCTGCGCATTTGTTTTTCCGCTGAAATACTTTTTAAAATAAGCTCGGGTGGAAGTTGAGCGTCTTCTAATTAGTCTTTCTTTGATTCCAAGCCTTCGCTCCTCTTGGCCAAATGTAAACTAACTAGCCCAACAATGCAGTGTTTTGAAGCATACTTCCACATATTATGGCTGCTGTGGCCTCATGTTCATCCTAATTTAAGAACCACGGCACTTCCCAAAAAGAGTCGCCCCATAATTTTTTTTTTCTGACGCGACTGCACAGTTGTTTGGAGTGTATTCGTGTTTTTCTGGTGGTTTTATTAAAATTGTTGCATGCATTTAGCCTTCATTTATCCTTGTTCGTCGCATGTTATGTTGATTTCTTGAAAAGCTTGTGTGAGTGGAAAAAGCAGTAGAGCTTTAACAGTCGGGTATTACAGCATGTTTTGGCTGCAAGCTACACTATACTGCTCCTAACGGTGGTTACCGAAGCCGTGATTTTAAAAAAAATCAAGTGGGTGATATGTGACTAAACTGTCGAGCCAGTTGTGGCGCCTTATTTTTATACTGTCACATGTCAACCCAAGAGAGTGATTAGCACCCACAGTATATATCTCTATGCTTTTTCTGTATGAAACAAGCATGCTAAGCAGTCCTGCTGTATATGCAGTGAGGGGGGGGGGGGTAGCAGGCAATAGTCAAGCATGGAGTCTGCTGCATCCTGCGCAGCTCCTTTGATACACACCGTACATCATTCTAGTAGCAAGACCTGCATCGGGCAAATTGCACATTGAATGATTAGGCAACTGTGGATTATGCATAATGCTTAAATGATATTGGAATAGGAGGACATCTTGTTGCTCATCTCAACTTTACTGCTAAAGCTTTGCCTCATGATTTTTTAAGACAATGATTTTTTACAGAAGCAAGGGTAAGTATGTTGCTTGCACTGTAGCTCGCCACATCAAAAAAGGGAAAGCTTTGTATCATTGATAGTTCTATACTTTTTTAACGCTGTTAATTTTCAATTCGTGCATTTACTTCATTGTTAACGAGCTGTGTGTTCGTATGTAATATGTTTTGCTGAATATGCTATGGTATGTAGATATGACATTTATAAGTCGCTGACTGTTTTTTCAGATTAGCCAAGAACCGCTGAATAATCTGAATAATCGAGAGTCCGAAAGAAAGGACTCGCCAGGAAAAAAAGCGCCTTTATCGGCCCAGTGACCAGAAAAAATAGTGCACGTCTGCTCACAAGCGCAAATACAGGCGACTAAGTCTGCCTGTATTTTAGCTATTGTTTGGCCATAACTATAGGTGATAGCACTGTTAGAGCATGTGCTAAATATGCATAGCATTTGTGTGGATAGCACTTCAGGGGAGTCATCATACGCCTCTGTTCACCCATCATTGCCCGACTCAAACTCCTGAGGAGCATCAGATTAATGTCTCCCTACATTGGTCTTGCAAATTGCATTGGTCTTGTCTAAGAGACAAGAAGAGAGCAGAGTGGATTAGGGGACAAACGGGGGTTAAGAATATCATAGTTGAAATAAAGAAGAGAAAATGGACATGGGCTCGGCATGTAGCGCGTAGACAGGATAATCGCTGGTCATTAAGGGTAACTAACTGGTTCCCAGAGAAGGGAAGCGGGTTAGGGGGAGACAGAAGGTTAGGTGGGCAGATAAGATTAAGAATTTTGCGGGTATAAATTGGCAGCAGCAAGCACAGGACCGGGTTAACTGGCGGAACATGGGAGAGGCCTTTGTCCTGCAGTGAACGTAGTCAGGCTGATGATAATGATGATGATGATGATGATGATGATGACATTGGTCTTGCAAATTACTGCAGTTTTTTTTAATTCCATTCATGTCTTGTAAATTCTGAATCCTCTTGTTAGTGCCAATGACACAAATAGAATTAGTAGCGTTGGAGCCTTTTTAGCAGGCCCTGCAGCAAACAAGGGAGCGAGACACAAAACACGCTTGACCACAGAAATACTTGACAAGCAAACTCTCAAATGCCAAAAGGAACTCAGTTGCATAAAGCTAGTTCATCCTGCAGCACTCGTGTTTCTCTGTTTGCTGCATACATGTGGCCAATTCGTGCGCTCGATAAGCCGATTCTGAGTGTGGTGTGGCTTGGCTTGCAGTTTGGTTGTGGTAGTCATTCAATGAATACTCTTAAAGAAACGGCCATTACGTTCAGCCCGAAAACGTATGACCTTCAAAATGTGCATTTCTGCATTGACTTTTACCCTGACACAATCTCCAGTCATAGCGGCTGCAACTTTTTAGTGCTGGTAACCTAGTGAAACTATTGTAAAAACAACGCGGGCCGCTGGTCATGGCATTCCATGGCGCATTCAATCAGGCAGCCGTAGTCTGGAAAATCTGAACAGTGCACCGTGAGGCATCCAAATTCTCGGTCCCGTATTTTCAATGCTTTTAAGCGATTAGTGGCAATGTCACAGAGATGTCCGAATGAATGAACATGTTCAAATTTTCAGTGTCCGAAAAAACAGTGGGTCACTGTACATGTTGCAAAAAGAACAAAGTTGTTTGGGCCAGTGCTGGTCTCTTTTATTCTTTAGGGGGTCTGCCTGGCTTGCACTCATAACTTCTTCAAAAAAGGATGTGCTTTGTGACAGACAATTATAAATATATATATATACACAGTGTGTATGTGTATAAAAAGTACAAGAAAGAACTTTTTTTTCTGGCATGATAACATCACAGGCACACATGCAACGCGCACACACTGTGGTGGCAGATGTAACCCCCCTGTTGTGCCAAATGTCAGTCATCTCAGTGTTTTGTTAGGCTATATCAAGTTTTGGTGGACTCGTGTTGAAGGACTGTGCCAGCTCCTAATGCAGCAACCGAATAACAGCAACATGACTGAGCATCAACGTTTGAGTTCGCCTCCCAATACATGACCACCTGACCTAAATGAAGTTTCAACGATTCCCCAATTCCCTTACTGCACTTACTTAGCACAAGTAGACTCTTGCCTCTTCACCAAAATGAAATCTACCTGCAATGCAAATCACCATGCCCCTTCAGAAAAACTTGTGCACATGCCCTTTAAAGGCTCCTGACAGCAAAAGATTTTTTTGCAACTTTTTTACAGGAAATTGTAGCTTTGATTGTGGTAATGCCGACATTGAAACTTAACTGCTCTAACGCATTGTATAATCAATACTAGTGCAATAATTATGATATAGTGTCAATTGAAAATGCCTACCTAAGTATCCTAGGAGATAAGCACCACACAGTGTGAGATTGCCCGAGACCGCATGCGCTGAAACATCGCTCTCCCGATTGATGCTTCAGTGCATGCAGTCTCAAAAATGAACCGACCTGCAGGTGGTGAAGTATGAATAAACACTGGGAGTTCTTTGATCATATCCCCCTGAGATAAAAAGAGAACTACTACTGCCGTAAGCAGCCAAAACCACTGTGAGAGCAGCCCGGCAACAAAGTGAGAGGGAAGAGCGGTGAGGTGGCACTCCTCACCGGGTGCCAGTTAGGGTATGGCACACACCCCACAAATGTTTTCTGTTGTCGGCAATACTCCCCTTACTCATAAAATGTCACGCGCGACCTGTTAGCATCAAATCAGAGATGTCGATTGGTGCTAAAAACTCGGATGAGTACTCACCCTATTTTAAAACCAAATTAAAATATTTTAGAGGCAGCACTCTTCAATAATAATTGGTCATAAGTGCCTCCGCATGCTGGACTGTCGAACAACACAAGCATTTCAAAATTCCAAAGTTGGTGTCAAGGGTCGTTCAAAACCTTTCAGAAATGATCTACAAGGATGCATTTTAGTAATGAAAGAGCCATTGGCAAAACTATGTCTGTCCTCTATACTTCAAAGGCTTTAGAATGACTTAGCAGTGTCTTGAATAAACATGTTTTTCCAAAATATCCTAATATACAAAGGCTTATGAAAATAAGCTCGAATTTTCAGGCAAAGAATACACATACACACAAGTACAGGTTGCAACAAATATATGGCTACATGACTCATGTATGTGCTGGGAGTGTTAACACTGCTAGTAGCCGTGACATCAAGAATGGATTACCTTTCCCGCCTGCTGGAATGCTAAAGCACGTAATATTTTATGAGTTTGAAGCTGACTAATCATCTTTACATACTACCTGCGGGCATCCAGTCTGACAGAATGAGACCCTTACTATAAATGAATAGAATAAGTGGAACTTTAAGGGTTTGTGCAGCTGCGTCAGGTACGTTTGTTATAATTAATGACAAAACAAGTGGGTGGAGCATCAGACTTATTCCAAGTTAGAAGGTTTGGTCTCTGCCAAAGGAAAACTATCTTTTTGTGCACCTTTCTCACAATTACACTATAATTACTTGAAAGAACACCTCCTATAATTTCATTGGTTTTCTTGCTATCGTTATCATATTCTTATGGTTGGAAAATGAGCTCTTAGCATTCGCCATTTTTTCGTTCATTCCATACTATGAAATGTTAAGTGATGATGAGCATTTTGCATGAAACAATGGTCTAGCATGATACTTCTAACAGGCACTCAGGTTTCACCTCCCGAATTAAGGCATAAATATGAGGACGGATTGAGAAAACAGCGAGTTCATTCACCTCTGTCTTTGCTATTTTCAAATTCTAGGACGTTATGGTAAGGCGATAATTCTAACTTTCTTGTTGGGTGCTTTGCCAACGAGCTTCAATTTTTTAGAAACTTGTTTTTGTTTTAGAAACTAGCTGTTTACCTTACCTTACATCACCAGAGTCATTTGAATTAGCACCCATAGTCAGTAGTGAACCAATCAAAAAAACCTTTCAGTAAAATCTCGCTTTTGAATGCCGGTTCTTTTAAAACTCTGCTGTACCCTATTCTATGCCATTTCGGCTCACCAAGCACTTCGCATGTTCTTCATGCAAAACATATATAATTGTCCATGATACCACCAAAATAAGACAGTGTTGTGAAACATGCCTTGTTAACCTTAGTTGGACAGACCATGCGTGGTTAAAGAACATTTTTTTATTGGTTCAACAGGATCGACACTGAATGTTTCAATTTTGCTCAGTTTTGTTTAGGGTTCCAATAGTGTTGCGTTTCTGCTAGTGCGTTCGTATGTGACCTTAGTCCTGCCTCGTTACGCTACTCGCAATGGCTTTTATGTCCAAACACGAAGTAGTCCATTCATTAACTCTTTTTTAAAGCATTGCTTTTTTTCTTCTATCGCAGGAACGAGCGCAGTTTTGGCCTTACCTGGTGCAGGAAAACATATTGTCCCTGCACGTCACTATGATGGACAGCTTGTTTTTAAAGCGTAATTGCTATTTTATGGAATAGCCTATCTTCTTGTGCCTCATGTGGAATACACTTGAATAACGACACAGAGAATTGTTCACAGAACATGCATTATTCTACTTTTATATAAAAAGTTACATTTCGAAGCCTTGATGTGAATTAAAAAAATTATTGGTGACTATTTTGCTCTGCTGCTCTTTTTTTTCACAAAAGTGCTTCTGTCCTGGTACTATCTTGATAAGTTTGATTGCAGTTAATGGTAACGCTTTGACATTACCTTTGCCTTAAGAGTGGTGGCAGGGTATTTGAACCAACACATATGTGTTGTATGAACACTGACTCAATGTGATTTTTTATGGAGTCGTGGTTCCTGTATACTCTACTGGTTTTGTGACTGGGCGCAGGTTGGTCATTGACCCGTGCATACATGTTTAGTATGTTGTGCCTTGCAAACCAGTGCAAGAAAGCTCAATACAAAATTTTGGTAAATGTAACAGGTTGGTTGGTGTTACATTCAGTGCAGCATCGATTTTTCACCTGCCATGATCTCTGTAATGGACAGCATAATTTATACAGTATAGTTATTGTCCACAATGTTTTTTCGTAGCCTAATTGTCAATTAAATTACTGTTGTGTCTAACATAAAACTAGGCCCTTCTGAAACGCTCCCATTTTTTTGTTAATTTGCATTCAGTTAGCATGTTATAACTGGGTCATGACATGCCAAGTCAAGCAGCGTTTTTCAGACAATCACAAATATGGCCGAAAAACTTTCACATTTTTCAAAGAACTTGTCCTGGTTGTTTATTTTTGTTGTCAAAAGTTTTAGTGCCTATTGTAACTTTTTAGTTATGTGCCGACTGAGCTAGAGGGAGTGAAAAACATTTTTTTTCACAAAGTGTTTTGCAATTCACTCGATAAATTGGTACTTGTGGTAAGGTAATGAAGCAGTGTAACTGTAAAAATAATGACTCATTTATGTACATCAATCCTCCGAGGGTTTATCACACCAGCGAAACTGAATAGTTGCCAAATTCGGTTTCTTTTTTTCAGGAAACATGGCAAGCTCAAAGGGTACAAATAGATTATGTGCAGCTGGCCTGTTTGACATTACAAAGAATAAAAATAATTTAGGCACTGAAAGTATAGCAGATCATCTGAGAAAAAAAATGAAATTTTTCCTTTTTTGGGGGGGAGGGGGGGGTGAAAGCTTTGTATTCAGCGTCGAAAGTCACCGTGGTGCTTAGGCAAAAATATGCATGATATCTCACTTGAAAGCATTAGGTATTAGCCGAAAATAGGTGCAGTTACTGGAAAGTATTACTTTTTAAACTAAAAATTATTTTTGGAAGTTTATTGTTGTTTTCACAGCTTTTGCCCTACGTGATTCTGCAGCACGATGCGCTTGCAAAGGCAATTTTCAGCCCAAGCCCCCTGATAAACATGTAGGTGGCAATCTTGGTGCCATCTATAAAGCAACCGTAAAGGATATGGAATAATCGTCTGTGCTCTACTGCCAACACTGGTGCACTACAAGGAATGTAGCTAGAGTGTGGTGACATGTAGCATGGCAAAAAAAAACAAAAAAACATTTTTTTGCTATGCTACCTGTTGTGTTGGGTTGTGTGAAAAGAAAAAGTGTCAGCCACACCTAACGTACATACGTGTGTGCATTTCTGTCTGTACAGGTATATATGCTTATGCATAACTTAAACTGAAAAATATCTGAAAGCAAGGGGGAGGTGGGGGAAATCGAGCATCTCTATCTTTCCTTTTCTAGTGATGACTTTGAGATGAGCTATCAAGCTGTTAAAAAAATTATACAATACGCAATAACAATACATTCCCCACAACACAAGTGAGAGAAGACAGTAAGCTAGCCTCCAATTTTTCAATATAAAGCTCTTCAATAGTGTGTAGTCATATCACAGGGTTTTGGTCTCAAAGAGCAAGGTAGTCTCCTGAAAGCTGAAAAAAATGACGTTGTATTAAGACTGCGTTCATCTGTGTGTTTCGTGAATGGTACTTGTGTACTGCATATGAAATAACTTTTTTATTAAGTGTGTAAAACACGCCTTCTGCATTTGCAGAAGTTCATAGGAAAGTAGCATTTGTGAATATAAATCTCTAATGTTGGATGGGTAATCTGAAGTCATCACAATGATCACATTTACTGATATGCATTTTTGTTAGCTATAGAATGCAGATTATAAATTCATTTCCCCATAGATAGCATGGAGTTCGCCATCTGCATTCTTTGTCAGTCAGTTTCATTTGAGGATTGCCTTTGTGAACCCATAATAATGCTTGAGAGTCATAGGTAAAAAGCAGTAAGGAGTACTCAATTTAAAAAGAAACATTTCTGAAGTTAAAAAATAATAGTGTCTAGTGACTGAATATATGTTTAGCTCATATATAACACCTTCAAATGAGCTATCGTGCATATTTTTAGTTAAAACACCAAGGTAACTATTTTGCTGCTGCATACTGAGCTTTCCGAACAAAAGTGAAATTTGAATTTTTTTTCATATGAACTGGTACACCTTGAGCATTTAAATTACTTTTAATTTGTAGCATGTCAAACAGGCTGATTGCACATATTCTATGTGTGCTTTTTGTGCTAGCTTATATCCTGGAAAAAATATGCTTCAACAAATTCATGCGTTTTGCTCGTGTGAAAAGCCCCAAAAACTGATATACATAAATAAGTCATTATTTTTGCAGTTGCATCAATTCAGTACCTTGCTATAAATACTATTTTATAGAGCGCATATAAGAACATCTTTTGAGAAAGGTTGTTCTTTAATGCCCTCTAGCTCAGTCGGCGAAAAACTACAGACTATCAGAAATATGCAGGAACGTTTTTGGCAATGGAAATGAGCAAGGAGGACAAATTTCGTGCTTTTAGAAACACGTGGAAATCTTTTCAGCTATACTCGTGGTGGTCGAAGAAACGCTGAATGATTTGAAATGACATAACTCTATTTTGTGCAAGTATGCTACCTGACGTCAGTGACGATTTAATAAGGTGTAGTGTTAGTTCTGGTGTTGTATTGCTGCAATTTTTATTTGTTGTGTGTGTGTGTGTGTGCTCGTGTGCCCATTGCAATTTTAAATGCGGTATGCTAGGAAAGTTGAAACTTAGACAATATTGAATGTATTCATTAGAAAGCATTAGCAGAGCATACATCGGAAAGTGAGACAAAAAAAGCTGTCTGCTTGTTCAGTCCAGTTTTCAAATGGTATATGTTTTGTTAGTACCTTTAATGCATTATATTTATATAGAATGTGCGTTTATTCATATGTTCATGATTGTCTTCTTTAAGCTTGATCAATATGGTCGCTAATATTACTGAAGCAACAAATATATTGTAGTACACTCTTGAACCTCTCTTGTACTGTTGTGATTTGAAGCTGATTCGGGATAGTCAGGTGAAAATGGCTTTGCTATAACTTGAAAGCTGATCCAATAGTGCCTTCAGGTTTTTTATTTTCTTAGAGAAAAATTTAGGTGCATCCACCTAATGCATTTGAGGATTGCCTGTTTATTCTATATGTTATATGTGTGCCACAAGAAAAATGTCCAGAAATGTCCAATAGAAATTTAGTCACCGGTATAGCATTTAATTCAAACAAGTGCTGCAAGTTCATTTCTTGACACATTGTAGTTAAGTTCTACATATATGTTAATGGGCGTAGTCATTTACAGCACCAAAGCTGCAGAAATGCACTTTTGATTAACTTGGGTGGTTTTTTAATAGAAGTTTAGCAGCTTTCTAGTCAGATACTCTTATGTGATTGGCAAAGTCTGTTCGAATGTTTGTATTTTATTTGATTTTTTTACTTTTAATTTTTATGGTAGAAATATATGAAAAAAATGTTTGTAGTGTTTGTACTTTTGGTGCTTTATGTGGTGGTAATTTATGTGCTCGTGCTGTACAAATCCTGTGGTCAATAACCATCCTCACTCCTAGGAAATGACCACAAGAGTTGTACTTTGTGTGTAATTTAACCTCCATAATAAATATACTGTAAGTCTTCAGTCTGTGTGCTCTCGTAGTGCATAAACACGAACTCTGCAAGGATTCGTATATCTTTTTGGTGTTTGGGCTGTAAATAAGCTTTTGTTTGCGTCTAATTTTTTTTAAGTGCAACCTGCAACCTTGCGAGAATGCTTGCTCAGAGGGAGTACCGGCTGCAGTGGTTACTACTATTGAAGACCAAAAGTACACCCAAGAGAAGCGAGCTGAAATGCCCGAGATTCCACCTATTTACTCCAAAATAAAATAAAAAAGACAAAAACAGCTTGGTCAAGTGACTAAAATACTGACGCCCTGTCTCCTTAAAACGCCTAAAAGAGGGTAAAATAATGCCCTATTTACACCGAAAATACTCCCCAGTAAGAACCATAAACTCCGGGTTCGTTTTCACTGAGCCACAAAAGGAGTGAAGTTTTTGCCCAATCTACGTACGCCCTTTGTATGCCCTACCACATGGGTCTTTTTGTTCCTCCCATTTCGAGTGCATAAAAACATGTACAGATGGGGCTGATCTCGAGGACAAGCCAAAAACTCCCATTTAGGGTTTTTTTGTTTAAAGTGTAGATGGGCGCGCACACCCCTCTCAGACCAAGCGCTTCGTTTTCCAAGAAAACTGCCACATGTCGCTCATGTCTCACGTGTGACGTGGCTTGATGCGCTCAGAAGTGTGGCAGCTTGGGCTAGTTGGTATGGCATGACGATAGTTATAGCGCAAGAAAAAAACGATGACACAGACACAAGAAGGAAAGAAGGACACGAAGCGCTCGTGTCCTCTGTGTCCTTCTAGACACTGCGTCATCGTTTTGTTCTCGCGCTTTAACTATCATTGATGCGCTCCTTTGCTTCCGCTGCACGCTCTAGGCACTCTAACCCAGCGGCTCTAGAATACCATTCACCAATTTTCTTGCGCAGAACATCAAATAAGTGGTTCACTCTCTCCACACGGAAGACTATCGTCTTTCGACGATACTGCAGATTAACATGCGGATAGGGGGCCAATGTTTTTTCTAGATTTTCTTTTTCATGCGTTTTCATATATATATATATATATATATATATATATATATATATATAATAAAGAGAAGTGTATACCTAAGGGCTCGTTTTCCCGTGGTTAAAAAGATAGAAAGGCGGGTGAAACGATAACTGGCCGTGGGAAGGAATCAAACCGAGAGCCTTAGAATTACGCGTTCGATGCTCTACCACTGAGCTATCACGGCGGCTGTCCCCCTGCCACTTTATTGGGTTTATATGTGAATTTAAACGTGTGAGTGTCAGTCAGCACCATCTCTAGCCATGGTGACGACTGTGGAACACTATTTTATGAGCCTGTGTGGCGTCATGTAGCACGTGAACTTATTACGATCTGGCAACTAACCAATAGTCCCTCGTATACAACCTAATAGAACCAAGAGTGCCAGTAGGAGACCCTCGTTATGAATATGGGAAAGAAGTGTATACCTAGGGGCTCGTTTTTCCGTGTTTCGCCACAATATAATGAGATCTAACAGAAAATATTGCAAAGGAATGTATAGGAAAAGTTATTAGAACCACTGTGAAGTAAATAAGAAGATAGTAAAGAGGGTGACAAATTAACACCTTGTGAGCTGGAATCGAACCTACGACCTTAGAATTACGTGTTCGATACTCTACCAGTGAGCTATCACGGCAGCTATTGTCCCAGCCACTTATATGTGAAATTAAACGTGGGAGTCAGCGCCATCTACAGCCTTGGTTGCGAGTTTGGATCTCTCTTTTTATGAGCCTGTGTGGCGTCACGTAGCACGTGAACTTATCACAATCTGGCAGCTGACCAATAGTCCCTCGTATACAACCTCATTGAACCAAGTCTGCCAGTACGAGACCCTCGTAAATGAATAAGAAAAAAAAGAGTATACCTAGGGGCTCATTTTTTCGTGTTCTGACCCAATATTTAATGAGATCTAACAGACAATAATGCCAAGGATTGTATAGGAAATGTTAATAGAAGCAATGTAACGTGAATAACAAGATAGAAAGGCGGGTGAAAAGATAACTTGCCGTGAGCAGGAATGAAACCGATGGCCTTAGAATTACGCGTTCGTTGCTCTACCACTCAGCTATCACGGCGGCTGTCCCCCTGCCACTTTATTGGGTTTATATGTGAATTGAAACGTGGGAGTGTCAGTCAGCACAATCTATAGCCATGGTGGCGAGTGTGGAACACTCTTATTATTAGCCAGTGGGGCGTCACGTAGCACGTGAACTTATTACGAGCTGGCAGCTGACCAATAGTCCCTCGTATACAACCTAACGGCACCAAGTCTGCCAGTACGAGACCCTCCTTAATGAATAAGGGAAAGAAGTGTATACCTAAGGGCTCGTTCTCCCATGTTTTGAGACTATATATATATATATATATATAGTGCGATGCTATGCGCACATGCTGCATCGACATGGTGGTGCAAGAAGGAAAAAGGAGAGAGCGACAAATTAGTGGTGTTTACAGTGGTGGCATATGCTGTGCCGAACAGTTATTTTTGTCTCATTCGCTGGAGCGACCCAAAAAGAACCGAAATAACAAAAGAGGAAGATAAAAAAAGAAAAAAAAGAAACAAGGGTGAGTAGGAGAAAGAAAGAGGGGGATACGGGGGCTTCCGCAACGCGTATTTGAAGGTCATGAAGGGACATTGTTGGTCCTAAGCTCACCCACAATGTCCCTCCGTAACATTGTGGATCACGAAGAAACAGATGACACCTCCCCCCCCGCCTGAGTAATGATAAAACTCAGAAAAACCTTGGAGAGCATGCAAAGTGGCAAGGCTACTGGCGAAGATCACGTAACATCAGATCTGCTGAAAGATAGAGGACAGATTGTGTTAGAAAAACTAGGCACCCTGTCTGCGTGGTGTCTCCTTGCGGGAAGAGTACCAGAATGTTGAAAGACGAGGCACATATATACCCAATAAAATGGACAGGGGAATAGCCACCACCATAGGTGAATTGTAATATATATATATATATATATATATATATATATATATATATATATATATATATATATATATATATATATATGACAAGTATATAAACAGCACTCGTGCCATAAACTGTATTCTGATGAAGGCCGGACCGTCAATAAAATCGCTTCGTACGTGCGTCTTCTTTCCTATACGAATATATATATATATATATATATATATATATATATGGAAAAGAAGTGTCTACCTAAAGGCTCGTGTTTCCGTGTTTTGACACAATATATTGAGATTTAACAGACAACATTGCCAAGAATCGTATTGCGGAAAGTATTAGAACCAATGTAAAGTAAATAAGAAGAAAGAAAAGTGGGTGAAAAAATAACTTGCCGTGAGCAGGAATCTTACCTACGACTTTCGACTCGAACGCGTTATTCGGAGGTTGGGAGCTGGCAGTTGACCAATAATCCCTCGTATACTACCTGAAGGTGCCAAGTCTGCCAGAGCAAGACCCTCGCAATCAATGAAAGGAGTGTGGTGTACATTTAAGGAATACTTTGCCTTGTGAGACACAATATCATTTATATTTAACAGAAAATCATGCCAACGAACGTATAGGGAATATTCGTCGGCTGACTGCAATTGGAAGGCGGATTCTTCGCTGCGTGGTTGCTATAGCAGAGCGGCTCAGCAGCGCGCTAAGGAGTCTTGCAAAGGAGCAACTTGAGTTGTTGGCGACAGTTTCAAGACCAGTTTATTGAAGATGACTAGAAGGTTGGAAAGGCAAGAGATATGTAGAATAGGAAGAAGAAAATATTGCCACTGGTCCCATGAAGTCTACCGTGTGGATTGTTCAGGTGAAATTCTCTTCACTCCTGTAGGCTTTGTGATGGTAGCCCTGCTCTTGACCCGTGTAACAGGGCGGTGAAGATCAACTGCCTCGTCGGCATCTGTACGGCGGTAAGGCAGAACGACGCCTCCGGAATTCCTAACATCCTCCCGCGGAATGAGCGTGTCTCCCCCGCAATGCGCACATGCTCATTCCAGGTTGTCTGCGTCCCATGGTGACTGCTTAGGCGTTCACCTATTGCACTGTTCTTCGAAGTTTCCTTTTGTTAAGCAGAAGTATTTGACAACCAGGAAGTGTTCAGGTGTCAATGACATGAGCTCCCCCGCGTTCGTACAGACGAAGGTCGAAGGACAGAAATTAACCGCAGCTTCTGCCTTCGTTAGAACTTTGGAGAGGTGGTCGTCATTGAGATCGTGAGCCAATGTTATTGGAATAGTTATTTCCCGGAGCTCAGGAAGCCGCCGGCACCATTTCTTTCATCTGTCTTGCACATCTGGTGGGATCTTTTTGTCTCATGTTGTACCGCGTACCTAAAAAGTCTGAACAATTATCTGCGCCAACATAGTATTGGGCGCGAAGAAACCGTATGAGTCGAAAATGCATGCTGAGGACTGTAGTACAAAGCGCTTTGTGTTCTGCTGACTTTCAAGGAATCCAATCAGGGCGGACATCTAAAAAACGAACTCATCCATCTCGGTCGTTCATTCTACACCGGAAGCTGCTGTGGGCCCCACTCCGGTAGAGCCTTCAGGGCTCAGTCTCAGCAAACGATGTCATTAAAACTTGATTCTTCAATCACCTTTCCCTCACGTTCATGCCTCCCATTTGGAGTATATAAACTGTACTGCCTTGCGTATCTGCTCCACCTCTTCTACACTGTCAGCACCAGTGATGAAGTCATCGACATACAGGTTGTCACTCACAATCTTAAAGGTGCGGAAAATTTTCTTTTGTGCACTCTTCCAATGATGATGTAAGGTAGCTTCGAGAAGGAACGGGACGCACGTAGCGCCGAATGGTACCATTGACATGTGGTATTCTTCGATTGGAGGTAGCATTTTGCCTTGTTTTGGTGTACTTTGGTACCACAGAAGGTGGAGGGAGTCGCGAACATTCTCAGCCAGCTTAATTTGTAGATAAGCCGCTTCTATGCCACATACAATGGCCAGAATGTGCACTTGCTATCGAATTAGAATGTCTGGTGGATTCGGGTTTAGGCTTGGTCCTGCACCGAGAATGTCGTTAAATGATAGCTTCCCTGTTACTTTTAAAGACGCATCAAATACGACCCTCAACTCGGTTATTTCACTACCTGACCGAGCAACTTCTCGGTGTATCATGTAATAAGTGTAGCCCTGCCGGGACTCGCCTAGCTAGTTAGCATCCTCAGAGTGTCTGACTTCAAGATAGTTCCGCATTGCCTGGCCATAGCTGCGGACCGATACATCATTTCGCAGTAGTTTCTAAAAGGGTTAGTGAAGCTTGTGAGCTGCCGTTCTCCTGTCGTCAGTAAGCTGCGATTCGTTTTCTTTCCATGGAAGCCTGACTTCGTGTTAACTGTTCTTGTGCACTATGGTGTCCTCGAATGGCCCAAGAACGTCGTCGTTTTCATTGGTTAGCGATGCGTCATCGATAATCTCCCCGGAATAGTCAAAGTTTACGAGAAACGTCATCTGGTTCTTGGTTCACACTGACGCGCATCACGCCGACGCTCGTCAGGTGTGCCGAGGCAGACAATATTGTGTCTGTGCCCTGCAGAACTCATTCAAATACAGTCTCCGAGGCTACGAGCTTCTTGTTAAAGTGCTTGCCACTACCTGTTGTGATGTTTCAGTAGTAATCAGCTCTAACAAACACCTCAATTCCAACTCCAGGCTGGTAGCCCTCATGTTTGCGTCAGTCAGTTTGGGGCACTGCTCCTGTGTGAGAAGGTTTACGCGGTCGTCCGGTGGTGGCAGCAGGTCTGCGCTGATTTCGGGTATCTCGAGTGCTTCTTTGTGAACTCTGGTGTTGTCGCGCCAGCTCTTGAGCCCACATTTCACCTGTCGACAGTGTGTTTCCTCCAATGGCCTCTGGCTTACGAAGGCATAGATAATCAGCCTCTCCTATGACGTGGAGCTTTAGACGACGAGAAACCTCCTCTAGTATGCATTTTCTCTGGCTGCCACCGTCAGGCGGCATTTGCAGCAAAGCAGTCTTTGTTTCTCCTTCGGCCAACGCTCATGCTGTTTGTAGTAGTACCCGTGCCTTTCCTTGAGTTGGGTCCGCCTGTAGCGATGCCTTGACTATGACAAAGGCTGCTGAAGGCAAAAGTGACGCTGTTCTTTGGTTGAACTCGCAGACGCCTGTTGCCTGCCGTCCCAAACACTTCGCACACTTGAGCCATCTCAAAGTTCGGCACTCAGCAGCGCGGTGTTTTCTTTTCGCGCACTTGCAACAGCGCCGGTTTTTTGACATCACCGCCCTTTTCTTGTCTATGGGATGGGAGCGATACAGCTTTCTGAGGTAGTGATCTCTAGTAATCGCTAGAGCAGACACAGACAATGTTTGATGGCGTTCTCTAGGGCTTGGAACATTCTATTTCATAGCAGCGTCAAGCACCGGTCGCACTGCGCGCTGGGCTCTCTCGCCATTATACCTCCGCCTTCAGGAAATTTAGGAACTGCTGAAGGCCATTTTGAGGAACATTTTGTGATGTGGTTTTTCTCTGGTAGTACTTGAGGCAAAGCTCTTTAGGCATGCTTTTCCGGAGAACGGTATATAAAAGCAAGTCGTTTGTGCTCGAAGGTGCACCCAATGCCTCCAGGCTGCGGACGCCCGTCTGCAGTTCATCGTAGGATCTACGTACCTTCTCGGTATCTTGAAGATTTTTCATGGGGACAACAGCAAGGAAACGCGACATGTGCTCCTCAATGATGACCTCGTTATTGCCAAATTGTTCGACGATTATTTTCACAGTAATTTCGTAGTTTCGTTCAATGAGCAGCAATCCATCGATAGCGCCGCAGCCTTTCTGGTTAGGTGGCTGGTCATATTCTTGAACTTGTTGAAGATAGAGGGGGGGCACAATTTTTTGTGAATCGTACACAGGAACTGGTTCCAGAACCTGGTCCATGCGCGCAGAATCCATCGAACTTCGCAATCTCCAATTTCAGGAAATTAGTTGTCAATGGCGACAACTAGAGACGAAGACGCCAAGAACTGCGCTCTGAATGGAACTAGAATACACTGCTTGTTCCGAATCATTAATTCTCGATGAGGCGCTCGACCTTGTTTCGCTTAAGGCTTCCTTCTTTAGAGCTCGTTTGATTTTGGTCCCCATGGTGAAAATTTTTTTGTCGTAGTCAATGCATTCGGTGAGCGTGGCATCGAGTTTCAATAGCTCAATCTTCTTCTCGAAGGTGTAGTTGACTGGCTTTATCTCGTTTGCTTGCTCTATAAGAATTTCAAAATTTTCTTCAAGCTTACTGATTGCAATGACTGGCGCTTGCAGCATGATGCTGGTGTATGCAATGATGACGTTGAGCCTGTCACCGGGTGGCATGCTTTTTCTGCAGTCGCTCTATGGCGCTTTCGATGCCAAGATGCGAAGTAATCCTGGGTTCCGGCCGCCGAAAGCTCTAAACATCATCAGCTGACTTTGATGGGAAAGCGAATTCTTCAATGCGCGTTGACTATTCGCAAATTTCAGTGACTGTAGTGGGCGCCACAAGAAAAATAAAATGGCTGTCACCGCGGTGATCCCCTACCTGAGCGGAATCTTTGTCACAAGTGCTTGTCACCACTTTCGGCTAGGATAAATTTTCGTGGCATTGAAATTCCCATGAAAAAATCAGCTTATGCTTGAGGGCATAAAGTGTAGAATAATCTTTCACTCAATTCGACGCGGTCGTGTAGCAGCCGATTCGGTGACGTTCCGTCGCATTGCTTTACGAGATCGGGCATCCAGCGTGCGTAAAACTCGGCAAATTATTGTCATCCGCTTGTTCCGGCGATATCCACATGGGTAAAGAGTACGGGAGGCAGGTGATGTAGAGCCGCTTCTGCTATGGGCCGTTTTTTTGCCGCTCCGGTCTTTTTGACGGAGGATGCCGGTTTCATTTACCGCTTTCATGCCAGGGAAAAAGCGTTACAGTTGTTTCATTACGCAAACTAATGCTTAATCCAATAAACCGGTGTTACAGTACGTCACTTAAAACAGCGCTGCCTTACAAGCTACGAGCGAGTTCGGCAACCAGGACGCTCGGGAATTTCGCAGGTAAACATGCGACGCTGCAGTCCATGACGCTCAACCAGCTTACTTTGCTAATATCTTCATATCGATGTTGTGGAGAAAACTGCTTGTATATCTCGACGCAGGCATAATACTAGAAATATAAACGACGTTGGAGACATTCGAGCTCCCTTGCTCTCGATTGCAGATGGTGTCTGCCCAACATGCTGCGCAACTGACACATGCGGCGGCCAGCTGTTAAGTGTTTTCCCTCATGAAAGCACAGTTGTATCCCCTCCCCCTCAAAAATAAAATGAAGAAGACACTCGTCTGTTGTCTCAAGATTACGCACCATGGTAAAACTTAAGTACAGGGCTGCTGAGTTTGATGAGACGGGCTAGATTGCTCGCCACGGTGGCGAAGTTTCGATAAGGATTATTACTTTTTTGTACTCTAAAGAACCCCAAGCAGTCGAAATGAATCCCGAAGTCCCTTACACAACGCCTCATCACTCATCATATTGTGGTATTTGTAAATAAAATCTAAGCGATTCTTTTGCGTTCCAGAAGTCAGCCAAGTTCAAGTGCCCGCTGGTAATCACATTATTATTGTGACTATATGGCGACATGCACAGCCAAGCACGGACTCACAGCGCGAGAGGCGTCCTTTCTGGGTCGACCCACTAGAAGGTGTTCGCGAGTTCGACTGACTTCAAAGTTCAAATTTTTTCCAATGGTTGTCAGGGTTTACGAATGCGTGAGACGCAACGTGAACACTTCAAATTGACATTGTGGTTGAGTGACAGAGCGCGCGGAGAGCAATAATTTACTGATGTTTAACAGTGGTGACGTGTATAGTGCCGAAAAGTGCTCGTCACAATCCTGGTAGCAGGAAAATGAGAGAAGGATGGAAGAGGCCCTGTTTGGAGGGGGGCATGCCCCACGTCTCGTATATTTCGGGAAAACATAAATAAATGAGCGCAAAATAAACATAAAACACAATGCAAATAAAACAACCTGAAAGGTAAAAAATATAAAAAAAACATTAGAAAAGAAAGAAGAGGTGATTGCGGGCTTCTGTGACACGCCCTCGAAAATCGTGGAGGGACATGCTTCGAGAGCTTGAGTAGCAGACAAAAACCTACGACACATTGAGAAACTGCGGCAGAGGCAGCCCCCGGTTCGGCCCCTTCTGCGGTCAACTAAGAAAAAAGGAGTAAAAGGTGCTTCACTGTTCCTGAAACTGCACTGACACGTTCCCTAGGCGTGGGGTAGATTTCGAAGCAAATGTGATGCAAGCACACAAGGCCGTTTAAAAAGCACAGTATGAGCCTTAGGACAGGCTAAACATGTTACCAAATCGACGACTTGCATGTATCCTGCCCTTTTCTGCCACTCCCCGAAGCACCTGTGATTGTATAAAACTGGCTGGCGCTGGCCAGGCTATCCCATTTACAAATTACTAAAGAAAAGTTAATTCAGTAGAATGGCGAAAAATGAAAAGAAGGATGGAATGTCAGAATGAAACGAACAATAATAAAATTAATAATATCAGTTATATATTGCGAAACAGACGTTCATATGTCATGAAGTCTTGCTAAATCATCTAAAACATACAACACAAATGCACACACTAATGAAACAGGGAAAGATGTTCGGTTCGTCTATCCCCCCAGATAACTATTTTGCACTTCCTCTGAGCACATCGAGGAGTAATTGAAATATTGAAACCAGGGTCAATGCATGTCCCTTCTAACTTTAGCACGCATGAAGGAACGATAGATTTCTGATGATTTCATTGGCGCCGCGTGTCTGTGGTTGAAATTTGTGGATGAAGTACGACTTTCTTCGTTTCCGTTTACGAGAGCCACGGAAACCTGACTGGAGGAGGAGACTCGTTTATTATCGAATGGGTGCTCCAGCAAATTCAGATGCTTAGAAGAAAAAGGTACAGCTTTGCCGTAAAGATTAAGCAATGAGCGCAACAGGAACAAATTGGAAGGTCACGCGCACAATGGCAAGCAGAGAGAAACGTTACCCGCGTTTCTCACGAACAAATAACACACGAAACGTACTCACAGGTACAGTTGATCTTCAATAAGCACCTTAGTTGTTACTTCCCTGCGTCTGAAAAGTGCGCTCTTTCTCGCAAACGGAGACCGCGCAACAATAGCAGTGAACTTTATGCGCTCAGTAACAACAACGAAATTGTTCCGGGGAAAGCTAAAGGCCAGCCAAGACGTGCCATTCTTTCAATCACAAGATGAGGGTGCGCGAGTGAGCGTCTAGGCGCTTTACGTCCACACCTTTCTCTCTGCGAGGCAAAGTACGCGTAGGAGATTAGAGCACGCCCAGCCACGCGCTCATTGCGTCATCTTGTTGGTAGTGCTTAAAACACGACAGTTCTTCCCCGAGATGCCCGTCACCAGTGCTGAGTGGTTGATATAAATAGCTAGTCATTTGAACGTTGAAGAATGGGCTGCTAAGTGGCTCAGTGGTTATTGCCTCGTAGGCAAGTTTCACAATTTCCTCGTTCGATTTCACGCGCCGGGGTCTTTTTCTAGAATTTTATTCATTGCATTTATATATATATATATATATATATATATATATATATATATATATATTGATTCATATGTAGGGTTTAACATCCCAAAACTACCATATGATTATGAGAGACACCGTAGTGAAGGGTTCTGAAAATTTTGACCACCTGGGGTTTTTTAATGTGCACCCAAATCCTAGCACATGGGCCTACAACATTACCGCCGCTATATACTTATATATATATATATATATGTACATATTGTAGTGAAGAAGATGAATGCTATTCAGAAGGGCAGGGGGTATGACTCAGTCGGTGAAGAAGACGGCGTTTTGGTTGGCTTGGGACTCAGACTGGTTCCGCCATTAGCACTTGACGTGTCGTGACCGCTCTCCTGTTTTATAAAAGAGTGCCACTCTAAAACGCCTCATTATAAGTGATGGAGAGTGCTGGGTAACGCCTAATCCTGGAATAGCGAAACCGTACGTTGCCTCCAGTTGCTACAATGCTCACGGACGACGATCAGCAGGCGGCCGCCTCGGCTCCAACTACTGCAGCTCCTGTCTGTCTTGGCTACTTTCGGCAACGCGATCCACCTACCTTCAGTGGAACCGATGACAAAGACGTGGAAGACTGGCTCGACGAATACGACCACGTGAGCAAGCACAACA
This sequence comes from Rhipicephalus annulatus, assembly GCA_013436015.1. NCBI lineage: Eukaryota > Metazoa > Arthropoda > Arachnida > Ixodida > Ixodidae > Rhipicephalus > Rhipicephalus annulatus. Next base: position 850,686 of record WOVY01000224.1, on the reverse strand, counting down.
AGTGGGACGATGCGCACAAGCTTACTGTCGTCCAATTTTATTTGACCGACGTCGCCAGTCTGTGAAACTGTAACCACGAGAGAGACCTCCCCACCTTGTCGGCCTTCCGAACGGCGTTTGCGGACTTGTTTGGTCGTCCAGTGCTTCGCAAACTACGGGCCGAACAGCGCTTGCGTACCAGGGCTCAGCAGAATGGTGAGAATTACACCAGTTATATCGAAGATGTGGTCGACCTTTGCCGGCGTGTCAACTCGGCCATGACAGAAGCCGAGAAGATCAAACACATCTTGAAAGGCGTGACTGACGACGCATTTCAGATGCTTGTCACCAAAAGTCCGCAAACGGTAGCGGAAGTGATCCAACTTTGTCAGAGCTATGATGAGCTCTGAAAACAGCGCGACACCACTCGTCGTGCCAGCGCGCCATGTGCAACAATCTCCGCTTTAACGTCGGCTGACTCTACAGACCACACCACTTTGCTTCTCGAGATCAAGCAATTTGTACGAGAGGAGGTCGCACGCCAGTTGTCCCTCGTGCCTTATACCTCCGAAGGTGCCCCATCTACTTTAGCGCCATCAATACAGCGAGTAGTCTAGGAGCAAGTGTCCGAGGCACTGCCAACAGCTCACGCACCACCTGTGGCTGCACCATTGACCTATGCCGAAGCACTGAACGGAACCCGACGTCCGCCTGTCGCGAACGGCCACGTTTCTTTGTCGCGAACGCCTACGTCCACGCGTCCCTTTGTCGTACCGACTGTGCCTATGTACCAGGCCGCCCGTCCTTTCTCCCGACCACCACCTCCACGCTTTCAGAACCCTTGGCGCACTCAAGACAACCGCCCCATATGCTTCGCCTGTGGAATTACGGGTCACGTGGCACAACTTTGTCGACGGCGTGAGTTTTTCCTGCGTGACGACGTCAGGCCCAACAATTATGATTTCCCCCCACGACCGGAGCCGGCTGTATATGGCGAGGCTGCCACCATGGACACATTTTCACCTCGCCGGAACTTCAACAGACGCCGGTCGCCTTCACCTCAACGCCGTTCCCTTTCCCTTATGCTACGTCGACCTCGCCCTGTCCCTGAGGAAAACTAGGAGCCGCAGTTCCGGGGGCAAGAACTGCGGATCTTCCGAACTCCACAAGACCTTGTTTTTCGCCATCCAACGTCGTTGCTGTCTCCGTTGAAGGTATACCTGTTTTTGCATTGGTCGATACTGGCGCCGCAGTGTCTGTAATGACTGAAAAACTTTGCCGTCGACTAAAAAAAGTCACAATGCCTCTACACGACTTCGTTTTAAGCACTGCGAGCGAGCAACAAATTCGCCCTTTTGCGGCATGCACAGTACGTGTCGTTATTGCTGACAATATTTATGTCGTCGAGTTTGTAGTGCTCCCGCAGTGTTCCCATGACATTATATTAGGCTGGGACTTTCTCTGCACTCATCATGCCGTAATCGACTGTGCTCGCGCGGAAGTGGAGTTCGTGCCGTTATGCGACGCTGCTTCACTCGACTCGTCCCTTTTACCTGCAAAAGTTTTCGTTGCCGCCGACACTTTGATACCCCCGTTCTCGTCCGCCCTAGTTCCGCTTTCCTGTGACGCCTCTAGTGGCTCAACTGTTCTTTTTACGCCCTCTGAAACCGCTGTTCGCCGCAAGTGCTTCCTGATTCCTTTAGCCGTTCTGAATATTCACGATGGATCAAGTGCAATTTATGTATCAAATCCGTTTCCCTCGCCTTCCAAGTTACTGTGCGGAGAGTGCCTGGGCTTTGCCGATGACATTGATCCCTCGAGTGCACGTGTAGTTCCTGGCCACTCGACTACGCTACCTATTGATGCTGTTTATTGCTGCGCGTCACCCTCTTCCCCATCATTCACCGACGCAATTTCGCGCTGCATCGACACCAATCTTACGGCCCAGCAGCGGACCGACATCATCGCCCTCCTCGAGCGCTTCCACGCCAGCTTCGACCACCAGCAACTGACTTTGGGCCATGCTTCCACAGTATCTCACGAAATCAACACTAGCCTTCACGCTTTCACGCTCCTTTACGTCAGCGTCCGTATCGGGTATCGGCATCTGAGCGTCGCATAATCGCGGAACAAGTAGACGTCATGTTTAAGCGAGGTGTTATTGAGCCCTCTAACAGCCCGTGGACCTCCCCAGTTGTTCTAGTTAAGAAGAAGGATGGCTCAATAAGATTTTGCGTCGACTACCGCCGTTTGAATAAGATCACGCGCAAAGATGTTTACCCGCTACCTCGCATAGACGATGCCCTTGACTGCTTACAAGGCGCGGAGTTCTTCTCGTCACTAGATCTGCGTTCAGGTTATTGGCAGGTTGCCATGGCTGAGGCTGATCGCCCCAAGACGGCTTTTGTTACCCCTGATGGCTTATATGAATTCAACGTCATGCCATTTGGGCTCTGCAATGCGCCTGCCACTTACGAGCACATGATCGACAACATACTCCGTGGCCTGAAATGACAGACATGCCTGTGCTATTTAGACGATGTCGTGATATTTTCAAACGACTTTTCAACGCATCTTCAGCGGCTCGAGACAGTGTTACTTGCCTCACCGCCGCCGGTTTACATCTCAACTTGAAGAAGTACTGCTTCGGCGCTCGAAAACTCCTAATTTTGGGCCGAGTTGTATCTAAAGATGGCATTCTTCCGGATCCGACGAAACTCCGTGCCGTTGCCGAATTTCCCAAGCCGAAGACCTTAAAAGAACTTCGCAGCTTCCTCGGTTTATGTTCATATTTTCGTCGTTTTATTCGCAACTTCGCCTCCATCATATCGCCCTTGACTGACCTTCTTGCCGGCAACAACGACCTTTCTAGTTGGTCGTCAGCTTGTGATGATGCATTTGCCACACTCCGCCACCTTCTCACGTCACCTCCTATACTGCGACATTTTGATCCTCTTGCGCCGATGGAAATAGACACGGATGCTAGAGGAGTTGGCCTCGGTGCTGTGCTCGCCCAGCGTAAACCTGGAATCTATGAGTACGTCGTCTCTTACGCCAGCCGTGCACTCACAAAACTAGAAGCCAACTAATCAGTCACCGAAAAAGTGTGTCTAGCCATCATATGGGCCATAGGCAAGTTTCGACCATATCTTTACGGGCGCCCATTCAGCGTGGTTACAGATCATCATGCATTAGGTTAGCTCTCCTCGTTAAAAGATCCCACCAGCCGGCTTGCCCATTGGGTGCTTCGGCTACAAGAGTACGACATCCACGTCGTTTACCGATCTGGCCGAAAACATTCCGACGCAGACGCTTTGTCCCAATCACCTCTACGATGTAGTGACAAGTCACCGTCTTCGCCTGCTCCCGACGTATCTGCACTTAGTGTCAACGACATGCTACAGGAGCAGCGAAAAGATCCTTGGATCGCTTCACTTATCAACTTGTTGAATCGAACTCCCTCGAAAAATATCTCTAGAGGTATGCGCCGTCAAATACAGCACTTCGTTATCAGAGATGGTTTGCTATACAGACGTAATTATCTCTCCGAAGGACGCCAATGGCTTCTAGTCATTCCCAGACGTCTTCGCTGAGACATATGCGCCTCCTTTCACGCCGACCCACAATGCGCCCATGCTGGAGTGTTAAAAACCTACACCCGCCTGTCCCACCGCTACTACTGGCGTGGAATGTATCGCTTCGTCCGTCGCTACGTACGTTCCTGTCTCGCTTGTGAACGCCGGAAGAATCCCACTCCAAGTTCTCCAGCTCCACTACAACCCTTACCTTGTCCTGCCCGACCGTTTGAACGTGTTGGTATTGATCTGTAGGGACCTCTTCCGATTACACTGGCTGGAAATCGCTGGGTAATCGTCGCTATCGATCACCTTACGCGCTACGCAGAAACTTCACCACTTTCTTCTGCGTCAGCCAGCGACGTCGGTCGTTTCATACTGCATCAGATCATTTTACGTCACGGTGCACCACGTGAACTCTTGAGTGACCGAGGGCGTGTGTTTTTGTCGGACGCTGTCGAATCGCTTCTCAAGGAATGCCAAGTCATTCATCGCACCACCACCGCGTATCATCCTCGAACTAACGGCATTACATAAAGATTCAACCGTACATTAGGAGATATGCTGTCAATGTACGTCGCAACCAATCACACCAATTGGGACAGTATTCTCCCTTTTGTAACCTACGCGCATAATACTTCTGTCCAGACAATCACTGGTTTCTCTCCATATTTCCTCCTTTATAGTCGCGAGCCCTCTTGCACGCTAGACACCATCCTTCCTTACCACCCGGATGTTGCTGAGTCGACGACGATGTCACAAGCTGCTAAATACGCGGAAGAGTGTCGTCAGCTTGCCCGCTCCTTCACAAGAGCTGAACCGCAACGCCAGAAACACCACCGCGATAGCCCGACGCCTCCGGCTTCTTATGCATCGGATGACCTTGTCTGGCTTCGCATCTCTTCAACCAGCCCTGGTCTCTCAACGAAACTGATGTACAAGTATGACGGACCTTACCGTGTGGTTAAACAAACTTCACCCATCAATTACACCGTGGAGCCGCTTGAGCAGCCCCATGATCAACGACGCCGTGGACGTGAGACCGTCTACATAGACAGCCTAAAACCGTATTACGATCCCTGTATTGTCTCCTGCCCATGAGTCGCCAGGATGGCTCTTTTCCAGAGAGGAGGAAAATGTAGTGAAGAAGAATGCTACTCAGAAGGGCAGGGGGTATGACTCAGTCGGTGAAGAAGACGACGTTTTGGTTGGCTTGGGACTCAGACTGGTTCCGCCATTAGCACTTGACGTGTCGTGACCGCTCGCCTGTTTTATAAAAGAGTGCCACTCTAAAACGACCCATTATAATATATATATATATATATATATATATATATATATATATATATATATATATATATATATATATAAGTAATTACACATATACGGCGAGTGACAGTGACGCTCACGGCAACGCCGACGTGGGCAGCAAAATCTAACCGAGAGTGTTCATATAATTGTTATCGCAATAAAAGGAAGGTTTATCAGAGTGCGTGCTTGGGCTTTTTGTTAACTGAAACGTAGTCTGAATGCCGTGCGTCTGGCGGCTGGACATACATCGTAATGTGGCATATATACATCGTTCTGGCTTTCACAATTTAGCCAATCCCTAATTTTGATTGTGAACTCTGACGACGAAGCCTTCGGAACACAGCTTGTGGTCATGTGTTTGAAGACCTGGCAGCCTTGTTTTCCAAATGGTTTGCAACCCAATTCTCTGCTTTCAGACTCGGTTGTCTTCTATGTTCTTTCCGCACTGGCAGACCACTCTCGGCGGCTCCGTGAAGATGGAGGATAGACGCGAACACTGCTGTGTAATGTTAAAATGTCTGGGAAGGATATTCTTGAGATGTGGTAGTGTGGGTGAGTATGCGTCGACGAAGCTAGTTGAATGGCGTGGTTTCGAGCCCGGCAAATTTCGTATCTATATCTGAACTCCGCGCCTGGCTTACATCATAATCGATGATACTCTCCGGGTATAATCTTCTCCCACAAATACCGTTTAGAATAATTTGCATGGCCTTGAAAATCCGACCCGCCAGAACGAATTCGGTGGTATCGGTTGGTCTTCGAGTATGGGATGGCTATCTTGCAGTGATGTGGATGACCCCTCTTAAAAAGAAGATACTGATGGCGTACCTTCACTTTAAACCCAAGAATAATGGCACCACTTCGGCGACTTTCAGCGTCCATCTATCTATCTATCTATCTATCTATCTATCTATCTATCTATCTATCTATCTATCTATCTATCTATCTATCTATTTAGCGACATTCGACTTTTAGCTCTCCTGGCCGTTTCGACAGTGTAAATAATGAAATTAGTTTGACATAGCATGACTGTATGACGAGAATCAGCGACTAGTCATAACATAAAAATCATGACATCTTTGTCGTTAATGTCATGATTAAGATTTCATGGTTTTTCTGCTCTTGCGGTTGTTTCGTTCTCATGACATGATGAAAACAGGCATGGTATGACATGACTTCATGGCGAACACAAGCGACAGTCCCTAACATGAAAATTGTGACTACATGCTACGCTCATGATGCACTCACAGCCGTTTCGCTAGCTTCACGTGTACCAAAGTTGGTATTACGGGACGTGAATAGATGATGAAGGTACGTGTCTGGCACACACATGATAATGAAGAGAAACGTGCCATGTACCAACATGGCTACATGCCACGCTTGATGCGCTCGCAGCCGTTTCGGTCGCTTCACACATACCAAATCTGGTATTACGGGATGTGAATGGATGACGAAGATATGTGATTGGTGCAAACATGATAATCACAAGATGCGTTTCATGTAACAACATGACTATATGCCACGCTCATGATGCAATCGCGGCCGTTTCGTTAGCTTCACATGTACTAAATTTTGTATTACGCGACGCGAACTGACGACAAAAGTAAATGGCCTGTCCAAACATAACCTTCACATGCGTGCCATGTAACAACGTGACTACATGCCACACTGATGATGCGCTCGCGGTCGTTTCGCTAGCTATAGATATATACCAAACTTGGTATTACGCCACGTGAATGGATGACTAATGTATCCGACTGGTGCAAACTTGATAATGAAGACATGCGGTTCATGTAACGCGTATAATGTGCTCACACTCATATACAACTTTGGTATTACAAGGCATGAATGAATGACGAAGGTATGCAACTAGTGCAAACAAATAAGAGATGCGTTTCATGTATGAAGGTGACTACTTGCCACATTCAGGATGCGCTCACCGCCGTATCGCTAGCTTCACATATACCAAATTTGGTATTACGGGACCTTAATGGACGAAGAAGGGAAATGACACATCCATACATCATAATAATGACATGCGTGTCTTGTAAAACATGACTACAAGCTATGCTAATAGAATGCTTGCGGCCATTCGCTAGCAGCACACATAAAAAATTTGGTATGACGTGACGTGAATAGACGACCAAGGTAAATTAAATGTCCAAATTTGATAATCATGACATGGAAGTCATATACGGCATAATTTACCACCGCATCTTAACGTTGCGCTTATTTTAAAGTGAAATATTTATCTTTCTCATTCATGCTTCGGATATCATCAATTCCTACTGTGTGGGATCTGCCATTTCTTGTATATGGGTTTGTGCAAATGGGTTTCCGATTACAGTACGGGTTTTACTTTATAATATTGGTGTGGGGACTTTGCTGGTGGGGACCTCACGTGCATTTTTATCTCTCTTTTTTCATGTATGCAGAAAATAAATTCATTTGGTAATTAGCGCTGTTTAGGTGTGCTTCTTCCAAGTTTTTGCCCTGTCTGTGCAATGTGTTTCACGTTCGAGACCGGTATAAGTTGACAATTGTTTTTGATTCAACGTGAAGCAGCTGATAATGATTGGGCGCTAATTCAATGACATGGGACTAGTCAAATTTGATGAAGTGGCTGTTCACGACACTGTGCTTGCGAGTGTACTTCGTTGTCGCTCGAATTGCGAACGTCGTTTTTATGTTTCCGCAGGCATTGGTGATTGCAGGGTTCCCGTTGAGTAGGAGGGCGAAGGTTCGACTCCCCCCCCCCTTGTATTCAATGTGCAAGTTTCGCCCTCTCGCCCCCCCGTCCCCCTCATAGGCGCTTCGTGCGCCTGCCTAAAGCCACAAGCTCTTGAGAAAATTTCTTTATGTCATGTACAAAGCGTTACAGTCAGCACAGGCGATGGTTGAACCAGCCCTTACGTTTTCTCGTCGTAAATCCCCGTAATGCTATGGCCGAAGCTTTGACAGTATGCACACTACTGAAACCCTACAAGTCACAGTAAGATAAACGTCTGCTACTTTTTTTTCCTGTGCTTGACAAAGGCCCTTGACAACCGGTATAGTCAGCCTCCGAGACCTGAAAGCGTTTTGCGGCAGTTGTGTCAAGTTGCTTAAAGGGTGCTGTTAAAAATTCTGGCGGCCTTTTCCTGCCTTTTCACCGTACAGATGCTGTGGAAGCAGCTCATCTTCACCGCCCAATTTCATGAGTCGAGAGGAGGGCCGCCAACACAAAACCTACGGGAGTGAAGGGGGTTTTTCCGCCCCATTCCCAGGGTAGCCTTCATGGGAACATCTTCGATCTTTCCTTCTTCATATTGTTCTTCTCTCTTTTACTTCCAACATTCTAGTAATCTTCAATCAGCCAGTCTTGAAACTGTCATGGATGAGTCGAGCCGCTTCTTTTCAAGGCTCGTGTGTGCGCGGCCCAGCCACCCTTCTATTCGCAACTTTCAGCTACGGTGGCGCCGCCATACGGCAACCGGCGAAAGCCATGCTACAGTGATGGAACGAAAATATTCCTGGCGACAATGTGCCAGCCGTGCTTCGGCGTCGTTCTGTCGTAGAACTTCTTGCGTGTGTGGGAACTGAAGTACAACAAATTTTACTGGTGTAAGGAACCTTTCAACTTCACTAATGGGCAGATAGTACAAGACAAATTGCGTGTGCTGTGGGCTGCAATGCTCAAGCCGCACCGTGAAAGGCGTCATAAGCGTGTTTTGATTTGTTTTCTGCTGACTATGGAAGAAACTATTGGCTATCGAAATGCCCGTCTTGAAACTATAGCGTATGCTGCCTGGTTGTTGGTTAATAAACACCTTAACAAATTGGTGAAGAAAGCTGCATTCTCTTCTGATGCCCCTAGAGCTTCGATTACGTACCTTGCCATCTACAATACCCACGACGTGGGCCACTCAGCAAACGCTTCCTCCCGTGCCTCCCCAATCTCCTGGTCTCCGCAGGATCCACGATCCACCCATCTTTACTGGCGCCGATGGCACTGATGTGGAGGACTGGCTTGCCATTTACGAGCGTGTGAGCGTCCCCAACAAATGGGACGAGGACGGCAAGTTGACCAACCTTGCGGGCATATCCAGTTAGTGGTAGAGCAACCACGCGTCTGCTTTTGCAACCTGGTCCGTTTTTAAGACCGCTGTCATCAATGCTTTTGGCCGCCCTGCCAATTGTAAGCTGCAAGCCGAGCAGCGCTTACTCGAATGCGCTGAGCAGGCCAGTGAGTCATTCACGAGCTTTATCGAAAATGTCATGGACTTGTGCAGCAAACCTAACGACAGCATGTCCGAGTCTGACAAGATCCGGAATGTCATAAAAGTCAATGACGATGATGTCACGATGCTTCTCGCCAAAAACTCTGGTACAGTGGCTGAGGTCTTCACAATGTGCCAGACCTACGGGGAGCTCCACCGGCAGCGTTCGAAGACCCGTCGCTCTCCACCACGACCTGCAACGCTTGCTGGCTTGGGGCCCAGCTACGACCAGGTGGCGTTGCTGGCAGGCAACGGGAGAAAATCGTGCGCCAGTTCCCTATGCCGTGCTTTGCCCACCCACCGGCTGTTCAACACTTGACGACTACCCTTCTTTCTTGCATCCGCCGAGTAATTGGCAGGAAATAGCAGAGGTCATTCCTGATTAACCCCCCACAACCTCGGGCTTCTGCGCCCCTAAGTTATGCTTAAGTGGTCACCAGGCCGCCTCAGGTCGTTCCAGCGCTCGCCTCTCTGACTTACGCCGAAGGTGCCACTCGACCTCCATGCTTAGAAGCGGGTATGCCGGCTACGTATGTTAACGCGACTCCTCAGCCTCAGCTTCGGCCCACCAAGCAGACTTTCTAGCCACCATTGCGTCCGTCGGCTCTTGCAACATCAATGAGACCTACCTTGGCGAACCAATGGCGCAACACGACAGCCAGCTCATGTGCTTTGGCTGCGGTTACGCTGGTCACGTAGCGCATTATCAGGGAGCTTTAGTTTAGTGCGCGCAAGGCGATACGTCTGCAATGGTTTGCACGCTACGTGCGTTAACGCTGAGGCTGCTCCCAACCTTATTAGTTAAGCGCACGCGACAACGGACACTTGGACTGCGCCTAAGCGTCAAAAGCTTGTCAAGTAAGCAAGGAGCTCCAAATCGAGGGCATTCGTAAAATGCACGCGGGATTAACTCGCAGCCATTACCTCACTGCTGTTTGTGCGTCTGTTGGTGGCGGCCATCTTGGTTTTCCTGCTATCACCAGGAGTTGATCTCGCGAGAGCCACTGCTAAAGTGCCCAACGGTTGTAGCCTACGCTGCGCAAGAACCGAGATCTAGTGTACGCATCCCTCGCGTGCGCAAACACACGCATCTCTCTTACGTACAGTGCATGCGCAGCCATGCTCCCTCTCGGGCCATGCGTGCGCTAGGCCTTTGCGCGTGCTTAACAAAAACTCTCTTTTACACCCGCGTACAGCCGCCTCCCATCTCATCGCCTGTCTCTGGCAAGCTCAGCCGTCCCTATCACGATGAACTGCCGTCTATGCCACCGCCATCTCGCCCAACTCCAACTCTTCGAAGGTCATCTTCTCCACGACGTCGTTGAATGTCCCTCATGCGGCCAAGTTTGGCAGCCGACGAGCGGGAAAACTAGTCGTCGCAGTCCCCGAGGCAAGAACTGCGACGCTATCACATTGTGAAGACTATCCTTACAGCCCATCTGATGTAATTAACATGCTTGTGGATGGTGTTAGTGCATCTTCTCTTATTAAAACTGAAGCTGCCGTATCAGTTAGGAACGCAAAACTTTTCCGCTTACTTCTAAAAGTGACACCACCACTTTCTGGGTTGTCTCTCCGCACCTATAGTCGCATAGTATTCATGATACATCTGGGTGCACAGCTCGCGTCATCATTCAGGATGTTCTGTATGTCACCCAGTTCATCATCATTCCTGCATGGTCTCATGAGTTCATCCTGGGATGGGATTTTCTCTCCTGCCACAACGCTGTCGTCCATTGTGCCTCCACTGAAATTAAACTCTGACCCTTCTCACATTTCACGCCAGAAGGCACTCCCGCCTCACTGAGCAAGATTCTCGTTAAAGACAACAGTGGCTCCAAGCTTGACGACGACCGTGTAGGTCTACTGCGCCGGTCTCTCAGACACAATAGCATTCGTATTAAAAGAAAAGCGGCGCACAAAAAGACGGAGACAAAGAAGAGAACCACATTATTTCTCTCCGTCTTTTTGTGCGCCGCTTTTCTTTTAATATGAATATACACCAACTCGCCCAACTTTCTATTCTGTTACAATAACATTCGTTTCGCCATCCGACCATGTTTGCAGTGAAAAAGTGTGGCTAGTACCTTCGCAACCATGCAAATCACCCAGAGCAACGCCACTATTTTTGTAACAAACCCATTCCCGTCCAATGTTTCCTTGGTTGGAGGGGAAAGTCTCGGCAGACTATGACCAGTCGACGACGCACAAGTCCTGGACGAACCCGATGGCTCGCGTTGTCTCAGTTCGCGTACTGAGACAACGTGCTGTTTCCATTTCTTATCCGTCATCTGCTGATGTATTTGACTTCTCTATTACTGACAACCTACCAGCTTTTGGACCTGCTGCGAAAATATTCTTGTCCTTTCGATGTCGGGCGAAGTTCTCTTGGTCACACGCCCACTGTTACGCATCGCATAAACACTGGTGCCCATCCACCGTTACGGCAATGTCCATATCGCGTGTCGCTTGCTGAACTTTGCGTAACTAACAAACAGGTTGAGGATACGCTCCGACGCGACGTTATTCGGCCCTCGGGCAGTCGATGAGCGTGTCCTGTTGTTCTTGTTGCGAAGAAATACGGTTCTGTGCGGTTTTGTGTGGACTACTGACGGCTCAATAAGACCACTCGCAAGGATGTTCATCCACTGCCGCGCATCTATGACGCCACTGACAGCCTTCACGGAGTCGAATTTTTTTCTTCTCTCTATCTGCATTCGGGGTACTGACAAGTAAGTACCCACGGCTGGCGACGCTCTACCAAAGACCGCCTTCGTCACACCCTACGGCTTGTACGTGTTCAAAGTCATGCCGTTTGGTCTTTGTAATTCACCTGCGAGCTTTGAGCGCCTGATGCACACCGTTCTGCGCGACTTAAATTGGCACATGTGCTTGTGTTACATTATCGACGTCACTGTCTTCGCTCCAAATTTCTCCACACATCTACAACGTCTGTAAGACGTTTTCGCATGTGTGAGCACTGCCGGATTGCAACTAAATCTGAAGAAGTGCCACTTTGCTGCACGTCAACTCACCATTCTAGAGCACATCACGTCCAAAGACGGCATTCTTCTTGATCCGGCCAAGCTTAGGGCCAGGAGCGGATTCCCCAAACCTAAGTCCGACAATGAACTGCGTAGTTTTTGGGCCTGTGCTCATACTTTCAATGCTTCATGCAAAACTTTGCCACAATCATACCACCACTGACAAATCTCCTTGAAAGTAACGGGCACCTCAATTCGTGGTCATCCGAGCGCGACGACGCGTTCGCAAAGCTCCGACATTTGTGGACGTCTCATCCCATTACACGCCACTACGACCCTACCGCCCCAACGAAGGTGCACGCAGACGCCAGTAGTGTAGGACTCCGTACTGTCCTTGTGCAGCTTCAACCTAGATTTCCTGAACATATCATGGCATAGGCAAGCCGTAAGCTCAAGAAAGCCGAGATAAACTAAACTACACCGTGACAAGAAAAGAGTGCCTGGCGATCGCCTAAGCCCTTACAAAGTTTCGACCTTATGAGTATGGTCACCCATTCGATGTCGTCACCGACCATCATGTACTATGCTTGCTGTCATTATTGAAGGATCTTTCAGACCGTCTCGCCCGTTGGGCTCTTCACTTAGAAGACTACGACGTTCGCGTGCTGTGCCGCAAAGGACGCCAGCATGCTGACGTTGACGCCCCCTCGCACTCCCCTCTGCCTGAAGACGACGTGCCCTACTCAGTGTTCTCAATTGCTGTTTCTGCCATCTACTTTGACCTCATCGCTACCGAAAAGCGAAAGGACAGTCGGATCACCCCACTGATCAACTTGCTCTCTGATCTGTCGGCAACACCATAAATGCGCCTTGCGCCATCGAGCTCATCACTTCGCCATCCGTGACGGCTTCCTACACCGATGCAATTAGGACGTCGATGGCCGAAAGTAGTTACTCGTGATATCCCGCAGTATGGGGTCGAAGATATGTGAATCCTTCCATTCTGAAGCGCAAAGCACGCACTCTGAGGTATCCAAAACTTGCTACCGCATTCGACAAGGCTACTTCTTGCGCGGGAGGTACCGCTACGTGCAGCAGTTTGTTCGCTGCTGCCTCGCTTGCCAACACCGTAAACCGTCAGCACACATGTCGCCAGCCGGTCTGCAACTGTTACCCTGCCCTGGTCGTCCATTTGGGCGCTATCAATTAGTATAGACCACTTCTTTTGACAACGGCTGGTAACCGCTGGGCTAACGTCGCCGTAGACCATTTAACGCGATACGCCGAAACCACCGCTCTCTCTGTGGTTACTGAGCGCGATGATGCGTCGTTTCTGCCGCATTGATTCATAATGTCACAGCCCACCCCAGGACCTTCTCAGCATTCGAGGCCGTGTGTTTTTGTCGGAAGTCGTAAAGCCAATCTCACGGAGTGCCATTCTGTTCACCGCAGACGAATGGCCTCACCGGACACTTTAATCGCACCCTCGGTAACATTCTTTCGAGGTACGTCACCATCAACCACACAAATTGAGATGCTATACTGCCCTTCGTCACCTATGCCTACAACACCACCCTTCAGAGCACGACCAATTTTTAGCCTTTTTCTTGCTGTACGGAAGACACCCATCGTTCACCATCGACAAGACACTCTCGTACATGCCGGATTCATCTGAGTGTGTACCAGATTTTGAGACAGCGAGGCTTGCTGAAGAGTGTCGCGAACTTGCCAAGACTTTTACAGCGCATGAACAAGAGTCGCAGAACAGTATTTGTGATGGCTCCGCCACTTTTAAATCCACGTTCGGTCTTGGTGTGCTCGTATGCTCTCGATACTGACCTCTGTACCTGGCGTCTCTGTCAAACTACTCCCGAAACATGAAGGCTCCTACCGCGTCATCTTCGGACATGCGCCGTCAGCGGCAGGACATTGCCAACGTGGAGTGCCTGAAGGCCCACTATGACCTGCTCATAGTGACAAGCTGTTGAGTCGCCAGACGGCTCCGTCTTGGACTTCGGAGTAATTGTAGCAAAGCCTCCAAACATTGAAATCGGTCGAACTCTCGAACGCGTTCTAATACGTCTACCCAGAAAGGAGGCCACTCGCACTGTATGTGCTTGGCTGTATGATCGTACTTGGCGTATATATATATATATATATATATATATATATATATATATATATATATATATATATATATATATAGTGGCAGTAATAATTCAATGGGCCAGTTAGTGTTCTTGAAGGTATGGGATATGTCACAACGGGAGCGTTGTCAACAAGGATATATATAATTATTTCCCAACAGTTTCGGTTTCGGGAGGGGTCCTCCCTTCATCAGGGGATGAGTTGTACTGACATGAATTTTCAAACTTTGTTGCTGCCGCGTCCCTCGCACCTTGAAAGATGTTTGCGACAGTGAGAGGGAACTAAAAAAGGAAAGAAAGAAAAAAAGGAAAAAAGGCGGAAGAAAAACGACGAAAAGCAAAAAAGAAAAAAGGAAAAAAAAGAAAAGAAAGAAAGTAAAAAGAGGAAGAACCACTGTCGACACTGAGAACGAAACCAACTGTCCGTGTTCGTCCACATCCGGTTCTAATCATGTGCTGTTCAGTTCTCGACGTGTGTCAGGCCACCCAAGATTGTCGCCGCGGTGGCGGGAGGGGTCTGTGACGGCGTGCGTAAAGGGTTTCCCCTTAATGGGTCGGTCGGCTCTTTACCTTTCTTCTTCGTCCGTTTCCCTTCAGTGGTCATCAAGTGGTAGGTGAACATAAACACTTTGTATGTGCATGTGAAAAAAAGAAAAAGAAAAGAAACAAAGAAGAAAAAACAAAAAACAAGAAAGGACAGTGTACACGCACGAGTCAGTCAGAAAAAACAAGCATGGTCTCCAGCTATCAATCTTTGTCACCAATTTCCTCTTGGCTTACTTCTCGGAGGCAAGAGAGTTTTCCGAGGTCCTCGTTGATGCCGGCTACTAAGGTTCGAAATTTTAAAATAAAATATGCCTCACGCTGTTCGCGCTCGCGCCTGTTTGAGAAACCGGACTGCAAAAGAGTTACGCTGATATTTTCAAAACTATGGTTTGGCAGGCGCAGATGTCTAGATAAAGGTAGCTTCGGCAGTGAAGTGGCGTGGTACCGGTGATTATTGAACCGCAGCCGAAATGGCGTGTCTGTTTGGCCGATATATTCTTGTCCGCAGATGTTGCAATGTAGCATGTATATTACGTTACTGGAGTCACAATTAAGGCTTTCAGTTATGCAGAATTTGAAATCCGAGAAGTTCGCTTTGGATTCACGAGTTGTGACCATCTGTGGGCATACCTTGCATCAATCTTTTCCGCAGGAATGGCACCCTGATTGAATTTTGGGGATGTTTCTTTTTGCTCTGAAAAGAATGTACTTCAGATTTTTATCCCTGTGGTACACCACGTGAGGTGGCTTCGCGAAAATAGAAGTTGGTCGTTTGCTTTGCCTGATTATCTTGAAATGGCGAAAAGTATGTTGTTGATTCGTGGCGCTGATGAGGATTAAGTTAGTACAAGGTTGGTTTGGGAAGTCGTTTCAGATACTCTGTTTGGCCCCTTGATTATATCATTCCTGTTCACGTTGCGAGCACGTAGTATGGCATCATCAATAATGTCTTCCGGATAATTTTGTTTTAATAAGGAATGCTTCAGGTGTTCCGCGTCTCTGTCGAATTCCCGCATATCGATGTATATTCTTCGGTACCGGTAGGCCTAAGAATATGGAATAACCGTTTTGCAACGCTTTGGGTGGCTGCTGTTGAAATGTAGGTACATTTGACGGTCTGTAGGCTTTTTGTAACGGTTTGTTGACAAGCGGTTATTTTTTGACTGTGACAGTGGCGTCCAAAAAGTTTATGCTAGTTTTAGAAATTTTGTGCGTGAATTTATTTGACGGGTGGAACTTGTTAAAATCCTCTATGAGGCGGAGAAGACTTCCCTCATCATGGTTCCATATCATAAAAATATCGTCTAAGTATCTTCTGTAGTAGAAAGGTTTCAAGGTGCGTCCCTCAATGAATGGGATTTCAAGTGAAGCCATAAAGGTGCTCGTGAAGTTTGGGGTCATTTTGGTGCCCATTGCAGTGCCACTGATCTGAAGGAAATGCTTGTCATTGAACTCAAAGTGATTATAAATTAGTACAAGTTCAAGAAGTGTAAACAGTACCTCGCCACTTACACTAGTTGATGAGTCAGATTTTACATATTCAGAAACCATAGCCGCTATTCCGTCATGGTGGGGTATGTTGTTGTACAGTGAGCAGACGTCCATGGTCACCAGAAAACTGCCGCCTGGGATGTCGAAAGCAATTTGTGTAGCGCGAGGCGAAAAAACGAACACAGGAAGAATAGACTGAGAAGAGAGAGCGCTACTATCAACAACATGTTTA
Source organism: Rhipicephalus annulatus (assembly GCA_013436015.1). Classification (NCBI taxonomy): domain Eukaryota; kingdom Metazoa; phylum Arthropoda; class Arachnida; order Ixodida; family Ixodidae; genus Rhipicephalus; species Rhipicephalus annulatus. The sequence continues at coordinate 834,162 of WOVY01000224.1, read as the reverse complement.
TTTTCGACCTCCAAGCTGCTTTTAAGCCATAATCGTCAGGCGACCAAGCAGATAAGCACATGTAATTCAGATACATGCACAATGCCATCTACCTACAAGAAAAAACGATAAATAGTACAACGAAACCTCACAGATAAAATCACGTATCACTGCGTACGCAGGAACGCCAGTTCCTTGGGTGACAAGGCAAATGAAGGCTTGCTAATACGTGCATCTCCAAGAACATCAATAAGTTCGGCTTCTATGATCAACCGAGTCATCTCGTCCTTATGCCGACCAACAATGATTGTACTCTAGAACAAAGGCCGGCAGCCACACGCGTGAATGTGAAGAGCGAGAAAACCTTCTGGCGGTAGTTTATCCGCCTTGTAATTGTGTTCTCTCAATCGCTCATTTAAAATGTTTCAGCAACAAGCCCACATCGCCACTCTTGGGATGTTGAGACTTGAAGTTTCGCAGATGAAGTGGCTTGTGTCCTTTAGGTAACAGGGAAAATTTTGGTAGATGTTTTTTATTAAGGAATTGATGAATTCTGATATATTTTCTGTTGATGTGCTGTTACTGGATACTATCGGACGTCCCGGATTGCCTGCCTTGTGTATTTTGGGGAGCGGAGCAAATAGAATCGACCGGGAACAGAATGGGCCGGTAACAATGCTTTGAAAACTTTGCCGGTAATGTTCTCGTACCAGCGGAGATTGTTTAGAGTTACTTTTATCTCCCTTTCAAATTCGGGAGTCGGGTCCGTTGGAAGTTCTTTGTAGAATTTGGTGTCTGACAGTTGTCGTTCCCCTTCCTTTAAGTAGTCCGACGTGTTTAGAATTACTACGCAGCCCCCTTTATCAGCCAGTTTGATGGTAATTCCAGTGTTTTTCGTAGTTCATTGAGTGCCCTTCGTTCTGACTTTGATATGTTATTTTGAAATGGCCGACTTTTTTCATACGCTCTGATGATATCTTTTTTAACTGCTGATATATACATATCGAGGTGTTTGTCCCTCTGCTCACCTGGACACCATGACTTGTCACCACCAATCAATCTATTCTCGTCCGTACAGTCCTTGCGATCATGAAAGTATTCACGGAGGCGGAGATTACGCGCAATGTTATCGAGGTCTTGGTACAGTTCAAATTCATTGAATCTACCGGATGATGGACAAAAGGTTAAGCCTCTCGACAAAAGTTGAAGCTGAGCGGGTGTGAGTGGTGTGTTTGAAAGATTGAGGACATTTTTCTCATAAGTTTTCGGCTGCTCTTAGCCGTGGCACGGGAGTGTCAGCGTCATATTTGAGGGTAAAGATGTTTTGATTAGAATTGCACTGTAGTTTCGAGTTCCCATTTTTCTCCTCAAAGTTAGGCTGTGGTACGGGTGGTACCTGGCGTTTTTGTACGGCCTCATTCCTATTTTCCTGTTGTAGAGCAGTGGAGCTTCTGCAGTCCCGCTTGAATTTTCTATCTTTTACTACTAAAATTTCGCCTCTCTTTTTTAGTTCATATCTTTCCAGTTCACTTGCCTCATGCTCTCCGAAATTAGAAACCATTTCTGCGTGGCCTCCGTGACACTGTATTCGGCGGCCTTACGCTCATTATGGTCCGCAATGACCCGAGTCAGTTGCAAGGACGCTTCTAGTAATAAGTTTTCCCACTTCCCCCTTTCTGCTTCCCTTAGTGTAGACATTGAGGGGTTGCAGGCTAGGCGGAGGCCCTTAGGTGCAATTTCGTGAGATAGATATTTGGTTAGTTGTTCCGCGTGTTTTTCGTATTGCACCCGCTTTTCAATGAATTTCTTAATCGATAGAAATGAGTGGGACCATGCTTGTTTAAGACTGCCCGTACCTTTTGTTTCCCCGTGTCCTTTGGAAGCCGCCGTCTTGGTCTTCGCCGCATTCGTCCGCCTGGTGTTGTAAGGCCTCACTAATGGGAGTGGCGACGTCGTCACTGCTGAGACCCTGGATGGCTCTTTGTCTCCCTCGGCTCGCTGTTATTGAGTGGGTTTGGCACTGGAGTTTGCCGTGCAAGCAATTGCCGCCGATCTGTGACTCACTGGTGGGACTCGCTGGCTCGCTGGCCTCGCTGGTGGTAGTGGCGACATCGTCACTGCTGGGGCCCTAGATGGCTCTGTGTGTCGCTTGGCTCCTTGTTGTTGATGGGGCTTGGCACTGAAATTGTCTGTGCAAGCGATTGCCGCTGATCTCCATGCCACCGACGTCCATCGCAGCTGCACCCTCGTGTGCTGTGCCAGCAGCGCGACTCCCTCGAAGCTTGCATGTAAGCCGTCAGCATCCAGGAAGCGACGCAGCGGGAGGGTTGAGAAACCATGTTCTACGTAATAGACGGCTGCTCCCAACAACCCGTAGTGGCAGAGACGAACATCAAGACACTGCATCTTAGTCTGCCACTACCTCGCGCACCCAATCGCCGACGGCGGGACTCGAACTGGCGATCAATGAATTGGTTTAATATGGAGGTACAACGATTCAGCAGAGAGACCAGCCGTCTCTGCCACCACGGGTTGTTGGGAGCAGTCGTCTATTACATCGAACATGGTTTCTCAAGGCTCCCGCTGCGCCGCTTCCTGGCTGCTGACGGTTTACATGCAAGCTTCGAGGGAGTCGCGCTGCTGGCACAGCACACGAGGGTGCAAGCTGCGATGGACGTCGGCGGCATGGAGATCGGCGGCAATTGCTTGCACGGGGAACTCCAGTGCCAAGCCCCCTCAACAACAAGGAGCCCAGCGACACACAGAGCCATCCAGGGTCCCAAAAGTGACGATGTCGCCACTACCACCAGCGAGGCCAGCGATGTCGCCACTACCACCAGCAAGGCCAGCGAGCCAGCGAGTCCCACCAGTGAGTCAGATATCGGCGGAAACTGCTTGCACGGCAAACTCCAGTGCCAAACCCACTCAACAACAGGGAGCCGAGGGACACAAAGAGCCATCCAGGGTCCCAGCAGTGACGACGTCGCCACTCCCACCAGCGAGGCCTTACAACACTAGGCGGACAAATGCGGCGAGGACCAAGGCGGTGGCTTCCAAATGACACGGGGAAACAAAAGGTACGGGCAGTCTTAAACACGCATGGTCTCACTCATTTCTATCGATTAGTAAAATCATTGAAAAGCGGGTGCAATACAAAAACACGCGGAACAACTAAACAAATATCTATCTCACGAAATTGCACCTAAGGGCCTCCGCCTAGCCTGCAACCCCTCAATGTCTACACTAAGTGAATCAGAATGGCGCAAGTGGGAAGAAATATTACTAGAAGCGTCCTTGCAACTGACTCGGGTCATTGCGGACCATAGTGAGCGTAAGGCCGCCGAATACAGTGTCACGGAGGCCACGCAGAAATTGGTATCTAAACTCGAAGAGCATGAGGCAAGAGAACTGGAAAGATATTAACAAAAAAAGACAGGCAAAATTTCAGTATAGAAAATTCAAGCGAGACTGCAGAAGCTCCAATGCTCTGCAACAGGAAAACAGGAATGAGGCCGTACAAAAACGCCATGGACCACCCGTACCACAACCTAACTTTGAGGAGAAAAATGGGAACTCGAAACTACAGTGCAATCCTAATCAAAAAATCATTACTCTCGAATATGACGCTGACACTCCCGTGCCACGTGATAGCCAAAAGCAGCCAAAAACGTATGACAAAAATGTCCTCAATCTGTCAAACACAACACTCACACCCGCTCAGCTTCAACTTTTGTCAAAAGGCTTAACCTTTTGTCCATCTTCTGGTAGATTCAATGAATTTGAACTGTACCAAGGCCTCCATAACTTTGCGCGTAATCTCCGCCTCCGTGAATACTTTCATGATCGCAAGGACTGTACGGACAATAGATTGATTGGTGGTGACAAATCATGGTGTCCAGGTGAGCAGAGGGACAAACACCTCGATATGTATATATCAGCAGTGTAAAAAGATATCATCAGAGCGTATGAAAAAATTCGGCCATTTCGAAACAACATATAAAGGTCAGAACGAAGGGCACTCGATGAACTACGAAAAAACACTAGAATTACCATCAAACCGGCTGATAAAGGGGGCTGCATAGTAATTCTAAACACGTCAGACTACTTAAAGGAAGGGGAACGACAGCTATCAGACACCAAATTCTACAAAGAACTTCCAACGGACCCGACTCCCGAATTTGAACGGCAGATAGAAGTAACACTAAACAATCTCCGCTGGGACGAGAACATTACCGGCAAAGTGTTCAAAGCATTGTTACCGGCCCATTCTGTTCCCGGTCGATTCTATTTGCTCCGCTCCCCAAAATACACAAGGCAGGCAATCCGGGACGTCCGATAGTTTCCTGTAACAGCACATCAACAGAAAATATATCGAAATTCATCAATTCCTTAATGAAAAACATCGCCCCAAGTTTTCTCTATTAGCTAAAGGACACAAACCACTTCATTTGCGAAACTTAAAGTCTCGACATCTCAGGCGGCAGTTTTCTGGTGAACATGACGTCTGCTCACTGTACACCAACATACCCCATCATGATGGAATAGCGGCTATGGTTTCTGAATATGTAAAATCTGACTCATCAACTAGTGTAAGTGGCGAGGTACTGTTTACACTTCTTGAACTTGTACTAAATTATAACCATTTTGAGTTCAATGGCAAGCATTTTCTTCAGGTCAGTGGCACTGCAATGGGCACGAAAATGGCCCATAACTTTGCGAGCACCTTTATGGCTTCACTTGAAATCCCATTCATTGAGGAACGCACCTTGAAACCTTTCTACTACAGAAGATACTTATACAATATTTTTATGATATGGAACCATGATGAGGGAAGTCTTTTCCGCTTCATAGAGGATTTTAACAAGTACCACCCGTCAAATAAATTCCCGCACAAAATTTCCAAAACTAGCATAAACTTTTTGGACGTTACTGTCACGGTCAAAAAATAACCGCTTGTCAACAAACCGTTACAAAAAGCCTACAGACCGTCAAATGTACCTACATTTCAACAGCAGCCACCCAAAGCGTTGCAAAACGGGTATTCCATATTCTCAGGCCTACCGGTACCGAAGAATATGCACCGATAGGCGGGAATTTGACAGAGACGCGGAACACCTAAAGCATTTCTTATTGAAACAAAATTATCCGGAAGACATTATTGATGATGCCATACTACGTGCTCGCAACGTGAACGGGAATGATATAATCAAGGGACCAAACAGAGTATCTAAAACGACTTCCCAAACCAACCTTGTACTAACTTACTCCTCATCAGCGCCACGAATCAACAACATACTTTCCCACCATTTCAACATAATCACGCAAAGCAAACGACCAACTTATATTTTCGCGAAGCCACCTCACGTGGTGTACCGCAGGGATAAAAATCTGAAGTACATTCTTTTCAGAGCAAAAACAAGCACCCCCAAAATTCAATCAGGGTGCCATTCCTGCGGAAACGATTGATGCAAGGTATGCCCACAGATGGTCACAACACGTTAATCCAAAGCGAACTTCTCGGATTTCAAATTCTGCATAACTGAAAGTCTTAATTGTGACTCCAGTGACGTAATATACATGCAACATTGCAACATCTGCGGACAAGGATATATCGGCCAAACAGACACGCAGTTTCGGCTGTGGTTCAATAATCACCGGTACCACGCCACTTCACTGCCGAAGCTACCGTTATCTAGACATCTGCCCCTGCCAAACCACAGTTTTGAAAATATCAGCGTAACTCTTTTGCAGTCCGGTTTCTCAAACAGGCGCGAGCGCGAACAGCGTGAGGCATATTTTATTTTAAAATTTCGAACATTAGTAGCCGGCATCAACGAGGACCCCGGAAAACTCTCCTGCCTCCGAGAGGTAAGCCAGGAGGAAATTGGTGACAAAGATCGATAGCTGGAGACCATGCTTGTTTTTTCTGACTTGTACGTGTACACTGTCCTTTCTTGCTTTTTTGTTTTTCTTTTTTTCTTTTTCTTTTATTTTTTTCACATGCACATACCAAGTGTTTATGTTCGCCTACCACTTGATGACCATTGAAGGGAAACGTACGAAGATTAAAGGTAAAGAGCCGACCGACCGATTAAGGGAAACCCTTTCTTTATGCACGCCATCACGGACCCATCCCGCCACCGAGGCGACAATCTTGGGTGGCCTGACACACGTCGAGAACTGAACAGCACGTGATAAGAACCGGATGTGGACGTACACGGACGGTTGGTTTTGTTTTCAGTGTTGACAGTGGTTCTTTCTCTTTTTTACTTTCTTTCTTTTCTTTCTTTTCCTTTTTTCTTTTTGTCTTTTCGTCTTTTTCCCCCTTTTTTCCTTTTTTCTTTCTTTCCTTTTTTTAGTTCCCTCTCACTCTCGCAAACATTTTTTAAGGCGAGAGGGACGCAGCAGGAACAAAGTTTGGAAGTTCATGTCAGTATAACTCATCCCCTGATGAAAGGAGGACTCCTCCCGAAACTGTTGGGAAATAAATATATTTATCCTTGTTGACAACGCTCCCGTTGTGACATATCCCATATATATATATATATATATATATATATATATTATATATATATATATATATATATATATATATATATATATATATAGAAATTGGCTTGAGTGGACAAACGTGCGAAAACTTTTATTGCACCTACGTTTCAGCCGGGGTCCCGCCTTCGTCAGGGAATACATTGCAAACGTCAACGTGCTGCTTATATATGTTGGGGGCCCCCAATGTATATAATGAATAAATAAATAAATATATATATATATATTGTTGCGGGTCGGAAGGAAGGTCGCTGGAGGATACGAAAACAAAACCCGGTCTCTTGTGGTAGCGTGGTGTAGCTTCGGGTTGAGGAAACGAGCGCTTACAAGATGGGGATACGAAAAAACAAACAGGTGTATGGCACTATTTACAAATATTTACAGCATGAGGTTAAGAGTTCACAAACCACGAGCGTGGTGGTTAAACCGTTACATGGTTCAGAGCCTTCACAAACTACGAACGTGGCGGTTGAACCTTTACTTGATTCAGAGCGACGTCCTGCACTCAGCGGCGCCGTTATAAGCCCTGTCGGGCTCCTCCTTCTTCAGTGGAACACCAATCACACACACACACACAACAGGTGAGGGGTACGAGCATGCACGGCGCACGTGAACATCCAATTTTGAGTCAAGATCACTGCACTGAAAGGTGGCGCCAGAGGGGCTCTTGCTCGTCGTGTGTGTCGCTGGTCGAGGGGTCCCAAGCTTTCGACAGCAGACATCAAACGGTCCACCAATCTGTCCGCTCAATTAGCAGGGCACTTTGTGGCGGCGCCCGCCGTTTCTTCAAAGGAAGACGCTGTCTTTGTTGTCCTCTCTGGAACGGCTTACAGCTTCGTGGCGACACAACGTCTCATCCTCCGGCTAGCAGGTACAATACCTGGCGGGCATAGGCAGCCGACCAATCGGCTACCTCTTTGAGGATTAAAAGAGCACCGCTCCCCCGTCATCTCTCGACGCTAATTCCAAGAAAACCGGGGTTCCAGGCGTGGGAACGCTGCACGGCTACGCTTTTCAGCGACAGCATGGCGCCTACCGATGGCGGTCATAACAGCTTCCCCCTCGCCAGATGAGTCACGGAGGGCAGCAGTCAACACTGCTGCTCGCAGGGACGACGAAAGGGTCAGTAGTTGAATGCCAAGAACTGGCCTTCGCTTGTGGCATGGTCTGGGTGATTGCCGAATCTTCCACAGCATCTTTGATACTCGACCACATGTACAAGCAAGCACTCGGCCCCCTTCGAACAAACCAAGCCAAAAGAGGGATAGCAAACCAATTTTAATTACTAGATTTAACAAAAGCTCACACTCAGAACTCTCAGGATTCACTTGTGCTGAGAAATCAAACGTGCTACCTTAAACCATCTCATAATAAGATGCACGACAAAAAAAAACTAAAATATCAATTTTGATACATAAATAGCACCCCAGAATGGCTTAGAAAGAGCGGCTGAGCGCGTCAACGTTTCCATTCAATTGGTTCTTTCCTGATGCCCAAAATGATATTTTCGAAGAATCAAGCTCCGCCTCTCAAGGCGACTGTTCTTTGATGTCACCGGTTTGCAGCCAAGTAAGGAGACACTGGTCTGTCTCTACTTTAAATTTAGTACCCCTGAGATAACACTGCAACTGATGAATGGCCTACACAATGCAAGCGCACACCTTTCCTGAAGCGCAGTACGTTATCTCATTAGAGCCCAATTTCTGGCTCATATAAAGTGCAGCTTTGCTTGTTACCACTGTCGTCGTGATATAAAACAGCAGGCTCCTTTTCATCGCTGACTACGTTCATCGGTTCTGTCCCGCTGGGAGCATCAGTCCGGAAATCGGATTCAGCGAGCGCTAAGATTGTTCTAACGTCAGTCTTTGTTTACGGCTGCCATTACTTGTCGACAACGTAGACATTAAGCTATCTAGCTTTTCTAAATCTTTGGCCTGCACTTTGGCCAAAATACTCTTCGTTTGCTCAGCAATAGTAAAAGCGTACTGTTCCGCTCATATGATCCCTTGATCAATCACTCTTCAAAGTATAGCCAACAAAACAGAGACGAACACTTCTTTCTAGAAGGTTCGTTTGGTTGAAGCAAACTGCCTTTGCTAATGCCTCTGAGTAAATCTCAGTGTGCTCTCCTGAGCGTTCAATTACTCTCATTTCTAAGCATTGCAAAATACACGGCGCTATTAACCAAACGAATATTCCCTCACCCTTTTTCTAACATTCTTATGTTACGTTGTAACACTCTGTGTACAACACAAAAATAATCTTCGGTGCAATACTCATAAAAAGTACCTCACAATAATGCACTGGTTTTTGCTAAAACTGTGCACCAATTGCTCTCAATTCTCACAGCGCGCAACGACGGCTCCACAGTGTCGCGCCAAACTTCACGTAATCATTGGGTCTACGTTAACATCTTCCCTCAAATGCTCGTTCACTCCAAATCGACTTGGCAGTGAAGGCACGCAATATGAGACTAAACCTTTGAAACACTAAAAAATGAAACATTTTGTTCAGTTTTTTTTCTATATTCGTACAAATGATAAAAGCTTCGATGCTGTCTTTCAGCCTTTGGTTCGGCGGTTTTCCTTTTGAAAACATTACACCCCATCACGTAACTTACAAAATTTAAAAGAGTTGAAATCTGCATCTCGAATGCAATTTTGAGCAGTCATAATTAATCCGCCTGTGCAAAAGTTACTCATATTGACCGCCCCCTTTTCTAATGGTTCCTATAACCGTACACGATGGGGTCGCGGTCCCTGCGGTTTTCGAGCACGCCAGAGGCTACAAAATGCACAAACTCTAAGCAGTGCACTTCCGTCACACCTCATTTTACACTTCGGCCTATTCCCCGTAGGAATTTAAAAGTGACGCCAGTAGCTCGGAGGAAGCATGTGCCATTTTCTCTTTGTATTCACCCCTGCGCGGTATTTAGCCACTCTGCCCTTTCGACTTTGACCCTTCGGGCAAAGCCGCTTTTCCGAAGTCGTCGAGCTGAACCGCGCGCTTCGTTGGGGTGACGCACCTCCCTTTCTCCCTCCACACCTGGCTCGCCGCTTGTGCCTCCATGAACAGCCCCATTGACGTTTCCTTAAACGGATTAGTGGCCTACCCTTTCGTCTTTCGCGGGACGGTGTGGCACTAGTCCTATGCTTAGGCAGTGCCGAACGCTTTCGCTTCTTCCTTTTTCTGCGATGTTTGCAAACCTGCTCGGTGTTATCGCTGCTCTGCTGAAGCGTGGCGCTCTTGCTCTCATCAGCCACTGCGCTAACCATGCCTAAATTTGACAATGTCGAAAGGTCCCCCTGAGGCACCAAGAAGGTTTCCAGCCTTTTACTGGGCCCATTAGGGCTGCTGGCACCCTCTTCATCCATGCAAGGAGCATCTTTCGACATCGTCCCCACCTCCAGACCGGCCACGGCCTCGTTCTCTACATCATTTACATGGATGCATTCGAGAATAGGCGGGCCCTTCTCTGGCGCAATCTGTTCCTGTCGCGCTTTATGAGGCGCCTCAACTTCCGGCGCTTTGCGACGCTCCTCGCTTTCAGACTCCGGTGTGAGTCTTTCTTTCTTTTTGCTAACAGAATGTCCAAATCTTCTGATTAGCTCTGCTTTCACAACTTCGTAGTTGTTCGCGTGCTGCTCACTGAGTCACGCAACAACACCCGCTGCCTCGCAGGGCAGAACCGTGAGTAGCTTGTGAGACCACGTGTCTCGCTCACACGACAGTTGCCTACATTTTCGTTCAAACAGTCTTAGATACAGGCCCATATCCCATGATACCTCATATGGCTGCATGTACCTAGACATCTCGAACGCTGCCTCCTTTTCGAGAAGTACTCCTCGCTGGGGTCCCAGCCTCTTACTCAATTCGTTATCTTGTTTGATAAACTTTCTCTTGAGGCCTAGTTTTTCGTCTTCACTCTTTCCTTCCATCTGAGGTGCTCTTAGTTTTCTTTCGATGATGAGGTCCCATTCTTCACTTAGTTCCTCATCATCAGCCCCCAAATTATTAATCGCTTGAATGATTATGGGTTTTCGTGCCAAACCTTTTGTATCGATCCCCAATTCCTCACACAACAGCAACAAGTCTGACTTCTGCAGCTCCCGTAAGTCCATGATCGTACTGAGTGCTCGCTACTTACAAAATAACTTTCCGAAACGGCGAAACTGAGTCTTTCGGCAAAGTTAACTATCAGTTCTAAAATTTACCCTCTTTTAGAACCTGGTTCACTCAAAGAAAAAGCCAAGCACTCACCCATACGTGATCCATGTCTCGAGCCAGCTGCTTCTGCTGGGCCGACTGTTGTTGTCACTTGTAGCTTCGAATCCGACCGCTGTTCACCAGTTGTTGTGGCTCGGGGTGCTGAGTCGTATCACACCGCTGCCACCAGTTGTTGTGGCTCGGGGTGCCGAGTCGCATCCCACCGCTGATCACCAGTTGTTACTGATCCCACCGCTGACGACCAGTTGTTGCGGCTCGGGGTGCTGAGTCTTATCCCACCTCTGCCAACCAGTTGTTGCGGGTCGGAAGGAAGGTCGCTGGAGGATACGAAAACAAAACCCGGTCTCTTGTGGTAGCGTGGGGTAGCTTCGGGTTGAGGAAACGAGCGCTTGCAAGATGGGGATACGAAAAAACAAACAGGTTTATGGCACTATTTACAAATATTTACAGCATGAGGTTAAGAGTTCACAAACCACGAGCGTGGTGGTTAAACCGTTACATGGTTCAGAGCCTTCACAAACTACGAACGTGGTGGTTGAACCTTTACTTGGTTCAGAGCGACGTCCTGCACTCTGCGGCGCCGTTATAAGTCCTGTCCGGCTCCTCCTTCTTCAGTGGAACACCAATCACACACACACACAACAGGTGAGAGGTACGAGCATGCACGGCGCACGTGAGCATCCAATTTTGAGTCAAAATCACTGCACTGAAAGGTGGCGCCAGAGGGGCTCTTGCTCATCGTGTGTGTTGCTGGTCGAGGGGTCCCAAGCTTCGGACAGCAGACATCAAACGGTCCGCCAATCTGTCCGCTCAATCAGCAGGGCACTTTGTGGCGGCGGCCGCCGTTTCTTCAAAGGAAGACGCTGTCTTTGTTGTCCTCTCTGGAACGGCTTACAGCTTCGTGGCGACACAACGTCTCATCCTCCGGCTAGCAGGGACAATACCTGGCGGGCATAGGCATCCGACCAGTCGGCTATCTCTTTGAGGATTAAAAGAGCGCCGCTCCCCCGTCATCTCTCGACGCTGGTTCCAAGAAAACCGGGGTTCCAGGCGTGGGAACGCTGCCCGGCTACGCTTCTTCGGCGACAGCATGGCGCCTACCGATGGCGGTCATAACTATATATATATATATATATATATATATATATATATATATATATATATATATATATATATATATATATACGGAAGTGAGAAAGCACGACGTACGACGAAACACTTCATAATCTCATACGTTTCGGCTGGTGGGCCAGCCTTCGTCAGTGTGACCACTGACCCCCACCAGCCTTCGTCGAAGGCTGGCCTACCAACCGAAACGTATGCGATTATTAAAAGTGTTTCGTCATACGTCGTGCTTTCTCGCTCCCGTTTTTACTACGGAACCAGTGCGCTTCCTTACTAGCTACTTCTATATATATATATATATATATATGTATATATATATATTATATACACACATATATATATATATATATATATATATACATATATATTACCTCACGGCAAGTATTTTTCACCCCCTTTCTTTCTTCTTATTTACTTTACATTGGTCCGAATAACTTCGCCCATACATTCCCCGTCATTATTATCTCTTAGATCTCATTATTATTATGTCAAAACACAAAAAACAAGCCCTTAGGCTTTCCCACATATATATATATATATATATATATATATATATATATATATATATATATATATATATATTTGCTGTTTGGGGAAGAGAGAACGTAGAAGAGCAAGTTGGGTGCACAGCCCATATGAAAACTTTCCACCTAATTCCACCAAGACCGAATTACCGGCCCATTGTGTTCAATAGTCTTTTCTTTCTCTATAAGGCTGAACGAAAGCAACTCGGTTTCTGAAGACTCACTTTACGATAACTCAAGGCTTGTCTCGCAAAGCTTACCGTCACTAAATGATGTGTCGTCTTGCGTACTGACAAAAAGAAACGTACTTGTTCTGCAGCGTAAGGCTAAACTTGACTGCCAAGTGTGCCAGTATCAATCGTACAAGCAAGCATGATCTATAAAATAGAAATATACCTGACAATCTTGTTTCAAGTTGTCACAATTTACTCACCGTGACTTCGCTTGCTTGCGCTCTGTGATGAAAAAGGTTGAAAATTAGAGGTACGTTTGCAGCTCTGCTTCGACAATTGCGTAAAGGTATGAATAAAAAATTACTTAAAGCGAATGTCTCCTGATGGTCGCGCGAGTACAAGTGCTCACTAAAACATAAAGAGGAAGAGAGCGGGCATGGGTGACATGATGCCCACGTGAGGAGTGGGCTCGAGCGTTGCGAGCGGTGTAGAAGTTGAAGCGAGAGAGAGCTGACGCGCGGCGAGCGCGCAGCAGGCGAGGAAGAGCGACATTACCGCGCACTGGTAGGGGGACGTGGCCTACTTCGCACCGCTTCAACATCTGCGGTGAGTGCAGTGGTGCGGGCGGAGGGACAGCGTAACACAGGCTAGTTAAATACCTGATTCGCCTCAAAAAAAAGGAAAGAGAGAAAGGAGAGATAACAGGGCGGTGAAATTTTCGAAGATCACCGCACTGCGCCAGTGGTGTCATTAATGCTTATTTCCTTGGAGGCATTGCCTTCGGTGTTTTTGAGTGGCGACCCCTTTAATGAAGATCGTGGTCGTCTATGGTAAGGGCTTCACTAATCTAATCGTAGGGGCATTCTATTCGCAACGGCGATTGATTTTGAGGTCAATTGACGCTTGCTTTGAAAAGCTGTTCAGTACAGGTTTAAGCAAAATACGAAACTTGGACACTCGACCGCACTTTCTGCTCGACGTAGCACGTGGATGCAATAAAGAAATAGGCTTGTGTACAAATCACACGGCGATGACAGGGATAATGATTTATTGAGGCAGGCTAAAAGACGTGTGTTGCAGTGGTTAGGCTGCCTCATCACCAAGTTTTTTATACCAAACACACAAATGCGTTAGACTTGCGTACCGGTCTCACTTTCCCCAATCTGTGAGGGAGTCGGAATCAATCCGGGAGACGGCAGAAATGCGGGTGAAGGCTGCGCAGAGCCAGGTGTTGGTGCGTAGCCTGACTGGTCACCCGGCCCGTAAAAGGCTGGGTTGTTGTAAACGCCCTGCGGGTACTGCATGTCTGCAGCTGCGTTAACCTGCACAAAATATAAAAAAATGCAGGCTCCCTTACACTTCGAGCAAGTCTGCGCTGAATATTACTAAGCATGCTTCTTTTTTACGCTTTTATGTGAATGGTCTGGAATAGATATTACTACTTCTTTGCGCCGGACACACGGTATCAACTGGGAACCCGGTCGATTGTGCAATGCTTTGCTGAAAAGGGTATGTGCGTAACCTTGGGTGCGGTCTCTATGCGTTAAAAGCTGGAGCCGCAAACAACTTCGCTGTGAAATTTCGACGTTGCTCAGCGCGTGCGAATGATGCCGGAACGTCACGCCGTATTTGTCTTCTGCGTGCGCTACGAGTCGCTTTACTGCGGAGCCGTTGAACGTAATGGTGGACCTATGCGCAGCTGTGCTCCCGTAGGGGGCACATAACTCTAAAGACCACAGCCCAGTACGCCCAGCGTACGGAGTGGTTTGTATCACGGAGTGCTTGATATCTGCCACGACAGGTGCCGCCATGCTACCAGCCGATCAGGCGCGCAATTCACAGCCAATTAGGTCAGAAGCTTGGGTGACATCATGATTTCATTGGATGTCGTGCTGTAAATGGGTGGTTTAAACAGCGTTGTGCTGAGACACAGTAATCAGCAAGTATTATATGCTTCAAAGCATTCTTAAATAATACAGATTATGCAGAGAGTTTATACCAGTCTATAATTTACCTTTAGGACTTGGTTTACCGACACGTTGTATTTATACATCAAAATCAGCATCAAGCTGACTTGACCCAATTCAGGACAACCATTTTTCCACAATCCGCCAATCTGCCACGTTATAAAATCATTCAACCAACTTCAGGGTCACTTTAGGAGCTTCGTTCCTAAGAAATACCTTAGCGAACGTAGTGTTGCATTTAAGTGTCGTTAATGGCGCTGGCTTCTAACATTTAATGAAAGTTGTGTTCACTTGAATAGACTTTCTGCGAAAGAACAGTGTTTTGAAGTAGGTGTATGACATGAAAACGACACGAACCCAGACGAAAACAAGCATGCATTTTTTTGTACACTGCAGGTGACAGACTAACCTGTCCATCCGCTATTGGTTTTTGTTGCTGCGTTTTACGAGCAGGCTTTTTTTTACCTATTTCTATTCAGGAATACTTTTAATGATGTTTCCAGTTTCGAGGGAGCACTCGAGCGGTCTGTTTCGCCTCTTGCGCTGTGCAATGGTTTGCGGCTCTACGGTAACACCTAATCAAGAGCGAAAGCAATTAGGCGATCACAACAAGGGCTGATTCTCGCCCTGCATTTGTCTCCCGCTGTCACTCTAGCAGTTCGTAACCATTAATGCGCGAAACAAAAAAAATAAATAGAAAAAATACAACGGCATATTGTCTCACGTGAAAAGAACGGCTTCGGGCAAGGAATACCGCGTAGTCACAGAGAATACCGCACAGGTCAGTGACGCGACACAACCAAAAAGACTGAGCGAGAGAGCACACTGTCGCAAATGACTTCTTCGTTCGTTTGCTCCTTGATGTGGGCACATGCTCGCCGCATTTCAATTCCAGGTGGCATATTCTCCCTCCCCTCCCCTTCTTGAAAAAAAAGAAAAGCATCGCACCGATGCTCGCGCAAGTGGTAGTGCATAAGTAAAAAAAAAAAACAGAACGAGCACTCTGTGGGTACATTGATTGAGTAAGTTATGGAAATTTTACGTCGGTATTTAGCGGGGTGGGAGCTATAAGCACGTGCAAGCGCACTGAAGAAAAAAATCACAATATATCAACAGAGTGAATGATGATGAGTGGGGCGAAGCTTCGAAGAGTTTTATCGGTAAACCGTGACTCGTCTGTCTGTCTGTCATTCCGTTTGTCTGTCGGTCTGTCAACTACCATAAAAAAAGCGGGCTTGTTTCAGTTTTAGACAACAAAAAAGGTGAGTAACCAAACCTGTTATCATACACCTCTAACAAAAGATGACCGAGAACATCCTGAAGCCAAAAACAGCTTGAAAATCGGCGAAAGAACGACAAAAAACCAATATTTTGGCGCAATAGACAGCTTGATTTGATTGATTTGTGGGGTTTAACGTCCCAAGACCACCATATGATTATGAGAGACGCCGTAGTGGAGGGCTCCGGAAATTTCGACCACCTGGGATTTGTTGATGTGCACCTAATTCTGAGTACACGGGCCTACGACATTTCCGCCTCCATCGGAAATGCAGCCTCCACTGCCGGGATTTGATCCCGCGACCTCCGGGTCAGCAGCCGAGTACTTTAGCCAATAGACCACCGTGGCGGGGTGCCATAAACAGCTTCCTGGTGGCCATTACCGACCACTGGTCGGTAACTCGGCAAAAAAGAAAGCCTAATTTGCTCAGTTTCAGCCGCACTTTGGGCTCCGGATAGTCCTTGGAACTCGCCGAGGACCACTATTTAGAAGAAGAATCTTAAGACACAACGAAGAAAAACTGGCACTTTTCTCAGCTGGGCGTATCTTCCCACTAAAACATAGTTCCGGCCATGTTAAACTGCATCCCGTTTTTTTTTTTACAGTAATGCAGTAACTCCGCAGAAAATTGAAACAGGGCGACAAATTTGGCGCCCTTGAATTCAATAAAAAATGGTAATAGCGATAGAAAAAATTGTGGTTCTTGAAGCTTTTTCTAAACACCTTAATTTTATAACCCTTGCTAACAAGCTTAAAGTCTTGCGCCATGTGGCCAGACGGAAAACGTAGTTTGGCAAAATTCTCTGAAATTTTGATTTTTTTTCAAATAGCTAAAGAAGAGATGCCCAGCTTCAGGAGAAAACCACCCTGTCGAATTCACCTCAAAAATTATAGAAAAATCAACGAAGGGTAAAGCAATTGCCATAAGTGACAAGAGACGTCGCATGATTACGTGCCATACGGGGGCTGCCATCTTGAGTAGGAGTTTCCTAGTTTAGAATTTAGGAGCTTCTATATTGGCAAAAAGCAGAAAAGCACGGTGACAAAAAAAGGACATGTTGAATAATAGCCCAGGGAATGATAGGAATGCCAAACACAGGGACGATCAGTCAAATTAAATTATCAGATTGACACACTTAGGCAAAACGCAATGCCTAGAAAGACAGACAACAGATGAGGCAAAGGTAAACAGTGAGCAAACGCTTGAAAAAAAGAGGCCAGGGAGCCCTTCAAGAAAACCATGTGCTCGTGTCCACTTCTATGGATGGTGGTCCGGAACAAAAAAACTTGACTACGCCTAACTCTGATTATGAAAACGATTGGTGGTCTTCAGATGAGGAAATTCCAGATACTTGGGAAACGCTTACAGAAGATAGCGAACTCAACCTGAAATCCCGTACCAACAAGAGAGATGAAAAGATAGTTCAAGATTCTCTAGAGAAAAAGAAAGAGTCACAGTCACAGAAGGATTGGGTACAGGAAAACACAGAACATAAAGAACACAAAAAAGACAAACATGATGAAGGATTAGATCAAGATACTACAAAGAAAAATTCAATGGCAAACCAAATGCTGAAAAAACTGACGAAAATAGATAAATCTTTTATGAAGCGCTTCTGGCATTTCCTTCCGGTAAACAAGAAAAAGAACAGTTATTAAATATTATTTTGACAGATATTTGTAGAATTAAGAACCTGACTTTGGAAGCTACCCATGAGGTGGCTAGACTAGAAGAAAGTCGAGATAAAGAGCAAAACATGAGGACAAGGGGCCCATCGTAGCATGAGGCCGTCCCAAACAAGATGAGTATAGGGCAGCAGAGGGTAATCCAATCCCCGATTTTCGCCAAAAAATGTGGATTAAGAAAAGAAAACAACTAAAATTGCAATCTTGGTAACATCTGACAGCTTGATTTCGGAAGAACTAAAGGCTGCCCGAAACGTGCCTAGATGGGCGTCATCAGGCTTTTCTGCTGCTCTGTCTGTTGAGGACTTCACCGTGCGCACTTGGAGGTAAATTACGGAATCGTATCCCGTAAAACGTCGTCGAGGCCCAGGACGATGTCTCGGGAGCATTCGGGAAGAATAAAGCAGCTGCAGACAAATGCGTGTCTGTGAATGCCAACTGTAGTCGTGCACTTATCAAGAGACGGCATGGCGCGCCCACTAGCTGTACGTATTTGCGTCCTGTACCACGGCGTAGCAGCTTTCTCTACATGCGTTGCCAGATTTTTTTCTTATGATGGAGTAGTCAGCCACTGTGTCTAATAAAGCACAAGCATCCTGGCAGCCGTCGAGCATTACACTTTAAAAAAAATGGCCCCGTATCTGCAGGTTACACTCCAAATGTCGTCGAAAGACACTTACGTCTGGAGAGAGTGAACAAAACATTTATTTAATGTTCTGCGCAAAAAACATCAGTGAATAGTATACTGGAGGCGCTGCGTTAGAGTGCCTCGAGCGTGCAGCGGAGGCGAACGACTGCATCAAGTCATGTCACACGAGAGACATGAGTGCTATCTGGCAGTTATCTTGAAAAACAAAGTGCGAGTGACCTGCGCACACATCTCGGAGGTGATAAGGCGTAGAACTCAAGGCGACGTGTATGTGCCAGCACCGTGTCGTCTTAGCAAAGCGTTGGAAACACTTCCCTTTTCATGCAAGCGTCACATCGTCAGCGCAGCGTGATAAGCGCTTCGGTCCTTAGAATTACTTATGTATGCCTTTTCTAGAAAAAAACGCATACAGAATATTTACGTGTGGGTATGGTGCCTAAGATATGCGGAATAATTGCTTTTTATATAAAAATCGCACCAGTATGAATGCTGAATCTTGAGCAATATTGGTAGACGCTGCGGATGGTGTCGGCCGTTCGGAGTATCATTTGTCCACTTTGGTGACGCTTAAGGCGATGTTAGAAGCGGGCATACACACAATTGTACGGACAGACAGACAGACAGACAGACAGACAGACAGACAGACAGACAGACAGACAGACAGACAGACAGACAGACAGACAGACAGGCAGGCAGACAGGCAGACAGACAGACAGACAGACAGACCGAAATTTCTGCATTGAAGGTTCCCAAGAATGGCTATCGGCTTTAAAAAGTTGCGAGAATGGAGCAACTGGCTCTATTTCTCCTTCGGCGCAGCGACTTTTTCCCTTTCGGACGCTTTATATGTCACGTCCTCTAGCAGCAAGAACCAAAGAAGCAGTTTCTTCCGCAGTGTTCCAGTTTCTCCTCAGTTACAGTCATGGTTGTGCACGCGCGCACGCCGAGCCTAGCCTGCCGAGGCCAGTCACGTGTGATTACCTATACGTATACTTGGTGCTAGCAACGGAGAAGTGACGTTTATTTTTTTGTTTTATTGTCATACAGTAACGTGAGTGCAGATACTTTTCTTCATTATTGCTTGGCACTCACGCGACGCACCCCACACTACCGTGTGTGTCTCGTGTTGTTTTATCATTTATACTGCCAATTTGTCACAAACGAAAGGAGCTCTGCTTCCCTTAGACGTTTTGTTTTATCGAATACGTTAGACTGTAAAGAAATAATGGATTTTTTTCCATGTCGACAAGCTTGGTAAACATACACGTTTTCCATTTCGCATGGCACTAATAGCACTCTTCAATTCAACGAAGCGTATAAAAACATCAAAGCTAATTTTTTCATCATTCTAGCAAGCGTGATACCACTGCACAGTGCTAGTGTGGAAGCAACATTCTATACGGTTGCTTGTGTGTTACGTGCCGCAACCGTCATATGATTATCAGGCGCGCCGTAGTGGGGGTCTGTGGATGAATTTCGAACCGCTTAAATTTTTCTACCGTGAATCGCAACGTAAGCACACGGGTATTGTTTGCATTTCGCTCCCATAGAAATGCAGCCACCGTGGCAGAAAGTCGAACCTGTGCCCATGAGCGTAGTTACACGACACCCAATGCGACTAAACCAGCCCGGCATGGTGATAGCACAAAGGTAAATGGGCGGCAAAGATTCATCAAGCATTTATCTGCCACACTATAGTACAGTTACCAGAAACTTCAAACAACATCATAATTACACTTTCCTGAAAAATGAACCAATGATGTCTGTCAATTAAAGCAAAATTCTCAATCGCATGCGTTTTGAATTGCGCATGCACTGAAGTTAGGACAGCATTATGCACGCGTGCAGTATGCCTCCCTCGTCCACTCAATTCTGCTTTGCCGTGCAGAACTGAACTCAAATGCACTTTGAATAACAGCTGTGCACAGCAGGTCAGTACTAACACTCCCACTTACTTTTTTGAAAAGTGTATTACAATTCCAGAGTAACAGTAACCACCACAGTCGCTGCAATAATACAATTGTGATGCAATGACTGCGAGTAGACACGCCAGTTGAATAGCGAGAAGTTGACACGCGAGGTGAATTGCGAGACGTAAATTTAGCCGAGAAATGTGTAGGCACAGCATACTAAAATATTATAAAGCATTCGCGCAATGTAGCGCCAGTTCCTCCACTAAAGTAGTTGAGCTGCCGTGATGCCAAGAACCACTGACATCGCTCACAAAAAAAACACTGTTTGGTGCGAAGTCATCTTCCCTTACTTCTGTCGCCCGATCCACGTTCTAACACACGTATAGGCCACTGAGATGGTCGGTATCACATCACAAACATTGTGATTGAAGGACTAGAAGTGTATTGTACTCATGGCCAATGGTCACACAAGTTGTAAGCGCGTAAATAGAATGTAAACAAACGTTCGCCCGAAACAACTAAACGAAGGCAACGCAACGATGGCGACAAAATCTGGTCGGCATGCTGCTCTCTCTCCGAGTAATAAAAAATGAAATAATAAAAAAATACATGAATTCCGACACGGAAAGCACGCGGCAAGCGTTCGTCATCCCTGACGGCTCGCTTTCGAATAATGTAGGCTAAAGGTGACACCTCGCCAACCATGCAGATAAGTTTCACAGGCTCTGCGTGAATCTGTAGCAATTACTCTAGCGTATGTGTGTGATGCGGAAAGCGCTATTGCTACCTCCACAGCGGGCACGGAGATGGAAGCCCGATATGAGAGCTCGTTAACGCGTTGGCCCTGGTGAACTACAGCGGCCATGTATTATGCTGACGTAGCTGACTCATACATACATACACCTGGCTCAGATCTATATTGGTTTTCGAGGGCTAGAGTGCGCGCCCCTAGTCTGCCTTCGTGTGCTTGCGACTGCACGTTTCGAAGAACGGGAGAAACCCAGAGCTTGTGGTTCCACAGCTCCGGAAGTCGGCATGTCTCCTCTGAAGTGCAATCGTGTTTTATGTGCAGGCGGTCTAACAGGTGGCGGCCAGATATTGTGTGCGAAAGTCGCATATATATTGATTGGATAGATGCGCCTCCTTCAATTCCAAATAAAAGTTAAGCACCCACACAGCCGACAACTTGGCATTGCAGGTGGTTAGTTACCGGTAGGTCTAAAGCTCGCTTTTTATCCTTCCTAATGATGGCGTCGATGCATTGGTCGTGTTGCTTGGTAATGCGAAGGTAGGGTACAGAGTAGAACATCTGGCTGAATGCAAAGGGATGGACGAATCGAAACGTATCCCTGCCCCTCAATGCACCGCATTGGTTGGAAACGCGACGAATCTTACGTCCGATCTGTTCGCCTATGCGTTGCAGCTTGGTAATAGTAGATTCTAGTTTGAGTCTATTATGACAGCTCTGAACAGGCCCAGGATCTTGACCTCCTCGAATTCTCTGACAGGAGCTCCCATCAAAAAGATACGTAAGTTGGTGTCGCCTTTGTGGTAGGCTGTGACATGCAAAAGCTCTGATTTTGCTGGAGTGCATTGGATACCACAGCCGAAAGCATAGCTATCGACAATAGACGCGGCCCGCTGGAGGCAGTCCTCCATTTCTCCAATGTTCTGTTCAGTAGTGCGAATTGTTATATCGTGCGCATAGAGTGCGTGATAAATTCCTTCCACCCGGGTGAATCGATGCGGAAACTGCATTTTACCAATGTTGAAGGAGAGCGGTGATAAGACCGCTCCTTAGAGAGTACCTTTTGTTTCCACAGTGTATGAGCCATATTCGTCATCGTTAATTTTAAGCAAGGCCTGAAGCTTCGAGGGGAAGTTTCTTACGTAGACAAATGCCTTGTCATTGCAATCTGAAGAGTTCAGGATTGCCAGAATGGTGCCACGACGAACATTATCAAAGGCGCCTTTCAGATCAAGAGAAAGCATGGACTTGTCGTTGTGTCGCGTGACAATGGGTTGTATTATATAATGGTGCAACTGAAGAAGGACATCCTGAGCAGACTTATGTGGGCGAAACCCAACATAGTGTCTGCAAAGAGGCCCTTTGCTCCCACGTATGGACGAGATGATCACGAGTCATTATCTCCATAAGTTTACCCACACATGAACTTAGTAAAATAGGTCTCAAATTGTCGGTATTCACCATCTTACCCGCTTTAGGAATGAAACTGACTAAAGAGGTCTTCGTGTCGATAAGGAAGTGGATGTCCATCCCAAGTCTGGTTTATGTATTCGAACGAGTGAATTCAGGTCGAGTCCGAAAGATTCGCCAACAGGTTAACTGGTATGCAATCTCTACGCGGAGCTGTACCTTTGCGCATCTTAGCTAAAGCTGCGCTTAGGCTAAGTACCGTAAAAGGGGCATCAATGTCTGGATTAGGCTTGCCTGTGTACTCATACTCTGGCCCGATGGGATCCCCTATGCGAACAACATATCGGTCACACAGGGTGTCTGCGAGCTGAGCCGTCTTTCCTTGGTACCAGTAGTACGAAGCCTGTCGGAGTTGTCATTGCGTCTCTCCTCTCGTTCTAGAAGGGCCAATGAGGCTGCGAAAGAGGCGGCACGATCCCTTCGAGCTCATCTGACGCGCTGCAGCATTACACTTCTCGATCCAGTTTGAGTCCGTTAGCTTGGAGGCATATTGTGTTGCTTGTTCCGTGAGGTCAGTAATGCGAGCCTTAAAATTGCGATGAAGCATTCGTTTTTTCAGAGCTTGGTAAGACTACTGCTTGTCTACCTCGATTGCAGAAGGTGAATGTCTACTGTGGAGACCTCTTCGGTGGTATGAAGTATTCTAACATGTTGTTGCTTAATCGCATGCAAATGCTTTGTCAACTCCGCATAGCCGCCAGAAAAGAGCACGGGAAGAATGCTCTGCGTTCTGAAGTTGTTCTAATCGGTCAATTTGGGTTTGCCCCCCTTTTTGCGAGTAGCCTTCACCGGAAGATATTCGAACAAGGTAGTGATTGCTACCAAGTGATTGCCCTAAGTTTTCCCAGACGGGATCTGTCGCGTTTGTTACGAGAGACAGGCTAGGACACGTGTTACGGGTTACCGAATCGCCCACGCCTGTGGGACATGCCGGATCTGTGAGGAGCGTAAAACAAAGTGTGGAGATTAGCTCTGCCAACTTGCGTCATCCCGCCGTTTCAAAGTGGTAACCTCAATGAAGGTTAGGAGCATTGAAGTCACCAAGAATCACTAGAGGTTCTTTCACAGCGATTTTAGCGCGCGGTAGAAAACTTCATTAAACGTCACACGTTGCTCATGCGCAGGGCAGTAAATGCTCAGTATGTGTGTTGAGAGATCTCGGCGTTTAAGTGGCAGGACCTTGACCATAGTGTAGTCTTGTGTATTATCGGCCTTGTTCACCAAAATACACGTTGTAGCACGCCCCCCCCCCCCGGATCAAGCTATGCCCAGTGAATTTAGCTTCCAATCTAGGCATCTGAAGAGCCAGGATTGCTGGTTGCGTACCAGGCGACTGCAGGCAGACCTGGACGTGCGACCGTTTCCTTCATTTTCAAAAGCCCCTGCAGTTCCACTGAGTGATCTGGAGTTTTTTGTGTTATTTGATTATTGGCTTCCTGTTGACTTGGGGTAGCCGTAGTGAATATTATTTTTAATTATGGAGTGTAGGCTCAGTCCGCGATATTGAAGTCACCTCGGGTAGTGGCACCAGCATCTCCAGGGGGCGGGGGGCAGTCAGAATGTGTTCCGGTGAGGCTGCGTCCTGACGAGGGGTCACCGTTGACCAACGCGTATCTCGTAGCGGGAAACGCAAGCGAGAGTGGCTTTTTCTGAATTGAACGCTGGTTCTGCCCCGCACTATTGACAGAACAGAGTCAGTCACTGCAGGAATTATGCTCTCCACAATCTACGAGAGCTCGCGTTGCCTGAGTTCCCTGATGGAAGCCTTGACGCTTTCAAAAATTTTACCTGGCATGTCCACAATTGTGCGTTCCAAGTGTTCTAAACGGTACTCCACAATGGGCATACACAGTATATGCCCGAATGATGTGTTGCCCGTAGAGTTCGAGTCAACCCTGACCCGATTGAGGCTCATCAATCAAGTCCAACGGCTCAGTTTGCTGCATAGGCTGCGAAGTGCCAGCCTGTGTCTGAGGCTCTGTAAGCCTGGCCAATTTTTTCTGGAGCTCTTGACTTTTCTTGGCTAAATCTTCAGTGTGGCGCCTGGGTTCACCATTTTGCCGCTGTAGAGTGATTTCACTAGCGGAGGGGGAGAGAGGCCCGGAGGCAACGCCAACCCAACCGCTCCCCTTTGTTTGAGCCTTTGCCATAAATGGGAAGTCCTCGGAGTTGAAGTTTGCATCTTTATCCTGGTCTCTGCCTTTTCGGTCGTCTGGACTTTTGCAGGATTTGCCGGTGCAGAACAAGGCTTTTTTTGTGCAGGACGAAGCTCTCTTGGGAGATGACGTCCACATCGTGTTGCTCGGTGACATCCTCGGTTCATCGGCTTCCGGTACTTGTCTGTACAATCAGCAGCACCGGTTTGATAGCTGCCTCCACAGATGAGGCAACGAGGTGTGCACTCGTGCTCAGCAGCGCCCTCGGAAGTAGTAACCACTTGAAAGCCACAGCAGTGACGGCGTCCTGACTGCTGCCTCGGGAAAATGTCAGCCTGATGCCGCACCGTGCTACATTAGTGACATGCGGAAAAAGTCATCTTCTAAAATCTCCCTGGAGTGAACTGATCGCTGCTGTACACATAACGGGCACCCTCTTGCCTTCGAAGGTGACCACTGCTGCGTCGGTTTCGCAAAGTATTCTCACTCAGAGTATGTTGCCGTGCTTCCACCTCAGCTCTTGCTTTTGAGAGCCAGATATAATACTGGAGTCAATGTTGATGACAGCGTTGCATACGTCGCCCGAGGTTTTAGCGTGACCGTGGAACGAGAGTTGGCGGCTCGTGACTACCAATATGACGGCCTTGAGAAGCCTCTCGGTGGTGGGCGCTGAGTTCAGTTCACACAAAACCACATTATGATTCCATACAGGCCAGACGGTGAGGTGAGTTCCGCCTCTCCACAGTACCCTACGAAGTTGCATGCATCAGCAACAGCTTGCCGTGAGACGGTCACCGTGAAGTCCAGCGTTTTGTGTGGCCTGAGCATAACTCTGAGTTTGTCACGCAAAATGCATGGTGTCTGCTTCGGATACTATTGGGGTTTGAAAGTTCCTCCCTTCAAGGCCGCACTAGCTGCGTCCCCATGCGTTGCAGGTGCAGAGCGAGACGCCACTTGTTGCTGGACGGCGGCTCCTGTGTCCTTGAGTGCCTGCGTTTTCTGCTTGCATCACCATATTCGGACCATATAATCCCAAAGCTCCTCTTGAGAGGTCGAAAGATTGTTGAGTTCTGCAGTAGCCATGCTGATGATTTGAATCGAAGCAGGACCGTAACCAGTCACATAAATTTCTTAACACTCAGAAGTTAGGAAAAAAATGGGCACACCTTGATGACAGTGGTGTCCACTTGCATCGCTAAACTTCACAGAGACGAGAACAGAAAAATTTGCGGAATTTCAGTTGAGTGATCGCGATTAACTATGGTCATTAGCGGATAAGAGGTGTGATGCACGTTTGTCACCGAGGTGCGCCTGCAGCGTTCCCGCTGGCTTGGCAGACAAGTGTTATGAGTACAAGTACTAGGCTACAAGGAGGCGTTTGGATAATGGGCTGAGAATACCCAGTACCTTCCCCGTTTGTCACGCGTGTGAAAAAAAAGCTTCGGGCAAGGAATACTGCGTTGTCACAGAGCCGCCCAGATCACTGACGTGACACAACCAAAAAAAAAATAAATTCGGCAGATCTCACGTACCCGGCAATCGACTTTATGCAAAGTATGCGCAGGGAAGGTGACCATGTTGGAATTTTTTTAATGAAGCCGCATATCATAAAATGACGCTAATTATATGTACAAATGTTGCACGCACAGATATGTGTTGAAGAATTTCAGATATTTATATAAGCAGCTGTTAGCACTTGTGTCACGATTCCAACTGGAACATCCGTATCAGCAAACCAGAATCTCATATGAAGCGCTGATTCTCGCGAGGATTGTGGCCCTGGGCACTGTTACATAAACGAACTTCAGCGCACAGCAACTAACGACAATTGGATGGTAGCCTGACGTGACTACTGTATCAAAGGTGTACATATGTAATGTTAATGATATTGGGTAGGCAGCACTGCAACCACTATTAATTTTTCACGAATATTTGTCTCTATTTGAACAGTAGTTCTGAAAACTAGCGTAGCTCTGTGGTAAAATGCTTCACTACCACGCGGAATACTTGGGTTCCATTCCAGCTGAAACCCTGACGTTTATTATTTACATTCGCCGGGTATGTACCGATGTCGGGTATTTCTTAACACTCGTGCGTTGTAATTGCCCAAGTGTGTCCTCGTCGTTCCTGTGTATATACTAAGTGTCAATTACCTGTGGCACATACCCGCATACCAGCGGCACATACCCGCCCGTGGGTATTTGCCACTGTTTAGCGGGAAGTATTTGACGACGTACTTGACAGGATTGTAAAATTACTCATGTCTTGACCAGCGTGTCATATTCGTCAAACCATCTTACCCTTTCATGCTAATTTTGGTTCAAGTCAAGTTAAAGGGCCAGTCAAAAGGCTCCGACATTTTTTAAAACCCCCAAACAAGCTCGGTAACTCGTAGAGCAGACCACATAGATGACGTTTCTGAATATAACAGAGCTGCGCCCAGTGCGCTGCCTCCATTTCGAAAAACAATTCCCACGCTACTTTCCTACACCTGACCAACCTCCTTACACGCGCAGTGATGACACTTTGGTGATCGGCGACGTGGCGCAGCACGCAGCTCGTCGATTGGTCTAAACCAGGTCTGATCTCAACAAACAGTAACGAAGTCAACAACAGTTACTATTTTCAGCCACAGTTACGGCAGAGCTATTCAATCATAAGAGTTGCGACACTCCCCATAGGCTTCATGCATCTAAACTTTCGAAAGCGGGACACTTCACTGACCCACTCTTTGGGTGTGAGTAAGGTCCCTAGATGAAACAAGTCAGGGGTGAGTGAATTGTTGCGCCACCTTTCGATCAGCACAGGCACTAATAAACGCAATA
Organism: Rhipicephalus annulatus; assembly: GCA_013436015.1. Taxonomy (NCBI): domain Eukaryota; kingdom Metazoa; phylum Arthropoda; class Arachnida; order Ixodida; family Ixodidae; genus Rhipicephalus; species Rhipicephalus annulatus. The sequence goes on along the minus strand of WOVY01000224.1, from coordinate 806,892 downwards.
CTTGTGTTTTGTGTTGCTGCTGCCATGTAACGCGACAGTCTGCTAAAAAAGGTGAACTCCGGAAAAATCGGGCCAACTTCATATCAAGGATTTGGGAGGCATTTTGCTGCAAATTGTTGTGGGCTGAAAATCGAGAGACTGGGCTGCAGAGAAGCATCGGCGCTGGGTAAACAATAGACCAGGCATCGCAGCAAGCGGAAGTGCGTTGCAACTGATCGAGTTCGCCAATGACGCCAATCACTGACGCCTTGTAACATTGCCGAAGCTGGAGGAGTCACGACGACGAGCCACGTCTTCCCCTTCTTCTGAACAAGAAGGGTGCCGAGACCACGCGAAAATTGGAAACCAGCTGAACGCGATGTTCTAGCTCTTTTAATTTCCTTAATACAGCACGTACTCGGAAAATTCTTCCGGCAGCATGTTCAAGAAATGGAAGTGCACATATTTCTCTTTACAACAATTTTTTGGACTTTAGGGTTGTTTACTGGCCCGTTAACAAGGTTACCACGACAGAACCCAAACGTGAGCGGCTGATAGATAGATAGATAGATAGATAGATAGATAGATAGATAGATAGATAGATAGATAGATAGATAGATAGATAGATAGATAGATAGGCTCAAAGGGACCGAAGTTCGCTAAGAAATGCTTCGAATTTATTATAGAAGCAGATCCAGGGATTTATTGATGATGAGTGGGGCAAAGCGCTTGTCAGGCCGTCCGCGCTTTTGTCCATTCGTTTTGTTCTTGCTTTCGTCTGACCGTGCGTCCGTCCGTCTAGCATGTTTTCATGCGGCCATCCGTCTGTCCGCACATTCATCTATCCGTTCGTCTGTCTGTCTGTCTGTCTGTCTGTCTGTCTGTCTGTCTGTCCGTCCTTCCATCCATTCATCAAGTAACAATCCAAGTATTGCCATCTCGCATCCTTTCATCATATATTCATCATATGTGCCGCCATCCAGCGGACATTCCAAGCAATAAACGAGAGGTGGCTACCTACTACTACGACAAAAAACTACTACTACTACTACATACATCGCGGACACGCGACCCAGGGCTTAGGGAGCTTCACCCGTAAAAGACTGAATGGGAGAGCGCGCTGTCTCGAAGGAATTCTTTGTTTGTTTACTCCTGAATACAGGCTCGTGCTCGCCGCAGTTTATCGCCAGGAGATATGTCCATGGATTGAATGATGATGAGTGGGTCGAAGGGTGCGTCTGTCTGTCTGTCTGTCTGTCTGTCTGTCTGTCTGTCTGTCTGTCTGTCTGTCTGTCTGTCTGTCTGTCTGTCTGTCTGTCTCTCCGTCTCTCCGTCCGTCCGTTGTCGATCGATTCATCCGTCCCCTTTATTCCTGTATAATCGTCCATCATACTAAAACCAGTAACGCGATCTAGTGATATTACCAAGTACAATAGAGTTACTGTATATGATACCTTTAGGTAGCAGAGTTGCGCCAAGGTACGCCATCTTGGGTTCAAAATGCCTTGTGGGAAAGCCATTCACAAACCACGTAGGAGCAACGCTCAAGCTTCAGATTAATACATAGTCCCTCAATATTGAGAGACTATGGTATAAGCATGGCTTTATTTTTTTTCGCTTTCTTTCTACTTTTTTAAAAGTATGAGTGAAACTCTGTTGCTCCGGTCATGTCTACAAGTCTTGATTTGATGCTTACGTTCTTTGTATGTAATAATAAAACAAAGTGCGTTGCCTCATTGAACCAGTGAGATATATATTTATGGTCGGATACTATAGCTTCGTCTTCTTTTCCGCTGTTTTTTATTTATAAAATGAAACTATTTTTGCACTTTTTAGCACGATTGAAATAGTTAGGGATGAATATTTTTCATCGTGTTAGACTCATTTGGCAACCTTTTCAGGGAGCCAGTTGAAGATTTATCGCCTTAAACTGAATCGAGCTGGATAGCAATCGAGTACCCGTGCGACGCCCATTTTAGGCGCGGCTCCCTCTTACGCTCGATCGTATTACAATGGCGGCTCACGACAGCTGATGTGAATCGTTGTCCAGCCGCCCTGTCGGGCCCAACATCATTTTGGTTTGAAAGCTGCACTGAATTCACGTAATTCACGCGATAGCTACAACACCTTGCCGATTTCAATAGGTATAGTTTAACTCATTCTCCCTTTATTTGAAGTGTTATATCAGTCAGGCCAATTGAGACGTATGCAGCCAACACACGCTGACCAACTCTGCATGTATAACGTATTCACTGCATCTGTGGGTAATACAAATTTAGCAAGTTTGCAGCGCCATGAATAGATATAAAAGATGTAAACGTTTATTCCTTCCCCACTGATCACTAATCTTTCTCTAGCGACACCCGCTGCATCCGTGCCGTAGAATTTACCACAGAATCACTCACTACCACATTTCTCCCGGCCAACAGGTCACATGATTACAGCACCGAAGAAGTGCGGCGAGAATAACAAAAACAGCCGATGTCAATCACACTAGATCTTCCCGGAATCATCGTAGCGTTGGCTTCTCCACAGTGCAATTTATCCACTTATGACCACGTGATGGCGCTCGGCGGATAGAAGCACTCAACTCCTGCAGGCGGAGTGAGTAACGCCAGGAAAACAGTGGCGCAACTCAGCCACATAAAGGTAGCGTATACAGTAACTCTAAAGCACACATACACACAACGCCATCGAGTGAGCATTTCCTAAAACTAACTAGAAATGGCTACTAAATCATAGTACTGCAGAAGACGAAATTATTTACAACCTGTTGAGCATCGACCCCAAAAAACCATGAACCAAATGGTAATCGAGCCCGGTTTACCGGGTGGAAGTCTAGTAGTGTACCACTGAGCTACGCCGATTCTGGAGGGTCTGCGGCAAGCAGCTTATGCAGTCTTAATGCCCGGCGAATATGCGCGTTAACATGTTTGTAGGGCAGTTTGAACCAGCAAAATAACCATCGGGCGTTACATTATGCGAATTGCGTAACCAGCTGAATGCTCTAAACCCTCACAGATGCCTCTGGCCGAATTCTTGCTCATAGTAAGCCACAGCGTCAAAAAAATGCACGTAGTGCCTAACAATTGTTCAGCAGCAGGTAACTGCTTTTCCTAATGATGGAAATAATAGCATACTAGACGCTACTCCGCTACAGAAAACTATGATGATTTATTAGGTAAAAGGTTCCTAGCAAGTGTACCCACACTTGTTGCCTGAAGTTGGTGTAAAAAAAACGTTCTGGAAAGGACACTCGTCCCTCTTTCGCTGTGACTTTGCTGCGTTTTCTGCGCCGGCGCGGTGGTTTTCTTCGAGCACTTTTAGGCCACCTACAGGGCACAGTATACGCTCATTCTACAAAATGACACGTGCCGTCTTCGACATTCATTGAAATGCGTGTTTACTTCTTTAATTAGATGTATCTAGCTTTCATTCTAAAAGAACGCTCGGCGCAGACAGCGCCGCCGAGTTTCGGTAGCTTTGCGATCGTTTCCAATCATTATGGTAAAACTAGACCCAGTACGCTAAGAATAGGCTAGTAGGCTATACTGTCGATTTCTCGTGTCGTTGACGGAGCCAGCAGTGTGCGTGTTCAAAAGAAAACTCGCTATTCGGGTGAACCTGTGTGCTGGAAAGAATAAGTCGAACTACACTGATAACGACGGACATCGTGAGCATCGGCCGTCCAATAAAATATGACACGCCTCCGAATTTACAGATATGAGTTATACGTTTCTTCCAGAAAAAAAATATCATTATTTGCCGTGCGCACGCGATCAGATAGGAAGGTTCTGCGACTATCTAGATAGTTTCCAGGCATTCGGGTGTGGTTAGTGCTACATAGCGGCGACCTATTTTGGAAATGACGTGGTTACAACGACCTTGAGTACATTCACTGCTGCGTTGGTCACCATCACGACAATTTGACATGTCGAATGTCCGCAAAGGCTGTAACCAGCACACTTTTTTAAATAGCGACTTACACACATATGTATTTTGCACCGTAATAGCTGCTTTAGCCCAGTGACAAATCCTCTTTGCGCTGAGTGAAAATTCAGAGCACTTACCGACTCAGACGTGCCACGAGCACACTCGAAAGAGACCGGTGGATTCTGAGGCAAATATGTACACGGAAGCAAACGCGCGATGAAACAACGGTATATCCCACTACCAGAAACGGCAAAAAATGCGATGGGTAAAGAATGCTGATGATGATTACAGGTTGTCTTTAATTTTGCAATGTCAATTTCCGGAAAGTACTGGGAAATAGGTTCGTATTTAAAGATGTCTTGGGCCAATCATCAGGCATCGTGAACAGACACTTTGTACAAAACGTAAACACTCAGTCGAAATTTTCAGCAATTTTCTCACAGAATAGCTGTACGAAAACTACAGTATTCTTTACCTCTAGTGTGGCGTTTCTTTTTCTAAAAGGGCCGAATACAGAAACGGGAACGCAATAATTTCAAGGGAACGCCATGCACGCCGAAGTATCTTTCTTTTTAAGGACACTTGTAATCAAAATGAGGCCATTCATTATTATTGTGCCGTCAACATAAAATTGTAGTTGGAATAAAAAAAGAGCTAATATTCACCTGTTGTAATTAATTGATATATGGCATTTAACGTCCCAACACCACCATATGATTATGAGAGACGCCGTAGTAGGAGGTTCCGTAAATATTGAACACGTGGGGTTCTTCAACGTGCACCCAAATCTGATTACATGGGAATACAACATTTCCACCTCCATCGGAAATGCAGACGTCACAGCCGGGATTCGATCCCGCGACCTGCGTATCGGCAGCCGAGTACCTTAGCCACTAGACCACCGCGGAGGGGCTTGCATGTTGTATTACCCCCCTGTTCAACCGATTCAACCAACTTACAGTGCAGACTTTCTTACGATTGTACGAAACACTATTATCATATTCATCACCGCCAACCCTGATTTATTTTTCTCCGTGCAGTGACCTAGATTCCACAAGCCACAAGTTATATTTTTCCAGACATTACTCAACTCCCTAAACGTACAAATTTGTAATGTGCGTCATTCGATGATGCAACTTAACTTCATAGACATTGTTTACAGCAGTATTTCTCCAAACCACGCGAAATTATAACTTCACGGAATTCAAAATGGACTGTTGAGCACCTCCACTGACTCTTTCCTGTCTCCCTTGTTTTCCTTCAAGTTTGTGCAGCAATTCAATTTTTCAAGTATGAACCAACTAATCTGCAAAAAAGTATTACCTGCGTTTAGTTCCACGGAGTCTTCAAAAGGCGTGGATCATTTTCGCGAAGCCAGCGAATAGAGTCATTCACGCATAGAACAAATGAACCAATCGCAACGCTTGAGGCAGCAAAAAGTGATTGAAGCACCCATGTGTTGCCCAGCGTAATCCTGCGCATTCACGTCACACTGCGCCTTATGGTATAGGGCCTCAACGCAATTGTGGCAAAGTAACAGGTTGGTTCTATCCTTCGGAAGAGCGCTTTTCGCCACGTGCGCAGCGTACACTTCTGACGTTTTATTCATTTGATGTTCGCGGGCTCGCCGACTGCAAAGCTTGCAGCTTCAGAAAAGTTCAAGGGAAAGTTTTTCCTCCTCGCGCAGTCTTTAGCTGCTAGATAGATCGTGCCTTAGGTATAGTGCGCTTGCCGCCGGCAGCTATCGACAAATCTGTCCAACTAAACGTGACCTGAAGCTGGGGGGTCGCAAAGCTTGGCTAGAAGCCTAGTCAATGCCACTTGAACTATTTGAAGCATGCTCACTCTATCTGTCGAGCGCTCTCACGTCACTCCGCTTAGACAGGTCTGTTTCGCTGCACAGACGTGCCTACGCTTGCTCTAGTCGCTCGATAAACATGGATTGCCAAGCCCCCACAAACATTTTCGTGGCGTACTGGTGTGCTTGTCGGCAACACTACAAGGCTGTCTTTTTCTGTGTCCGTGAACTGCAGCATCAATATGTGATGCGTTGTGTGCACTGGATAATCGAAATCTGTACTGCTGCAAATCTGAACGGTTGGGCAACGCTGCACATGCACAGCTAAATGTCGCTGCAAAACAACCGAAGTAGCAAGTGTTCTCGTTTTATAAAGATAACCGTAGAACGAAATGAGAGCGTGCCGTCATCAAGCTGACGTTGACATCTGTTTTCTTTGAGACCCGAAGGTACAGCCCCCAGCATTTTTAATAATATCGCGCGAGCATCGGCCGAAGGCAGTATCAGCACCTTACAACGGCGATAACCTGCGAGACCGGCTGTATACGCACAGGCGCACAAAGCAGCGCCTGCACAAGCGTCACCTGCCACGCTATTACTTTCAGGACGATGGATGCTCTACCACATTGACTGCATTAGTCTTTTTCGATGAAAAAAGAAAAGAAAAGTGGAGTTAACAAAACCATACACACAACTTGAACCTTGATCTACCAATTTATGTTTTCTTGATTTTTCCCGTGATTGCAGTCAAAGAAACTGCTCAAAGTTCATACGCGAGGAAATTTCAATAAACAAGTAATAAAAACTAATAAACTGCAAAAAACATTTTATCACACAGTGTTTGTCAGTTTATTTCACCATAAGCAAGTGGTAGCATTAGCAGCAGCGAATGCTGTTGAACGCAAAGCTTGAAATAATAAAAAAAGCTAAACGTTCGTGACGTTTCTATTTGAGATTGAGCGCACTATACGGGCGCCTTTAAAAAAGGAAGGGATTGTTTCCTCCCGAAAAGAACAGCCTCGCAGACAACGTTCGTGCTGGCGCTGCCTAATGCGCTTGCGCGTACTGCTGCCAGTCTTGCAGATTATCGCCGTTGTAAGGCGCTGACACTGGGTGGGGTCTAAAGCTTTGGTGCAGCTGACGTTCGCCCGATAATACTATAAATGCTGTAGGCTGTACGTGTGTCCGTACTGCACATTCTCAAGTTGTTCCAAACCTTATCTGCACTATGTTCTGTTCTCGTTATAAAATAAAGGTGTCATGCGTGCTTCTGACTTGTTTGCGTAAGCCCTGGCATTAAACTATTAAACGAGCGTGGCAGTACGTTTTCACAACGGGCGTTTTTTCCTGCAGGGTCGGTAAACACTTTCCTATTGGAGATTAGTGCAGTGGACTTCTTGGATTGCCTGTGTTTACTTGTTTGAGAAAAATGAAAGAAATCCTGTTGCATTGCTTAGTGGATAGGGTTTGTGCATAGCATTTTCTTACCGCTTTATGCGGTAACCTTATTTTATGCCAGTCTCGTCAGCACCTTAGCCTTATGTGTTTCCTTAAAATTTAGATGCGTGGAGACACTTACGGTAAAGCACTTTCCTAAATTGTTTTCAAGTGTGTGAGTTATACTTCAAGCTAGAATATTTAGGAACCAGTACCAAAAATATGCGACTGTAAAAACCGGAAGTTCAGTAGAAGCACCAACGAGGGCTACATGGTTTAATATAGAACCTGTTCTAAGATCTTTCCCAGGCCCTAAGGTATATGAGCGACTCCTAACAAAAATTTGTACCGACCATCAATAAATGTTTTATTTGGAAAAGACGATATAACCTACCGACAGTAAATTGAAAGTCGTTAGACCGTCCTATATTCTAGCTACCAACAATCCGCCGAATTACCGTGATTAAGACAGCATAAAAACGGTTTCTCAGCACTGTATCAACCATTTTCAAACCATTTACCCAACAATCTATTGACAAACAACAAATGAAATCATACCTGAAGCCATTTGTATGCCCATGAGCTGCCTGTTTTGTGAGGGCGTTTCGTTAAATAGTCAAGCTGGTGCTCCACAAGCATGTCGTGTATATCCAGGGCCTTGCAGTGTGGACACCGTACCGTGCTGCATGAAGCTACAAAAATTGGCAGCTGAGAAGTGCCCTAGAGTCCAGAAGGTCGAATTTAGGGGCTCTCCCTGTTCACCGCTTTGGCCTTTGTAAAAAGTTGCCGAGCCACAATTGCGGTTCGTACAAAGTTCTACGGCACGCGAGTGATGTGAACTGTGAAGTGTGTTGGAACTCTGCATTGTCCACAAGAACTATACAGAAACAACCAAGCTCGGACTAGTTAATGTCGTGCACACCAAAATACTTTGTACATTCACAATTTCTTCTGTACTTCTTTTATCTGTTTTTAGGCTTTCATTTGTGTTGTTGAGATCACCTCAACATCCACTGACTGTGCATCAGCGGCAATTCACTACTGTTACACGTTCACTCTAATTAAGCCGTTTTATTAACATATATATGAAAATGGTAACATCCTGTAAGTGTACTCTACGGTTCCCTGAGGCAACATGGGAACATAACCTGTATGTTTCCCAACTGTCGCAATTTGGCCGCTGCTTTTATGTTGCTTAAAGGCGTCATCCTGTATGTTTCCCATCTGTGAACATTCTGTATGTCTCCTAAATATCACAATTGGGACGCCGTTTTATGTCGCCTCAAAGTCTCCGTCCTGGATGTGTACTGTAAGTAGCCAACCTTTTGTACAGACCAGAAATCAGGCCTGTTGCACCGTCTGCCCAGTGCGACATAATACGGCTACTGTAATTGAAGTGTACAAAGACATCTATACGAAACTTTGTAAAATTATTTACTTATTATTGTTTATACTACACCTTGAAGAATCTTACAAACAATATTTAAATAGATGATGTGCATTTGTCGGTGGCTGAAGAAAGATAAGAGTAACAGATTAGCCTTAAGCTCATGAAGCTTCATCACATCATTCTTAGGTAATAGAGACTACAATTATTTCTCTAAAGCACACTCTTCAGAACAGTAACGTCTGATCACAAGGTGATTTTAAAGGCATTCAAAACACTATGGGCTACTTAGATAGGCTCTGCACACCCAACTTAGCCATTTCATGCACAATATACAAAGTGTATTAAAGGGCTTGCTGGGCTTTTGGGCTTTACAGGCTAATAACAAATGTATGCAGCCTTACAGACTATAAAAGAAAAAACAATCATGACTTCACAACTAACTTAGAGTACAGGAGACAGGCAATAAATATTACAAAAATCGGAAATATGATAAACAACATCAGCAAAGACTACCTAGAGCTGCTGAAAAATGCGTGCATTCTAAAATAATTGAATATTGCAGTAAACTAGGAATGTCACAAACACAACATCAGAGCACTAGCAGAGATGTCTGGTTGGCACCAAAGTGCTCTGCTTAACACGCATGATTGCAAGCAAGACTACAGTCCACAAACAATATACCTTTCATGTAATCCTTGACTGCTGAACTGAAGGCCGCAGAATCAAACCCCGGCTGTGGCCGCAATTTCTATCAAAGAAGAAATGGTTGAGACCTGTCTTTTTAGACATGGGTGTATTTTAAAGAACCCCAGATGGTCTAAATTTCTGAATCCCTCCGCTACGGCGTCCCTGATAATTAAAGAACGGAACTTTAGGCAAAATGCCTATTTTTTCTGAAGTCCGTTTCGAGCCAATTCCACATATAAACACAAACTAAGAGTTCGGAAACATTTTATTCACATATTTATTGTGCCTATTAGTGCCTATTTTGAGGTTCGTGTCTATATGAGCCTAAAATGCCTTTTCACGTTCGGCAAATAAACGTTTTGCCTGAATGAGCTCTTCATATGGAGAAAAACAAGAAGCACTTGGTGTAGACATGTTAACGACAAGACGTGGATATAGTGCTAGTTTTGTTTTTGTTGTTGTTGTTGTTGTTGATGATGTTTTCAGCTACTGGTAGGGTGCGATTATGTTTCGACGTCGGGTCGACATGCGCGTACACTGTGTTATATCGGCGAAAACAGATAAGTCAACGAACTGCCACAGCCAACGTATATCTAGACTCGGCCAATGCGCTCCGATGCATGTGACCTTTGGCAACGCTCCGACAACATCGCACTTTAAACGCGCTTTTACGTAAGTGGGCTTCTAACCCAGCGAGGAAAAGCGAGGCTAGCGCCTATAGCACTAGCAGGCCACTGTAAAAATTTACGTCGCTTGGTTCGAGAGTAGAGCAGCGTGGTTGCGTGAGCGTGGCTAGAGTGTACTGTAGCGAAGCGAGGAGAGGCTAACGTTAGTGTACCCACTGACCATTGAAGATCTCTGTCGCTAGGTGCGAGAGTAGTGCAGCTCGGCGGTTGCGTTTCCGAGGCTCGAGTAGAGTGTATCTAGATCGTACGCTAATCAGCCAAAACTAAGCTAGCCTAGCGCTGCCGACTACAGCCTACACACAAGTTTAGTTGGCATTTATGCTTTTCACAATGGCAGCTGTCAAAATCTGCCGCACAATGCGGAATAAAGAGAAGCCGCAAAATGACCTTCTCAGGCAATGGACTAGTGCATCACAGCGCTACTTCTTCGATCGAGAAATGGTCCATGTGAGAAGCCGGGGAGAAGGAATTGGAGAGATCAACAATATTTTAAGTTTGAAGTCCACTCCTAGGAACGTATAGGCATAATGCTTCCAAAATTGGTTACGCAACAGCGAATTGATTTCAATCACCCCTAAATCTGCGCGAATAACATGTATTTTGTGGTCATTCCACGGGCACATAGATTCATTTTGTTATCTTTATATACACATCTGTGAACTCGCGTGCACAAAACTTGCATGCACCAATTACACAAAATGCAGCCATATGTGAAAGCTTCACTGACCCAAACCACTTTCACCTTTATCGATTTTACTGTAAATTAATCCGCAATTTAAACTTGTCGAGTAACATCGTACAATAGAGGTATGAACTAAGTTGTGGAAGTATGCATCAGAGACAGTATCACTATCGCGTTCAACGCTTAAAGAGAAATCTTAGGAATACCCATGCTCCATTTTTTCCAGACGTGCAGGAAAGGTTCACCTCGTCTCCAATATAGACCCGTCGCTGACAGGGTTGCCTCAAAGCTTAAATCTGCCTTGGAAGGGATCCTAGATTCTATGTGCTAAAGCAACTGTCTAAAGCTTCGAGTGGTGCTAATTCAAATATTCTGGATACGATCAACGCATTTAAAGTGCTGAGCCCCAAGTATGCTTCACTAACTTCAGAAGATGTCGAGCGTTCTTTTTCGCATAAAAGCGAATGCTGACTGAAAGCAAGCACAATTCAAGGCCGAAAACCTTGAGATGATGCTGATTTGTCACTGTTTTCATAGCTTTTCTCACAATGTCAAATCTCTTAAGCTTTCAACCAAATCTGTTGTTCTTCTTGGTAATTATTTTCATGGAAAATATAAATTTAGCTTTCCTAAAGCACAGAATATGCCTGCTGTGTTTGGTAGAAGTTGAATATCAGTACTGAGGCACGCTACAACAGTAATTAGAAATTGTGATTCATCATGATCAGCCTGACTACGTCCACTACAGGTCAAAGGCCTCTCCCATGTTCCGCCAGTTAACTCGGTCCTGTGCTTGCTGCTGCCAATTCATACCCACAAACTTCTTAATCCCATCTGCGCACCCAACCTTCTGTCTCCCCATAACCCTCTTGCCTTCTCTGGGAATCCAGTTAGTTACCCGAATAACCAGCGATTGTCCTGTCTACGAGCTACATGCCTGGCCCATGTCCATTTCTTCTTCTTGATTTCAACTATTATATTCTTAACCCCCATTTGTTCCCTCATCCACTCAGCTCTCTTCTTGTCTCGTAAGGTTACACCTGCGATTTTCTTTTCATTGCTAGCTGCGCCCTCCTCAATTTAAGCTCAAACCTCTTTGTAAGTCTCCAGGTTTAAGCTCCATAGCTAAGTACCGGCAAGATACAGCTGTCATATACCTTCTTCTTAAAGGATAGTGGCGATCTACCTCTCATAATTTGAGAGTGCTTGCCAAATTTACTCCACCCCATTCTTATTCTTCTATTTACTTCAAACTCGTGGTTTGGATCCGCAGTTATTACCTGCCCTTAGTAGACAAAGTCTTTTACAACTTGAAGTGCACTATTACCTATCTCGAAGCATTGCTCTCTTCCGAGGGTGTTGTACATTACTTTCGTTTACTGCAAATTATTTTAAGACGCACATTTCTACTCTGTTTGCGTACCTCTGTAATCATGAGTGGCAATTTGTCTCCTGAGTTACTTAGCAATGGAATGTCATCGGTTAAGCGCAGGTTACTAAGATACTCCACTTTAACTGTTATCCCTTTCTGTTCCGATTCTAGGCCTCAGAAAAACTTCTGTGCGCACGTGGTAAATAGCATTGGGGAGATTGTATCCCCCAGCCTTGCACCCTTGTTGATTGGTATTCTGTTGCTTTCTTTATGAAGCACTATGGTAGCAGTTGACCCTTGTAGACTTCTTTCAGGTTGTTTATGAATGCTTCATCGACGCCCTGATTCCGCAGTGTCTGCATGACTGCTGATATTTCTACTGAATCAGACTCCTCGTAGTTTATGAAGGCTATGTAGAGTGATTGGCTATATTCTGAGCATTTCTCCATTACCCGATTGATAAATTGATTGGGGTCGACTGTTGAGTAGCCTGTTCGAAATCCTGCTTGTTCTTTTGGTTGATTGAATTCTAATGTTTTTTTAACTGTCTAAGCAATTACCCATGTAAATAGCTTTTATACTACGGAGAGCAAGCTGATAGGCCTGTAATTCAAGTCCTTGTCATTTCCTTTTCTATGTATTTAAATGATGTTAGGATTCTTCCAAGACTCTTCCCGTCAGGAACTCTTCTTGTCAGGAAACACCCCGTGAACAGGGTGGCTAGTTTTTTCAAACACAATCTGTCCTTCATCTTTCAGCTAATCTGGTGTTACCTGATTTAAACCAGCAGCTTTGCTCCTACGCATGCTCCGCAAGGCTTTTCTCACTTCTTCCACCATTTCTTGTGGGGTGTCATTTGTGCTGCTGCTAGTTCTTATTGTATCAAGGTCGTGGTTGTGCCGGCTACTGCGCAGATCTCTGTAAAACTCCTCAACTATTTTATTAATTTTTCTTTTTTCTTCTTTTTTGGTTGCTAAAGGTCCAGTCTCTAGTGATAACCATAACATGGTTGTAACATAAACTCAGGAAACATTGTTCTTATTACACTTAACAAAAAATAAAGCAAACACACATTACTGTGTAGTTGAAAAAATTTACCATTGACCCCCCCCCCATCCATGGACTCAAGTAAAATATTCCAGAATGCCTTTTATTAGTTATTATCAACAATATTCAACATGAGTACGTATTACTGTGAAATATCACACATGGTTAGGTATCGGCAAAAATAGGTATGATGAAGTATGAAGTACGACAGTAGGAAATCACTTGATGGCACCTGAGAATGGGACTTCCCAAAGGCAATGAAGTAACTAAGGTTACGTAATAAAATGAAATGCTCAGTGAATGTTACAGCGAAAATAAAATAAATATTGTGCTACTTTTTATTACAACAGAAAAAAGTGTTTTTAAATAAAATGTTCAATGAATGTTACAGTGAAAATAAAATAATGTGCTACTTTTTATCCCAAGGGAACAAAAGTGTTTTTAAACGGCTAATTTTTTATTTATTTTATTTATACAATACTGCAGACCCTATTTGGGTCCAAGCAGGACCCAAATAGGGTCTGCAATTGCACATAATGCTTCAATCATAGCATTACATGCGAGTATGCAGGGCAACTCACGTAGTAGATCTCAAAAAAAATTGAATATGCATCAAACAGCTTAATAAGTAACACTGACACATTCGGAAATGTACTTTGTAGTTGAACTGAAAGTCAGCTCCAAAAGCAGAACACTTTGCCAGATAAGTTGTGTTCAGGGGGGCGCAAAGAAAAAAATAATGCGGTCGATTGGACAATCAATGAAAAATATTGAAATTTTAGTAACTAAAAGAAGCAGGTATGTCTGCATTGGAAAGTTTGAGGCGGTCGTGTTTTACACGGTCCCACATAGAAAAATTCTTTGAGGATGTTATGTTCCTAGATATCCCGTTCCAAAGTTTAATTTTACTTTTCATAATTACGCCTGCAAGGCAGTGAGGATCAGCAAAATATTACTCCCTGGTGAGACCAGCTGCCACTTCTTACTATCGCTAGCCAAAAGTAAAAGGGTAACCAATATTATATTGTTCACTTATGCCTTCGATTTATGGTGATAATTAATGCATCAATTACATCAGAGAGTCTGTCCTTGTTCTCACTGTCCTGCATACATATTGACGCCAGCCGCAACTAAACTTCAAGCATGATATTTGAGCGCAGGCAAGGTAGAATTTTTACAAGTGAAGTTGTGTAGAATAGTGACTGGCTCAAATATTTACCACATACGTGATCGCCCTGCTGCGGTCACAAATAAGTTAACAATCATTCTTGCTCAACGGCACCACTTACAGTGATAATTATTGTATCACATTGCCTCCTCCTAGACACATCGCTATCTGCTGCAAAGATTGCTTTTACACACATAACTCACAGCGCTGACTTTTTTAATAAAAAATAATAGGGTTAATTTTGAACACCCTGAACATGCTCGCTTCTTGAATACAGCTGCCAGGTGGTTCTGTGAAGTTCCCTTTTCACAGAAAACAGAAACCATGTGCAGCTGCTGTACATCAGCAGCCAAGTTTTCCACGAGCCAGCATTATTGACAGGCTAGTGCGGACGTCTACCACTTTCTTTGTACGACGAGCATGTATAAGCTGTGATGGAAACAAAAAATGACAACTAAGTAATATGTGTCGGTTAGTAAAACTTCAATTGGCAGTCTTTTTAGGTCGATCAGGAACAATGTGTCTTAAAAAAAGTCAGATGTACAAAAACCGGATAAGTTACAAGAAAAAATTCCTCAATGTTCTCGGGGAACACAGCTCCAACTTTGTAAAAAGGGCTATGCAATTTCCACATTACAGGTAAGTCAAAAATAGGCTTGAATAGCCCTTTTGCGTAGTGCGTATACATGCCAAATCAGTGATACCACCGCACATATATGTCGGTATGCACTTTTATGAAGTATTTATTGCAGGCTAACATAAAAAAAGAAATTAGGAATTTTATTTTGAACACAGCTAATGCAGCTTTTTTCGGCGGCTTACATCGAGACGATTACAACTATGTTATCAGAAATTGCTTTGACTAAATTACTATTGTTTGTTGCTTTATAATGGCCATTAGTTTCAATAATTCTGGTTGGATAAGTAAGCAGTACCCCTCACTCATCCTTCACCTACCTCTTACCACAGGCTGTGTTACGAATGTATGAAAAAAGTGAAATTGTTAAGACATACAAGACATCCATATTGAACTACATACCATCCCTACAAAGCATGCAAGCTTATTTAACAATCTCCGGTAAAGAGAATCCTAGACGCTACTGGCCACGATTTAGCAATACACAATAAACATTATATGAGACTAATTTCCGACGTATAATTTTTCAATGCAAACAGCTTAGGGACATGTTTATATTCACGATTCTCGGATAAATGCAATGCCCAATTCACATTTTAACAGCAACACGTGCATGCATTATGCATGCATATAGTGATGCATAACATTATTGAAAGTTTTAAGTGATAAGTTAAATATTTGTTTCTGCGAACTCCAGAGATCCTTCCTACAACTGTAGCGCATGCCTAAAGAATTTACTCAAGCTTCTCATTTCATGTGAAAGTCATTAAAACAACACGCTCGCTACGATTGAAAGCGAATAAAACCACAACGTTTTGACCTCCGTACAGAAGGCTTGCTCACAAGTGACAAACATGGTGTTTTTATTTTTGGTCAGTGTGTGGTTTTCAATTGTTTTCATGTCTGCTCCACACCAGATAAGTTTAAGCTTGTGATCTACTAGAAAGTTTCATTGGAGGTGGTGGTCTAAACTGTTCCTCTTTTTTGTATATGTAAAAGTGTTTAGCACAGTTTGAACACCATGGTTGGGAGAGGCGCACACAAACATAACAAAATTAAAAACAAAATACCAAAATCCAAGTATAGTGGAAACAAGCTGAATAAAATAAATTGTGCTCAACTACATGGACTAATGATCGAATTAGAGCTCGCACAATTGAGATACAGGGATTCAGCCACAATAAGCCATGAAAGATTTGTTCGAAATTACAGTTCAAGTTTAATGAACGGCTCATAATACACGAGTTCCGGCCGAATCAGGCAATTTATGTTGCGCGTGTATGCTGTAAGCTCAGATTTGACTAAACGGCACCATGACCACCTAAACATAAGTCCAAGATTTGCGAGTCCTACCTAAGATGAAGCGACATGCTGCACGCGAACACTCACCTCGAGTGACACGGTAGTTCAAAGATGCGTGCCGGCGCGAATGCGTGCACCTGCATACGTTCGGCTATCCACCAGAATTTCTGATAGCAATTTAAAGAAGAACGTACAGCATACGAAACTGTCTGAGAGAGATTCACTTCTATAGCACGCAATATGAACAGGCGTGCAAAAAACAACAACAAAATAACAGATCCAAGCATACGCGCCCAAGACGCGATCAACGCTTAGAGGTAAAGAAAAAGCCGTCTTCGCCAAGATTTATTGAACCAAAACAGTATTCCATCACGAGCAGGGCCCCCTTCCAACACCACTGCCGACAGAGGCAAGCAGCGCCACATTTCTGCTCAGTGATGCAATTATCTTCAAATTCCAAATCCGGACGAAGGCGTTCTGTAGGTGACGTCAAAAAGTGGGTGTTCTGATGCGGTCGCGAGAACGAGAGGAAGCGAACAGCCAATAAGGGAAATGGGGGCCTGTGTCATCATTTTGACGTCGGCTTGGGGACCGTATAGCAAAGTGAAAAGTGTTTGTAATATGTCGAAAAACGTTTAACTATTATGGCCTATTATCAAAATGTGTGGGCACTCGTTTTCAAATGTTGAATAAGGAATACGACACGATCCAAACGTATTTTTCCCGTTACTGTTTATAAATGACTCTAACGTTAGCAGAACGGTAAGTAGTGGTGCTAGGCAATACCCCGTTTTGAGCAGTTACTCTTCCCATATCTCCACCACTATTCAAACCTAAACGGGGCAACTTTCGAAGTCGTTGATTCAGTTGAGTGCAATCATGGCGGAGGGCAACAGCACCAGTAGCCAACAGCAGCAGCGGCTCATCCGCGTTTTCGATGCTTGGCGTGCGCTGTTGTTCGCCTTTATGGACGAACATCCCCAGCTCGCGTGTAAGCCATCGAGCTGCCGCGCGGCGGCACCGTCGCCGACCGGCGGCGACTGTGGCAGAAGCTTCGCGATGCGTTGAACCATGAAGCGCCTGCGCAGCAGTGGCAGGCCTGGTGGCGCAGGCAGGTGCACGAAGCCCGCCGTGACGCCACCGCCATCAGAGAGGCACAAACGTGATTGACCATCGAATGGCGTGGCCATTTGTTCTTTGACATTGGTGTGTATTTTCAGGGGCACTAGAGGGGGTCGGCTGCCTGGCTTCCGTGGCCTGCGGGCAAGTGCATGCTCTAAAATTGTAATACATGGTATCATTGACCACTAAGTAGCTGCAGAACATTTACGCAGATGTTTAGTACATGAGGTTGTAATATAGCCAGAGTAACGACTATCCACTTTCTGAAAGATGATGCTTACGACCCTTTCCAGCAGGTGGATGTTCCCACTGCTGCGGTGAAAATGGAGGTGGAGGCCACTGAAGCGGCTGCATATGGCCGTCACACATTAACACGCAAGCATCTGATAGCTTAGTGCTTTACTGATTGCAGGACCAGAGCCTTGAGCAGGGCGACAAGGTGCTCAAGGTTAGTGGACCCTTTGTTTACACTTTACATAAAGGGCGTAAACATTCTTCATGCTCTGCTATGATGACTGAAACCAACTTGGGCTCTAAATAAGAACCATGCATTGTATTGAGGAAACGATATCGGATATCTGCAATGGTAGACTGCTGGGGACGGGGTATGTTAGCGTTAAAAAGGGCTGTTTGATGGTGAGAGATGCAATTGGGGAGATAAATGAAGTGTAGTTCCAGCAAATATTTGTTGGTTCGCACGAAAAGGGCATATTGGACACGGAGTTTCACACTTCCAAAGGATTCCATCAGGCCAACGGATCTTCAATTGAGGGGAAATTGTTGTGACCGTTGCAATTCTTGGCAGCAGCAGCTTCCCGCCACGAGATGGTTAAGAGTTCACCGGCAGCTCCCTCAAACATTTCCACCATGATGATTCTTCACAGGTGCTGCGAGGGATGAAAACATCAACCACCCACATCGCTTCTGCAGCACGGCTTCTGGCAACAACACAGGAGAAAGCGGCATTGGCGCAGGAGGGAATCCTGCAGGTGGTCCAGTCCTTGGCACGGGCCATGGCTGAGGGCCTTCGCATCGAGAAAGAGATACGTAGTTTAGTTTAATTTTTCGTCATGTGTTCAATTTTGTTACTTGTCATCATTCATTATTAATTTGTCGGTTTCCATATGTTTAGGTGTTGCTGTTCATGTTCAACTTTAAACGCTTCGGGAAAGACTACATAGCTTAGTTATTTTGTGCCATGTGTTCAATGTTTTATTTTTTTATGATTCATTATTGGTTTAGTGGTTTTTATATGTTTCCGATTTGCTGTTCATGTTCTATTTTATACTTTTTTTGTTTGCATTTAGTACATACTACTAGATTTAGGTTATACTTTACATTGTACAAGGAGTACAGCATTTTTTATGTTATATATGCGTTTCTCAATTTATGATCGAGCTGCTCCAGTGGCAGTGTTTTTTGCCCACATTTCATAGGTGTCTAGTCATTCACAAGGAGACCAACCATGAGCGTATAGTTGACATTTTCTGTAAATGTTTCTGGCACTGTGATATTTGTACTGCCCCACCATGTTTTCTAGCTCACTGCGCTTTTTATGCAGCAATTTGACATTGTGTAGGAATGTGATATCTTTTTGTCTCACACTGTTTTGCAGCTTACTGTGATATATTTATTTCAGCACATTGAAGCTAAGGTACAACTACATTGTGAGCCTTTTTTCAGAGCACTAAGTTAGGAAGTGGTGATGTCGGCCAGTTTCACAAATGTAAATGGTCATCATCACAGCAACATGCCAGCGATTGATTTCATCTTGTTTTCATTGTAAACGACTCTTCGCGGGAATATATTTTGAACGTGGTATGGTTTGGGAGCCGCGAGATTGATGAGCCAATTATTCGTGCTGTATGTTATCAAAACAACTCGCCTGTTGTTTGCGCTCTTCATTTACGTATTTTTTATCATAGCAACATGACTGCAGTCGAGAATTCAAATGTTATTTCAACATTTATACATTGTTTAGGACAATGAACAAAAAACCAGCACAACTTGACTAGCCCAATAGCTCATCAAGCCAGGCGTGCACAATCGAATGCTTGTAGTCAGTGACTATGAGAATAGACGAACCTATGTATCATGTGTTCATGCGACATGTTACTAACGGAATTGCAATTTTTCTGCGTTCTAGCAAAAGAAATTGTGCGACGTTTCTGCGTTGTTCGCACATTTTTTTGATGGCAGCATTCAGCACAGAGTGCCGCTCATATATGCTTGCTCCAATCTAGTCTGTTGTGACTGTGATCGCTGATATGAAAAAGGGCGTTTCTGTTGCATATTTCATGTGAAATATAAAGGAAATGCAGCATTTTCACATTGCCACCTTGCTTCATATTGAAGCACGAATGTGCTTTGTGTATTCAAATGTGGCAAACACAGCCCTGTCGTGACAAGATGCACTGGAATAAGTAGAAGTAAATAATGTGTGTGATATGAAAACATGAAAACTCACCATTGTTGTGTACTTCAAGAAAGACCCATGACAACCCTGCGCTGCTGCTGTCTTCTGAGCAGCACGTTGCACGGTGTGAGCATATGGTTCTCCTATGGCTCCTCATCCTCAGCTGGTGACATGTCCAGAACATACACGTCCAAGGTCCAGTCGCCCGCATGCAACGCAATTTTGTGGAGAGCAACGCAAGCATAGATGACTTGCGCTGCTCGATTGAGGTTGTAAAACATCGTTCCAAAGTGCTACAAGCAGCGGAATTTCCTCCTAAATACTCCGATACATCTTTCCACAACATTGCGCATGAATACATGCTCCTTAAGTATCGGCCTTCGGAGGTGTTGCGTGGTTGACTGCCAGGGACTAGAATTAGGAGCCATGGCTCGAGGGGATACCTTGCGTCTCCTGCAATAGAAACATAAAAGCTGAGTGCTCTGCCCCAGTTAGTACACATTTACACTTACCAAGCAGATATTCGCCAGGCTGCAGATGTGCAGCTAGGCGTGCTCGCTGTGGGTTGTGTTCCCACACCCAGGAATCGTGGCACGAACTTGGGCATCATAGGTCCATGACAAGGAATTGCAGCCACGCGTTGCACACCTGCGATAAAGAGACTGAAATGGGACTGCATTTATGCTCCAAACAAATCCCTTTCTTCTACGCATATGCAGTAAACAATGCGTATTGGTACAGGTATTGGTACAGGAAGCTTCACTTTGAAGAAAACATAGGGTGTAGCAACTGAGGAGAGCTGAGGGGGGCAATGACCCCTCCTCTGCTGTACGCATGGCTACGACTTCCATTGAATGATCGATAAGTGAAAACCTACGCCTTGCTATAGGGAAAGAACTCTCGTAAATGCCAAAGCGAGCTCATGCAATCTGTAAGCTTTTTCGTGTTTGAAATACTTACCTGTCGAGTATTTATTTCTGCTACGTCTTCGGCCCATCTTACTGATTACCTCCAAAATGAACAACTCAATTGCGCATGCACGCCAGTAAAAAATGGCAACTGGCTCACGCACAAAACACTTGCCACTTTTGATTACCGAGGCCTTGCAAGCCACCAACTAGCTCGCACCCCGTTCCCCGCAGCTTCTATTTTATTCGTTGCAATATTACTTTTTTCAGCTTGGGCGTCAAACTGAACAATTGCTCCGATGGGTGAGTAAGAAAGCATCCTAACGGTGCTTACGATCATGACGTTCAGGGCATAATATCCCTTTCTGGACATGAAGCTCGCCGTGTTGGCAAGTCTGAATCCCTCTGGCTTACGAATAGTGACCAACGTGGCATCGACACACGCCAGCATGCCTGGGATGCAGCCACGTAGCACAAACTCCGCCTTTGCCTCATCCCTAGCAGCTTGTTCAGTGGGAAGTCTGTCAGCTTTTTCCTAGCAGCCACAGTGATGATGGCCTGTATAACCTCGTGAATAATTTTGCTCACAGCCGGCTGAGACTTGCCGATGTGCTCCTCGCGACCAACGTTTCTCCAGAAGCAACGGGGGGCGAAAAGTCACAGCGCACACAACACTTTCCTCTCTGTGGAAAGGTCACTGGCTCGCTGGAATCCGATGATAGGGACAAGTTCATCGCACAAGCTACGCACTGTTCATTCGTACAGTCGAGAACATTGCCGGAACTTTTTTCAGTGAACTTTTCGAATCCATCTTTGACCTTGCTTCGTCGTCTCTGATCGGCTGCAGCTGCCGCACAGGCGAGACGAAAAACCTTGGCAGTGGGAAAGGCCATGTAGACTATGTGCCCGGATGCTGAAAAGTCCTGAAGACCTTACAATACAATTCATTCCATGCCCCTTTGCAGCCATTTCAATCAACCCGGGTCCTTTCGGATGGTCTTTCTGACCGTTCTTTCACCCTTATCCGAAAACCAGAGAAAAACAGTGACGTGACACCTCGCCCCACGTCACATAGAACGTCACAGCGTTCGTCACGGCTCGAACAGACCACCTCCATCTGGATTCGGAATTTGTACATAATTGCATCACAAATCTGCCGCCGAATTCCCGCTTCTCACACATGCACTCCCTACTTCGCACACTTCACCATGGTTAAAAAAATGCTCGCCCGCGCTTAACTTCGCCCAAATTTGCCTTCATTCTAATAAAACTATACCCCAAAACAAGTTCGCTACGTTAACAAACTTCACTTATCGTCCACGTGTTACGAAAATTGTAGCGCGGCATCGTTATCACACTCTCAGTGTTAACAAAGCGCTGACAACAGAAATGTGGTACATACCTGGCGAGTGCTCCACAATGCTACGTCACACGTCCTCGCTTGAGCATAGCTCATCTTCGTAATAAGCAGCACCGGCAGAACACAAAAAATAAATACAGAGCTGAAGCCCACCTCAACACACGGCATGGTTTTGCTTGGCACTGCATAAATCAGTTGCCAGACTTTGGGGTAGTTGTTGCCAGAGTGCCACCTAATTTAGCGGATAAATTTGCCCTTGTAGTTGCGGTTTCTCCGCGAGAGTTTGGTGTCGTACGCGGTGCATTTCGCGAGTGCGTGAGCTACGTTGACCATTTCAATTAACAAAATGAACGTAAAACGTGGGTTCCGGAAGTTTGGGCGCGTTCTCTTGCTGTGTGCGCTGCTGTGCAATTAATAGATCGTGTCTCAGAGTTAGGGAATCAACAACGCGTCATCCGCTGTGCATTTCGCGAGTGCGATGAACTATATCGCGCTGTTGTAGGCCCGTGTGCTTAGATTTAGGTGCACGGTAAAGAACCCCAGGTGGTCGAAATTTCCGGAGTCCTTCAACACGGCGTCTCTCATAATCATATGGTGGTTTTGTGACGTTAAACCCCACATATCAATCGATCATCAACTTTATCGTGAGTGTGTGTGCCACGTAATTAACGCGAACAACCACGCGGTACTGAAGCCGAAGTGCGTTCTCTTATTTTGTGCGCAGCTGTGCAATTAACAGATCGCGTCTCAGTATTAGGGACGACGGGGAAAGCTGAATACAGTCGCAGCAGGCGGTGTGCTGCCCCTTCCTCCCTTCTTTTTTTTCGCACCTGATCGTACCGCGTCGACTGCGTGTCTCAAAGGGGACGCTGCGCTTCCCCTAGCTGTGTCAGCACAAGACATATCGTACGAACTCATGTACATGTGATGAATAAACATCCCAAGGCTGGCTAATCGGGGTACGTCGGATATGCTACAGCTATATACGCCTGGAAATCTGCTTTATCGACGCAGTTGGAGCGAATTAAGCACGACTCGCGCGTGCCTGTACATGGGACCCTGCATAAGCATTAATTGCTTGAAATTTACCTCGTGTGTGATTCTTGTGGGTGGAGCCCTGTAAGCGAAGGAGACTGGTAAATATATATATATATATATATATATATATATATATATATATATATATATATATATATGTGTGTGTGTGTGTGTGTGTGTGCGGGTTGCATGTGTCTGTCATAACGAGAAAAGGGGGGATTCGGCACAGTCACTCACCCCTCTGTCCGCATGGCACTGGTAAGTACTATTTTTGTACTACCGCTTCTTACCAACATGTGAACTATGGTGCACTTGCAAGTGAACACAACTGACATATAGTTCGCTGCCAGGTAACATCCTGCAGTAAACATAAAGGACATATCCCAGAGGTACACTCTAAAGCAAAAAGGTGTGTGGTTCGTCGTTTTCGGGACTAATGGGGCTGCAACAACCATTAATCCCTTTAAGCACTAACGGCACCAAGTCTAACAGTTAGTCCCCCCAAGGGATTAACATTTATTCGTCACATTTACACCATGGTAAGTAACAATTAGACCCACAGTTCACCCCAAAGGACTAACAGTTAGTCCTCACAATTACAACTTGTAAAGCAACTGTTAATCCCCACATTTACACCTTACCAGGCAACCGTTAGTCCTCACAGTTGCACCTTGCCGGACGACCGGTTGATCCACTCAAATACTCCAATCGGATGAACTTTTTGTCCCCAGTTCAAACATTGTTGTTTTGTTTATTCGCCGCCCATCCTAATAATTTTTTCGCCTGTTTCGCTGCGCAGTGGGCAACAAACTCCGCAGAAAAGAACACGCGAAAAAGTAGTTAGCCACCTATGTGTAACTGCTTTACAGTCGTGGCAACAACGGAAGACAAAAGTGAGACACCGAATTCTTTTATTTTTCTACATACACATGAAGTTTCCCCATTCTTTTAAGTGAATTCATGTTGAAGTGTACAAGTCCAGTCTCGTTGCCAAATCTTGTTCACTCCTTAGGGAGCTCCTCCGACGTTAGCGATAGATGACAGGCATTGCAGATGCCAGCGCACGCAGCCTTCTGCCTGTTGTGTTCCCACCCCTGCACGTACAATAATATAGTAAACATAGTTAGGCACACGTCACAGAAGATGAAGATTCACGCATATGACAAGTACGTGCACTTTAATATAAAAAAGCGTTAGAATATGACAAACAAACAACTTTACCTTCGCATCTCGCACACTCCTTCTAAAGCTGCTCTGACGGAAGAGGTGGATGACAGGCATTGCAGACGCCAGCGCATAGTCTTCAGCATGGTGTGTGCCCACAACTGCACAACAAGTATGTAAAACAGTGAGTCGCACGTGACAGAGGATGAATACACATGCAAATGAGGAATACGTGCAAGGTGAAGTGAAAACATATGTGAGATATGACATGCTAATAATTTTATTATATTCACCGCGATGTCACACATCGTCAAAGACTGATTTCGATCCCGGTAGCGCAAAAGTTTGAGCGGCGGCCGCAGTCACCACTCCGCGAACCACCGTGCCACTAACAAGTCGGCGAGTCCTAAGCAAGCAACGTCGTTCAGCTCGAGCAAGCGAACGCGAGACTAAACACGGCACTCCACGCAAAGTGTATGCCGCCAGCGAACTTCGAACAGGGGAGGGAGCGTACGCTTGGCCGCCGCCACGAACAGCGCTGAGCTGGTTTGGAGCTAACACCGTAGAAATCGACGGTAATGCGGCCCTTTTGCACAAACTTGAGCGAGTGCAGAGTGCAAACGCGAGTCCGCCACCGCGGCCAACGCACTGCGCCAAGCTGCTTGCGACCGACTGACGGGGAAGCCAACTGTAATGGTGACCAATTTTTAGTGAGTTTCGACGCTAGCGAAAGCCCCGCTAGCCCGTGCTGGTGCATTTAAAGCGCGCGACATACTACAACCAAACTCTTTACGAGAACCAGCAACGTGTTTTCGACGACTCCCAACACAGCGACGAGGTCTCAGCCCAATATCGTCAGCACGAAGCTCATCGCGGCGGCAAAGACAGGCGAGCACTCGATGAGCGAGCCTACGGGAGGCCGACGGCAATCGCGGCCAATTGCCAGGCGGTCACAAAGCACAGTCGAACTGCCGACGCCGAAGCTGACCTTCGCGATGCATTTTGTGCGTACGATATACAACACGACCGAGCCCATTGCCGGCAAGCACGATCCGTATCGCACACGCGACAAGTAGAGTAGAATAAATAATGATAACCTACTTGTCTTAGAATCCAGCGCTGTTTTCTGCCTTGAGTCGGACTGAAGTATATATCCGATACGCCTGTTCTTCTCGGCCACCATATTGGCCTTCGCAACTGTTGCTGTCGTGTGTTGGTCATGACTATCTTGAAGCCAGAGATATACAGCACGGCGTGGTGACCTGTCGAGGCTTGCTCCAGACTTCATGGGTGCAGCGAAACACTAAAGCAGCCACCTAGGCTCATCCAGGCGTACACACAAGCACCACGTCGTAATTCTTAGATTGTCAAATCCAGGCGGCCATGGTCGAGCACTCCAAGCGCGACGCTACGCAACCGCCGCCGGCAAAATACAGGGAAACACTGAGCCAGCAGAGGAAGAGAAGTAGATGTGTTCTGTTGAGAAGGATGGCTGGTCACCTTGGCAAAGCTTTTCGCGCTGCCTGCAATGACCGGACGGTTCATCTCTAGTGGAGAGTAAGTGGTTTCGCGCCGCATGCTTCCCTCTGTGGTTGCTGCTTGTAGCGGAAGCTGCTCAGCACCACCGCATTCTTTTCTATCCCGTCTGCAGCCGGCCGTCGACAGCGCGCCCACGCGCGGCGCCAGCGCCTCCTCCTCCGTGTTCGGGGAACAACGTGTTGTCGGGGCCCGCTCCGGGGATTAGCACCGGCGGCATGCTACGTCTGCTCGCTCGGGGGCCCCCTTTTCCTCTTTCTTGTAGAAGAACGCGGGGGTGCCTCCTTCTCTCTCTCGTCGAGGGGAGCTCTCGTCACTCGCACGGAGTGGAAATAAACAGTCTTGCCCTACAACTCCAAACCAGCTTCACGTCTCCTTTCTCGCTGCCTCCGGCAGCCGACATTCCCAGCCGCTACATGCTCAACAGTCAATCCGTTCATCGCGTTCTTACTGGGCTTCGTTACTCCTTTTTCGGGTAGTTTTGCCTTAGTGTGTAACAAGAAGGAATCTTTCCACGGGAAGAAAAAACGATATCGTAAACATAAAGTAGTGTACTGCAAGTACCATATAGAATGAAGAACCATAAAGGTCATGCAGGACATTGCTAGGAAACAGACAGTACATTGCCAGGATATCACCATTTTTTATATCCCCGTTACAACCATCCTGAAGATTGACATGAGGTACTGCAGTACGTTATACATTTTGAAAAATGTACTTATTGTCAGTGTGGTGTTTACGCTCAATATTTCTTGTTTGTTATTTTGCTTTGATAATTTTTTTGATCTGTAAGTGAAGTTTGAATTTCGGAAATTGCATGAATTTGTGTTAGGGCAAATTCTTGAGGGAATCACTGTTTGTTGTTAGGCGGCATCTTTTTGTTTTATATGTACTACTATTTGTAGTCTTATATGATGTAAATATTTCGTAAATTTCTATTCAAACTTACTCTGAACATGAATCGTTTTCTTGTTTGTACATTTCTACTACATCTATAATTTGTTACCAACTATGCATTGGTTGCAAGCTGTTGAACGAGCAGATGTTTCAACAGTACAGGAGCTTGCACTTTTGCCTGCTTTGTGATATATAAATTATTCTTCTACGTGGGATTGCAGTTTTGTTCAGGTTTTCTTTCTTTTAATATGTTTGTAAGCACATGCGTATTCTCTGTTAATCACTATATATTGTTTGGCAGAATGTTGATACAGTGGGAGAGCATTTTTGTTAAAAAATAATTTGTATTCAAATAGATAGCTCTGTCGTATGACTGATTAATTTTTCACTAATGTAAATAGTAGATCGAAATTTTGAAACTTTTTTGGCTAATGGCATATCACAGAACAAATTTTGACTTTGACAGTCATCTTTATATCACATCAGAAAGAACCTTTAGGTGAAGCTGTGAATGTACCACATCTCTTTGTGAGTAACTGTTTCTGTGAAGGATTTGCAATTGGCTGATTTTCAACTCTAGAAAAACATTTTAAACAGTAGTTGTAGTTAAGTACAAATCATAGCCAGATTGTACAAGAGAGAGAGAGCATAAGGAGAAAGGCATGGAGGTCAACCAGGGCTGAGCCCTGGTAGGCTTCCCTGCAACGGGGAAAAGGAGTGGGGAAGAAGAGTTATAGAGGAGGAGAAAAAGGTCACTGACTAGGTCGACGCGTAACACTTTCACGTCACAAACGATGAAACAGGTTGGTGTCTTTCAGGAAGCGCAACAACGCTTTCGTTGCCTTTCGGAATCGGGTTGGGCAGTGCTATGGTCCCCATATTTTGTCGACTGTAAAATAACTTCTCTACAGTTGATTTAAGGCACTGCGCAGGCAAAGCCTCTTGGTTGTGTACGGCGGGCAGTAACATAAGAAGTATTCAATAGTGTCATCGACGGCGAAGTTGTTGCACTGCGCGCTGTCGGCCATCCCAATCTGAAATGAGTAGGCATTGGTAAAGGTGACGCCCAAACGCAGATGGCATTACACTGCACCTTGCTTTCTAGAAAGACCAGAGGGTAGCCGGAGTCGTAGAGATGGGTCGAGAGAATACAGTCGATTATGTGCAAACTGTGATGACTGCCCCAATTCTGGAGTGTCATGTTCTGTGCCAGCTTACTTAGGTATCTAGTCAAGTCAACCCTAAAGGTACGGAAACAGGGTTTGTTGTCGCGTGCATTTCTGGCTGATTCATCGGCGAGGCCATTGCTGGAGATACCGCAATGACTTGGTATCCACTGGAACACAACGTTGTGTCCTTGTTCGGTCGCATAGTGCAGCATTTCTCTGATCTCCCACATCAGTTGTTCGTACGACCCGCTAGGAAGTGCCGACAAAAGACATTGTAGAGTCGCCTTGCAGTCGCAGAATACTCCCCAACGATTAGCCGGTTGTTGCTTGATATAATTGATGGCACCTCGCAGGGCAACAATTCCCGAACCAGTTGATAGTCTCGCGTGACAAAGCTTGTATGTGATGTTGATTTGTCGTGATGAGATGACAATGGCACCCGCGGAGCTAGTCTGGTGGTAGATCCATCCGTGTACACGTTGATTCTGTCAGCGTAGAAGGCGTGTAAACAGTCCACAGTTTCTTTCTTCACGGCCAAGGTAGAAATGACTTTTCTATTTTTTATTCCTGGAACAGAAAGGCGCACGTTGGGTTGTTGTAGGCTCCACAAGGTGGACGGTGAACGTGCCAAGGATACAAAACTGGATGGTCGCAAAGCGCCGTGGGAACTGACGACCTTAGAGAACGACGCCTAAAGTCGTTGTTCTGGCAGAAATGCCAAGTTGCTCGATACCATCCGTAAAATGTGCCGAATATGTGCTCTCAGCACGTCGGTTGTGACATAGGTCGTAAACGAGTGATCCCGAGCCGGTTGAGGTAGTTCGTGGTAGGCCAAGACAAACACGTAGTGCCTGTGCTTGCACGCTCTGAAGTGCTCGAATGTTTAACTTGTGTGGTTTACTAAGCAGAGGAGAACTGTAGCGCAGTACATCACTAAGAAGTGCTGGGTATAGTTGTAGCATATAACTCAATTATAGATCCCATCTTTTCTCAGCGATGACTTTTAGTACCTGGGCAATATATACCAGTTTAGCTTTCAAGTTAGTTACGTGAGGGCTCCAGGAGAGGTCGCGGTCAATAATGACACCTTGAAAACGATGGCTACGCATGTAAGAGATGGGCTGGCCATTATTGCTTACCGGGTAACTTGTCATCGCCTTGAGCGTGAAGGCTACCATTGTACATTTTTCTGCTGAGATTGTTAGACATTGCGTGCGAAGATACTCACATGCTTGTGACGCTGTACTCTGTATCCTTGCTCGAACTTGTGACGTGTCAATGCTGATGCCCAGACACAGATGTCATCATCCTATATTGAAACACTGACTCTTTCCGGGAGACCTTTCGCCAGGCCAAGCAAAGCAAGATTGAAAAGAAGTGGGCCTAAAACACCACCTTGCGGGACGCCACGGCGTGCGTAGTGGTCTGAGGTCAGGCCATCTTCAATATGCCAAAAAATGGAATCTTCGTGTCAGGTAGCTTCGGATCCATCGAAACACTCGCCCTCCCAGTTCACTTACCTGCAGTGTGTTTAGTATAACTTGATGGGAAACGTTGTCATATGCACCTTTTTCATCAAAAGCGCAAGTGCTGGTCGTTTCCTAAATTTCTGCTGTTCTACTCATGACACCAAATCGATGACGTTGTCAATCGATGAACGGCGTCGTCGAAATCCCGCCATGGAGTTGAGGGCAATGCTGTGCCGTTCAAGAAACCATTCCAGGTGCGTGAGAATCATGCGCTTGATGAGCTTCCCAACACAGCTGGTGAGAGCTATAGGCCGGTATGATGTCAGCACCAGAGGGGATCTTCGTGCTTTTAGAAGTGGCACAAGATGGCTTCGTTTCCATTCTTGAGGTACGACGCCATCTTCCCATGATTGATTAAATAAATTTAGCAGTTGTCGTCTAGCTGCTTGGCTTAAGTGACGCAGAGCCGTATATGTTATCCCATCCGGCCCTGGCGAAGAAGAACGCCTACACAGTGTCAGTGCAACTTCTAGCTCTTCCACAAAAAATGGAGCATCCGTAGTTATATCTCGCAGACCGGGGATATCGCATAAAAACATATCGTAGATTAGGAATGTCCCACCGGTGATGTTCGCGCGAAAATCCACTGCAACGCCAATGCCACAGCAGTTTACACGAAGGGCGGGAGCCGTGAAGGGACGACGTCGCATGGCGCCTGAGCAAAGACGCTGTAAAGTTCTCCATACATGAGACAATGGCTTTCGTGGGTCTAATGACTCGCAAAAACTTTTACATTTTTGATCCTGCAGCTGGTATTTTTGGCGCTGTATTTTTTTCTGTATACGCCTTGCTACTCTGAGAAGAAGAATCAGCTTGGTACGCCTATATATCTTCTCTCAGACCGTCTACGCAACGCCCGAAGCTTTTCTAATTTGATGTCAAGCTCCGTGCGCTTCTGTGTGTGTGTGAAGCGGCGCGTACAATTTTTCTATGCATCTGCAATTACTTCTTATAACCCACACGAGAAATCATTCCTGCACATGTCTTTATCTTGATTTTCTTAGTGTCCCGTCATTATACCGATTGAGTGGCGAGGACGAAGTCTCTTAACCATAAATGCTGACAAAGTCAGAATGTGATCGCTACCATGGGTTTCAGTATCGGTAAACCACAACACTTTTGAACATAGGCAACACGACCCCAGTGTCAGGTCGAGGCAGCTGCTGTACGTCGTTCCGCGCAGGTATGTCGGGCTACAATCGCTCAGAAGGCGCAGGTTGTGGTCTGACAAAAACGATATCAGTAAGCACCCCTTTGAGTTTGTCCTCAAGCTTTCCCATATCGGATTATGTGTATTGAAAGACCTGTTTTAATGCAAGGGCCTGAAATAACGTCTGTTAGTCTCATTTATTCACATTGACTTACAAGATATATATATATATATATATATATATATATATATATATATATATATATATATATATATATATCCCGGTTGCGGCGGCTGCATTTCCGATGGAGGCAGAAATATTGTAGGTAGGCCCATGTGCTCAGATTTGGGTGCACGTTAAAGAACCCCAGGTGGTCGAAATTTCCGGAGCCCTCCAACACGTCTCTCATGAACATATAATGGTTTTGGGAATGAATATATATATAGGTGTAAAAGACAACCGCCTTTTTTTTCAGAGTAATGCACACGTACTGGTTCTCGTCATCTGGCGGTATAGCATAGGCGAAATGAGTAAGGTCCTTGCAAATGTAAACAATGCCTTTGCTGCTCCCCACATTCGTGGTTGAAGCGGA
Source organism: Rhipicephalus annulatus (assembly GCA_013436015.1). Lineage (NCBI taxonomy): Eukaryota > Metazoa > Arthropoda > Arachnida > Ixodida > Ixodidae > Rhipicephalus > Rhipicephalus annulatus. The sequence continues at coordinate 775,892 of WOVY01000224.1, read as the reverse complement.
AGATTCGTATCCTGATATTCTTATAGTCGATGAGTTCGGCTTGCAGATTACCATTATCAGGAAGCGGTTTTAAACATGAACTGCCGGAACTCCAATATCAACAACCTGAGGCCTCTCACAATTCATTAAAGTATGAAGGCGTTTCGAATATCATTTGCGAACGATAGCTTTCCGTTGACAGGCCATAATTTTGCTGTTAAACTTGTTAAGCAATTGACTTCTGAAGGCTTCCTAGAACCGGGCTGATGGTATCCAGCAGCTGTAATGCGCTTCGTGCTATTGGTGTTTGTACTCTCTCCACAAACACACGAATAGTACTCATGAGTGAGCTTACCATGACAACTATTTGTTTATCCTCCTATGTTGGTTTAAAGATGAAGCGTGGAAACTTGGGCAAGTTGGTAGTACATAACTGAATGCAGGAATAGCGCAACCTACAAGTAGTTACTTCGTAACTAAGGCTGCGTGCCAGTTTTTGAGCATTGCGAGGTGTTAAGCAAGCACAACTCGCAGGCCACGCGTGAGATAACTGAAACTTATCAAATAAACAAGTTTGATGGTAAATGTGTAAGTTGCCCATCGGTTGCGTTGTTGCAAAAAGATATTGCGTATCTTGATCTTTTTTAAGCTACGTGTGTATTTGTTTTCAGCCCATTTAACAAGAAACAAGAGTTTTGTTGACATTGTATCGCAGCGGTTGTTCTTGCACCCTTCTACGCATGCGCAATTTTCCCATTTTCCGCCTATATTTATTTTATATATTTTTATTTATTTATTATACCCTCAAGGCCATGGGCATTGAAGAGGGGAGTGGGAGTAACAAGATGTACAAAACATAGAAAAAAGAGAGCATGTGTTTAAATAGAAAAAAAATAGATTGTCCTGATTATACAATATTAGCTAATGCTTGATGAAACAGGTGATTAACGCGTATGGAAACAACATCGGCGAGAAGGTGGTTCCACTCTCGGGATGTTTTTGGAATGAAAGACTCAGCAAAATATTTAGTGCTAGATGAAACAACTCCAACTTTATGATTATGGTCAATTCGACATGATATGTACTGATGTTGTGAAAGCAGTTCAGCATGGAGAGAAGCGTGGTAATAAACCTTATGAAATAAAGTTAGGCGAAAAATGCGACGTCGTGATGCTAAAGATGGGAGGTCACTACTACTTTTCATTGCCGTTACACTTGCTGTTCTATTGTAATTTGATAGAATGAAATGGGCTGAATTATTCTGAACTAGTTCAAGTGCGTTGAGTAAGTGCTCGTGGCAAGGATCCCATACTGGTGTTGCGTACTCTAGTTTTGATCTAATTACTGTTTTGTATAGAAGTTTTAAAGAACACGGGGCTGAAAAAAAGTTTCGACGTAAATAACGTAGCATGCGGTTTGCCTTGTTAATAATGTATTCGATGTGTTTCGTCCAAGTTAAATTGTTGATAATATGAACACCTAAGTACTTGTAAGAGGAAACGATTTCAAGTGGTGTGTTGTTCAGGTAATATATAGGCATACAACTAGTAGTTCTCGATACACGCATAACTTTACATTTAGTGACATTAAGTTCCATTAACCATTCTTTGCACCAGTTGCTTACACTAGTTAGATCTGATTGGAGAGAGTAGGAGTCGTTGTCAGCAGTTATTTCCCGAAAAATTACGCAGTCGTCGGCAAACAAATGAACATTAGAGGATATAAGAGAAGGCAGATCGTTAATGTAAATAAGAAACAAAAGAGGTCCAAGAACAGATCCCTGGGGGACACCAGAGGAAACCTGGCTGAGTGAAGAGTTATGATTATTAGCTGAAACAAATTGCGAGTGATTTTTAAGGAAACATACAATCCACTTCATTTTGGTGTCATCAAGCTGGAGTTTGCTTAGTTTGTGTAGTAGCAGCTTGTGGCATACCTTGTCAAAGGCTTTGGAAAAGTCTAAATAAACACAGTCAGCTTTTTATGATTGGTCTAAAATGCGATGTAGCTTGTGAGTAAAAGAAATTAACTGTGTTTCGCATGAGAGCGATTTGCGAAAACCGTGCTGTGCAGATGTAAAGAACGAATTTGATTCAAGGAAATTGACTAGATGTGAAAATATGATTTGTTCCAGTAATTTACAGCAGGTACTAGTTAAAGATATGGGGTGGTAATTTGCGGTAATATATGTACACCACACCGATATTAAATCCTTATGAAAGTCAGCGCTCTTTTCTGTCCTTGCTTTTTCGCTACCGTAGTTACGAAAAAATTCCTTCTAGGTGGCGCTGTTCCTGCATTCAGTGGTTTAAGGAATTCGGAGGAGGAGTGCTTCACTGGATGGATGTATATGGCTGTATCCTTTAGATCGGGTGGTGGCTAGCGCCACCAAGCCGTAATACTTAATGAAACAAACACTAGATTTATATTTTCCCTTAAATAGTGAGGTTGAGGATTCGTACTTTGCAGTGAAAGGTTTAATTTTTACTCGTGCCTTGACTTTAGCCACCAATCAGATAACCTCCTTCTAGTTAATTCTACCCGCTTAAAGCCTATTTTGCCCTCACTTTTTTTAAACCACAGTGCTTTGAAAAACTTTGCGCCATCATCCTGAACTATAGGGTGAAGCCCTTTACAGAACATTATCAAGTGTTTCGCAGTTTCTTTTTCCTCTCCACACGCACTGCATACCGTGTCTACCCCTTCGTATTTGGCCCGATATGTCTTGGTTCGCAATACTCCCATCCTGGCCTCAAACAGTAGAGACCTACCCCGAGTATTATCACAGATCCTTTCCTTGGCGATTTCCTGCTTAAAAGTTCGATAGATCTCTAGTGCGGACTTCTTAATCATGCCAATTCTCCACATATCAGTCTCGGCTTCCTTCACCTTCTTCTTAACCAATACTTCTTTTTGGTTGGGCCCCCTGCTGTTTTCCAAGTATTTACCAGTCAATTTTCTTGTTCGCTTCCGCCATTTTGTATCGACATTCTTCACGTAAAACTAGCTGAATACCTTCCTAGCCCAACGCTCTTCCCCCATTTCCCTCAATCGCTTCTCAAATTTTATCTTGCGGCTAGCTTCCCTGCCCTCAAATGATGTTCATCCCATATCACCTTGTACTCCCTGATTTGGTGTATTCCCGTGAGCTCCTAAGGCAAGCCTACCTATTGCACGTTGCTTAATTTCTAATCTTGCTTGAACTTTTCATCTTATGCACAAGACCACATTGCCGAACGTCAGACCAGGAACCCAGAACCATTTCCATATTTCTCTCACAACATCATACCTTTTTTAGATCGACAGTGCCCTGTTTTTCATTACCGCTGCATTCCTGGTACCTTTAGTCGACACGTATATTTCGTGTTCCCTTAGGTACCCGGCCCCATTGCTTATTCATACGCCCAAATATTTGTATTTATCTGTTATCTCTAGCGTGACCTCGTGTATTCTAAGCTCATTACCTTCATTGTCATTGAAAATCATGACTGCTGATTTCTCCTTACTCAATCTGGAATCTAACCTATCTCCTTTATTACCGCAGATGTCCACCGATCGATCTCTGCAAATCTTTCTTGTTGTCGGCCATTAGCACTGTATCATCTGCGCACATCAATGCTGGTAGTGCCTGTTCAATGAGTTTTCCTTGTTTGATGAAAGAGAGGTTGAAGCCCAGTGCAGTTTCCTCTAATTTGGCTTCTAATTTTTCATAGGTACATCATGAGTAGTAAGGGTGACAGGGAGCACCCCTGCCTAAGCCCCGTTTTACCTCTGCAGGCTTGGATACCTGTTTTTGTCAAATTTATAATTACCTTGTTACCTTTAGAGATATCCTTCAAAAGATAAGTGACTACATCTTCCATGCCTAGTGTGTCCAGTATTCCCCACAAATCCTCTTGAACCACGCTATCGTACGCTCCATTGATATCCAAAAATGCTAGCCACAGGGGCCTGTGTTCCTTTTTCTGCTATTTCGATGCACTGCGTCAGTGTTACCAAATTGTCTTCCAACCTCCTGTGTTTCCGAAACTTATTTTGTAGTTTCCCCAGCAATCCCCTCATCCTCTATCCACGCCTGCAGTCTTTTCTTTATAATCTGCATCGCCAGCCTGTAGACCACTGATGTCACTGTTATAGGACGGTTGTTGTTTATGTCAGCTTTGCCCCCCTTTACTTTATAGATCATGCTCATCCTGCTAAGTTTCCATCCATCGGGAACTTCTCCATTGATTATTATTTTGCTCACTGCCTCTGTGAAAGCCTGCTTACACTTCGGACCTAATGTCTTTATCGGCATAATTAGAATGCCATCTGGGCCTGTTGATGTACTACTAGGAACCCTTTTTTCAGCCCTTTTCCACTCTTGCTGGGGAAATGGAGCCATTGCGCCATCTAATTCATTCTTGTCTATTGTCGTGCATAAAGCACTTCTTTGTTGAAATTTTTCTGTCACCCTTGTTCTTATATATTCCATAACTTCGTCTCCTTCTAGCCTAGCACCTTGAGCCGTAGTTATAAGCCTCTGCTCTAGAGTCGTCTCATTTTTTAGGGAGTTTAGATATTTCCAAAATTTCGCAGCTGCCTTTCTATCTTTTTTATGTACTTCTGCCAGCCACAGAGCTCGTTTCTTCTAATCTTTTCATTTATCAGAAGGGATGCATCCCTTGTACAGCTTAGAAAGATTTTCCGTTTTCTTTCAACATCATCTGTCAGTTCACCCCGCTGCTCAGCATGTCTGTGTTCCCTAGAAGCTTCCTGACATTTTGCTAAGGCTCTCTTAACTTCCTCATGCCACCAGCGTTTGGGCTTGTGTCTTCTTTTCCGGGGTGACTTGTCACGTGTCTCAGCAAGCTCTATCTCGAACAATCTAATTGGATTCGTGTATGTCCACATTGTTTTATTATCCTCAGGGATTACTTTCTCACTTTGTTTATAGGGCTATTTCAATTTGCCTTTCTGAATAAAAATTTTCCTGTAGTTTCTCATCTTGCCTCCTTCCCGCTTTCACTGCTCTTCCAAAACTTAGCTTGATACGTTTGTGATCACTACCCAGACTTCTGGAGCCGCCTTCATCTATGGGCATTCCCCTCAGCTTATCATACATCCTATGTGACATCAGTGCGTAATCTATAGTCGACTGCAGCCTTCCTACCTCCCATGTTATTTGCTCTCACACTTCTCGGTACTGTTGCAAATGATTAAATCAAGCCTTTCACTCATATCCATGATCATTTTGCCTGTCGGGTCGGTATACACGTCTATATCGTCTCTGTGTGCATTCATATCTCCAAGTATAATTATCTCGCTCTCTCTTCCTAACTCCTGAATGTCTTTTGATATACACTCAACCATCGCCTGGTTTTCCTCTCAGGCCTTTGCTCCCGTCCACAAATACACAAAACCAAGGAGTGTCATTTACCCTGTGACTTTCCCTTTGAGCCCTAAATGTTCCTTGCAGTCCTGCTTGACCCTTCGCTAGCCTGTACTTTTATGAATGAATGCCCCAATACCACCCCCTTTCTGCTGTTTTCTGTTCTATTACAATATTCCCACGCGTAGTGAGGATTGTTCGGAGGTTGTTACATGTCCCTGAGATGTGTTTCTACAAAACCGTATACCATCGGCCTCTCTTCCCTTAGCTGTTCTTTTATCTTTTTCCACTTCAGCGTGTTCCTACCACCCTGCATGTTAATATACCCTATGTCTGAATTGGCTCGGCGCTCGTGGCTACGTCTATTTATGCCCCGGACTCTACCTATCTTAGATACTGGTGCCACTTTGGAATCGTATACGTCCATACCCCCTGTCAAAGGGTCTCCCTGGTTGTTTTCCTCGTTACTAGCTGTCCTGCACCACGAAGGGCCCGCTTCCCCCCCCCCCCCCCGAAAAAGGTAATGCGCGTCCTGCAAGTCGCCAACCCACCTCATGAGCTAGCCGCCCATCGAAGTGAATTATGTCTCGTTGAAAACCACCCCACCTATGCACCTCTCTGTTTAGTTCTACCACCTCAAAGCCTTTCTCTCGACTCATCCGCCATATCTCTTGGTTTGCCTTGACAACCGCTCTTTGCAGGTTGCTATCACGCACCGGTACCTCCGGTATTGTGCATTACACTATCTGTACCTGAGGAGAAGTGGCGCGCATGTCATCCACACCTTTCGCCAGTGTGGTTGCTAGTCCTGCTGTATCTTCATTTAAGATCGTTTAAACCGCCTGAAATCATCACGAGGTTTCGTCTATCAGCGGTAGTTTAGAGTTTTGTGCTCACTTGCCTCATGACTGCTTCCAGCTTGCGTACAGGAAACGCCCCTACTGCAACCCTCATGTCACCTTTTACTCTCTCTTTGACGGCTTCTGTGCATCGGTTTAAATTCGAGTCCCTGGCGATTATCACATGTTGTGACTTTTCAGCTGGAGCGTTCTGCACCTGGGGGCTACTTGCACCTGTGACACCAGCTGCTTTGTCCCCTCCCAGCCCCACCAGTACTTCGCTTAAGCTGGGCCTTGCGACCATTGAACCGGCTGAACCTGTTTTTTTACAAACTTGCTTTCTCTTTCTTCTCCGCCATTCTGGTTGCCGGTTCTCTACTGTTCTCTGCATTGGCCGCTCCTCTGTTCACCTTGGTTAGTGCTTCCTCGGCGGACTTCAGCTTTTCTCCCATTTCTCTCGTTTTTTCTTGCTCTGTCGCCAACGCAGACTCGAGCTCGGCAATTCTCATCAGTAGTTCACTCTGGGCAACCATCATTTTCTCCATTTTTTCCTCGACTTCACATTGCCTACACTTCGCGTCAGCCGCTTCCCCATCCGCTTCTACACTCGGGTCAACTTTCAAACCCACTCTACATCCTGAACACTTTACAGTCTTTTTAATCATGTCTTTCCGACACCAATGGTTCCTATACTCGATAATTACTAAACTCGAGCCCTGCGCTACGAAAAAACAAAGTCTAAGCTCTACTTCAAAAATTTGCGTGTTCAATGTATGCGCACTTCTACCACGGGGGGGGGGCAGAAGGAAGGAACAAGAAAAAAGTCAAACACACACACACACACACGCACTAACTAATAAATTCCTGGTGACTGGGCCCCGAAAAAGCCGTATGATAAAATAAGTGCTACGAAGATTTAAACTGCTGCCTTATAATTATAAAGACAAGCTCAAAACATGCACAAACACGTATCTGCCAAGTCGATCGGGAGCGCTCAAAAAACACGTCCATCCACCGTGACAGTCCGAACCAATCCCACTGCTAAAGTCTGACGGCGCCCTCTGCATTAGCCACGGCCCAATCTAAAAGATACAGCCGTATCAATCCATCCATCCATTCGTTATCCTTCGACCCGACTGCGCTTGTTCTGGCAGACAGAAGTGGAGATGACTTTGAGCGCGGTTCAGTAGGCAACGGTGTCTTGGATGTCTTGGAGCGCCTTCGATTACGCGATCGTCGTCGTCTAATAGATGTGGCCGCTTCCCGGTGAGACGAGTGATCTCGAACCATTTTCTTCAGCACGAACTTCTCCCTTCGAATAATCGCACAGTGCTTCGAAGATGCATCATGAGGCCTGTCACAATTCGAACATTTCTGAGTACTGAATTGACATGTGGTATTGGCATGAGGTTCAGTGCATTGGGTGCGAACGGTGGTGTTATTGCACACGCTGCTCATGTGACCCAACTTCGTACAGTTCCTGCATTGAAGTAATCTCGGTACGAAGGGATAAACAGCTTGCCGAAAGTGTCCCACCTTCACGTGAGATGGGAGGGTTTCACCCTTGTTTATAATCTTCACGCAACTTGACGTGCCGAGATGAAAGACTTGTGATGATGGTGTCTTCTATAGCGGGCTTGATTAGGATTGGCAAGTCTGTGTTTAATTTTGTCTCGTGAACATGATAGATTGCTCCAGTGATGACTTTTTTGCCGAGCGGTATGTGAGAGTGGACTGCCAGGCCATTGACCTCTGTGACCTTGCGCAATATGTCCAGCGCAGCCACGTGGTTGAGGTCAATGGCTAGCACATTCTTGCGCGTATTCACTCGGACCTCTTCGATTTATTTTGGCACCAGTGCCTCCAGCTGTGCCGACACGGCTTGCCTGTTGAGGCACCTCATATTATGCGTGGCGAGAACTGGCATGAACAAGACGGTTAATGCCTCGATACAACGCAAAGGTCTTATAGTGGGCGCCCTCGAATCAGATGGCGTGCTCAGAAACCGTCTCTCAGCTTTGCGGCTCCTCACCAGCTCGAAGGTGCAGTCACCGGACTATCCACTGCTGACCTGATAGTTAATGGTAACGTCACTGTCAGCGTCGCTCTCGCCCCGTTGAACTTCCTGCAGGCGGCTTCTGCGAAATTCACGGGGTCTTGCGGACCCGTGTGTGACTCCATCTCCATCGCACGCCCGCAGAAAACCACACTTGGCTAGTGATAACAGTGTTTTTTAAAAAATAGAAAAACTGTAGGATTCGCCGTTCTATGAGAGATACACTTCGTCGTCTTCCCTATTGGGTCCCAGAATACCCAGAATGTAGAATTGGTCACAACCAAATAAGTAAACCAGAAGTGCTAATGTTTTAGGGGCGAAACTCCTTTAAGCGGCACGCGTTAGTCCCTCGTTGTCCTAGTCGTAGTCGTAGTGTGTAACCAGTGTTACATTTTAACCTGCAAGGTGGTTCCAGAGGGAGATTTTTCCTTTGCTTTGTTGAATAAAAAGTTCGCGGTGTGCGCGTTACTTAAAAGCCGAATGTTACTGTCTCTCATTCCCCATTAGCAGTCATTGGCACGTACATAGAGCGCTATCTGACTAGAAAGGGTTGCTACGTTATACTCGCTAGGTGTACCTTCTTTAGTTTTAGAACGGTTTATCAAGCGTTGAGCCGCAGTGCCAAGAATACAGTGAACTAGTATATACCATGAACTAGAGGTGGTTAAAGCTTGGAAGTAGACCCGAAGCGCAAGCCGTAAGAAAGTGTGCGTGTGCCACCTCTCGTTTAGTCCTTGGAATGTACGATGGATGGCGGTGCTTATATATAGAAAATATATGATTAAAAGATGCGAGATGGTGGAACTTGAAGTGTTGAATAGATGGACGTACGGACACACAGACAGATGCGTGAATCAACGCATGAACGGACGCAGGGGCGGATGCATGGACGAACGCAGGGACGGACGCACAAACAGACCCACGCACGGATGGGTGGATGGACGCATAAACGGTCACACAGACGGACGCATGGACGGACGGAAGCAAGAACGAATGGACGGACGAATGCTTCGCCCCACTCTCCATCATTCACTCCGTGGGTATGCTGCCATTTTCTTTGCTATGTATTCTTTGTCAGGAAAGATTTTTTAGAGAAAGTAGGCAAACATTATTTTCACTTTCTTCAGGAAAATGTTTTTTAAAAAGCGAAAAACCTTTATTTTATTGGCTTGTTAATAAAACGTCAAAGTTCATAGGCCGTAACTAAAGTTGCAGAACGTTGGTTTGTAGTTTCAAAACGGTCAATATCCATTTTTGTAAGAGACTGCGCAGCATTGCGAGAGGGGCAAGGGGAAAGAAGGAAATACCACTTCTAGTGTCGGTCACAAGATATTTTTGTAAAACGAAAGATTTTGTTTTCTCTTGCAATGGTCATCTCTCATCCTTATGATAATGTGCTGAATAACATATTTGTGGCAGCATGCAGCACACACTCACCTGCATAACTACGTGTCCTTGTCGACAGAAGCTTAAAAGAGTAGAAATGAAACTGTAGAAACTTTGTAAATGAGTAGGAACAGTTTATCTGCATGTTCTAGATAGTGCATGGGTGTATGTGTGTCGATGATTGATTTGTGGGGTTCAACGTCCCAAGACTACCATATGATTATGAGAGACGCCGTAGTGGAGGGCTCTGGAAATTTTCTACCACCCGGGGTTCTTTAACGTGCACCCAAATCTGAGCACACGGGCCTACAGCATTTTCCCCTCTATCGGAAATGCAGCCGCCGCAGCCGGGCTTTGATCCCGTGACCTGCTGGTCAGCATCCGAATACCTTAGCCACTAGACCACCACGGTGGGGCGTGTGTGTGTGTGTGTGTGTGTGTGTGTGTGTGTGTGTGTGTGTGTGTGTGTGTGTGTGTGTGTGTGAATAAATGAATATTGAATAAAGTTTACTTTATCTATTTCACCACTTTGTTGGTCAGTCAAATTTTGCTCTTATAGACCGACCACACGTTCTATGGCTCACATTGTTCGACTCTTTCGCGGAAGAAATGCCTCAAAGGTGACTCTCCAAACTCTTTGAAGCGCAATACAATACTTAAACCAGACTCCTTATTTTTACCCGAAAGGCAGTATAACGCCATTAGACATGTAAACTCACCGCGAGTGCTCTAAATTGTCACGGGGTCGTGACGTTGCCGAAGACAGAAGATTTCATGTTAAGATTTAACTGTTTATTTCAGCGAACGTGTGCCCGGTAAACGGAAAGTTCGAATACAGTAGCAGTCTTGCACGGATAGCAACTAAGAGAAGTTTATTGACTTCCAACCAAGGATAAAGTACATGACATAAACATCGAGCTTCACGACTACAAAGGGTGCATGTACAATCAGGAAAGCACCACTACCGAGGTACAATGTATGTGGGGGAATGTACCCCTCTATTTACTGTACAGCGCGTGGTGCTCCAGCAGGCTTAATCATGCGCGCCGGTAGGTCTTCTCAACACCTGGTTGGAACAAGTAGCGACTTAGCGCTGTACAATTCTAGGTATGATTTCCTTTTTGTCGCCTGAAACAATACTGCTTTCGTACACAGTAAGTGCATGCCCGGAAGTATAAAAGAGGCCTTGAGGCTGGGGGGCGCAGGGGGGGGGTACAAGGGAGTGGGGGGGCTCTTGTCTCCCCCCAAATAAGGCATCAGCAACAATCTGCGCGTAAAAAACTGACTGAAGGCGCCAATCAATGAAGAAGGCGCAATACAAAAATTAACTCAAGTGTCGACCACCACACTTTGCCTGAATCGATTAAAAATAACAACGACAATAGGGTGATGAAATCAAAAAGGTGATACAGATATACATATATATATATATATACAAGTCCCCTTCTGCATGTGCTAGACAGCGGGAGGGGGGTCACCAGGTAGTGCTTGGGGCGGCTAGCTTGCCATTCCTCAGAAAAAAGAATTTGGTATGCCAGCGACGAAGCAAGTTTTCCTCGCCGCTGGCCTCGAGTTCGCCGGATAGGTGGGCCCATAGCAACCGCCGGATACGCGAGACTACCGGAAACGCGCTCCGCACAGGCTTTCTACGCGCCTCCGCTGCGATCTTCTTTGCCAAATACCAAGCATCGTGAAGATCAGCACAAGTTGGCACAAGGCACCTTTGTTGCGCTTGTGGTGGGGAAGTGGGCGGATACCAAAGGAGTGGGCTACCATCTGCCACACGGGTTTCACCGCCACGCATTGGAACAACGCGTGATCCTGCGATTCAACTGCGTGACAGTTCGGGCAACGTGCATCCGGGACTATTCCAAATTTATGCATTCGTTGTCTGGTGGGAAGGACGGCCCAGGCCTTTTTCAGGAGGAAATCCTGTGCATCACGGGGGGTGCCGCAACGGAGCGAGAGTAATTCGCGCCTCGCGCGCTCAGCTCGATTTTGTTCAGTGTCGCTCAGCTGCTTCCGCGTGATGGCTTCAACGATGCGCGCTGGCGGGTCCTCATCCACATCGCCTTCGGGCACTTCTTGCCTCAACATGCGCCAGGTAGCCGACGCCGTTTTATAGAAGGGCGCGGGTGCCTCAGTAAAGGGCCCGGTGTGGCGGCCTGCATCCAGCCAGTCGTGCTTCACTCCACTCCAGTAGAGGAGTAGGTTGCGCCCTAGGTAATCGCTCGTGCGCGCGAGCATGCGGGCGGTTTTCAGGGCCAGGACTCTGCTCGTGGTCAACACATGTGGTAGGCCGACACCCCCTTCTGACACTGCCAGTTGTAGCAAGTTTTGCTTCAATGGTGGCGGTTTCCCATCCCAGAGGTATGCGTTAAAGAGTTTGGTCAACTGGCTTGCTGTTCTTGTGGGCATCACCGCTACTCGGCTCGCATGCGAGGCTAGGGCGCAAATGCTTGTTTTGGCGGCTACTGCTTTCTCGCATAGCGTCAGGCCTTGTAGGCTAGCGCTCTCTGACACTGGTGCAGCCCTGTCCACGACTCGGGACCACGTTGAGGCCGTAACTCCCTCGCGGGAAAAGTATATACCGAGGACCTTAACAGCGGTGACTACCTCGAAGTTGCCGATCACGTGCGCCGGGAAATGGCCAAATAGGAGGGCTTTACACTTCCTCTCATTTAGCTGTGCACCTGATGCTAGGGCGTATGACGCGAATACCTGGTGAAAGCACTCGAGACTGCTTGGATCTCGCACAAAAAGGGAGATATCGTCAGCGTATGCGAGGACTTTCAGGTCCGCAGTTCCTGTGAAAGGAAGGCCCCGGATGTGCGCGTCGCTTGCCAAGGATGTAAGTAGCGGCTCTATCGCGAGTACAAAGAGGGTTGGGCCAAGCGGGCACCCCTGCCTGATCCCCCTCGTGTACTGAAAGGTGTCCGTCGTGGAGCCATTTACTACTACGTGGCACCTGAAGTCTGAGTACAGGAGCCTTATCACTTGTACAAAGCTTGCCGTTAGGCCAAACTCGCAGGGTTTTGAACAGGTAGGCGTGCCTGACCCTATTCAAAGCCTTGGCCTGATCAAGTGAAAAAAAAAGGCTCCAGTAACTCTTTTCTCTGAAGCGTACTGGAACACGTCTCTTGTCGTGGTAAGGTCGGTGAACATTGATCTGCCCGGGACTGCGCAAGCCTGGTGTGGAGCAATATTATCCGGCAGAAAGGTCTTTAGTCGGCTGTTCAAGATTGACGCCACGATTTTACAGTCTACATTTAACAACGTGATCGGGCGCCAAGAAGCAGGGTCGTTCGGCGGTGCACCTCCTTTAAGAATGAGGACTACGCACCCCATGCCGAAGGAGGCAGGTTTCTCGTGTCTCTCAAGGACCGTGTTGACTATGGCTAGGAGGGGTTCACGTAGGATCTCGAAAAAGGTGGCGCAGAAGCCCACTGTGAGGCCGTCCGCACCGGGAGCCGAGTTTGGTGGCATTGACTGGATAGCGGCCCTCAATTCCGGTAACGTCGCTGCGTCGCACATAGTCGGGCATTAATCCTCTTCCAGACGCTTAAGGAATTTACACAGCTCCGACAGGGACGCTGGCTCCGAGGCGATCATTGTGGCGCCCGGCTCGTGAAAGGCTGTCTCGAAGTGGTGCAAGAAGGTCGCCTCGATCTCGACCGGGTTTGTCGCGAGGGTACCATCTGGACGCAACACGCACAGAGCCGTTTCCCCTTACTTCGCGCAAGACTACCTCTGGCCGCCAGTTCGAGGTGGCCCAAGTCACGCGCTTTTCGCCAAAAGCTGCCCGAAGAAGCCGTTCGTACTGCACCTTGAGCGAGGCTAGGTAATCTCGTGTACAGGAGGTGAGGGTGTCAGCACTCTGAATGATACGCATTCTGCGCAGTAACTCGTTTATCTGGGACGTCAAGCGCTTTTACCTTTTACGGCCTTCGTCTTCGAGAAGCACCTTCCAGGCCTCCTTGAGGTCGTCCCAGGTAGACGATGTTACGCGGGGGGATGCTCTAATCGAGGCCCCTATGAGCGTCTCGATCTGTGGTCTCGATCTGTGGGATCCTTTAGTAGTGCAGAATCCAGGCGCCACGATGCGTCGGCTGGTTTGGGGCGAGGCTTTGCACGGAGGGTTGTTAGCAGTGGCACGTGATCAGACAGAGTGGCCAGAGAGGGTGGCGACGGGACCACCTCGCACGCTGTTAGGGATAGAAGTAGGAGCTCCGGTAAGTACGCACGGTCTAGCCGGCTAGCGGTGACCCTCGACACGCGGGTGGGGCCGAAGTCGTCGTCGTGGAGGCGGACCCATGCGTCTGAAAGTCGGAGGCGTTCGAAAACTTTGATCAGTTCTTTTGCACAGTAGGCTGAGCCTCCACAACTTGGTCCCCGCATAACCCTCGCAGTGTCGACCACACAGTTAAAGTCTACAAGGACTACGTGCGGGAGGGGGGCCAGCAGGTACTCGCCAAGCTCCCTGAAAAAAGTGGTTCGTCTCCGATCTAATTACTGGCGTGTACACGTTCACAAACCGAACTTTCTGCCCATCGATGAAGATGTCAAGCGTTAATGTGCGGCCTTCAGCGCCAAACACGCAATGGGCTTTTTGCCTAAACCTCCCGGTGACGAACACAACCCCAACCCCGCATGACCTGGTCCTCATCAATGAGAAGAAGGCTTCGACGTTACAGAGGCTGCGGAAGCGAGCGACGTCGAGGGGGGATCGGAAATTCATCTCCTGGACGAACAACAAGTCGATGCTGCGGGCTTTCGCAAAGGAAACGACCGCGGTTTGTTTCGTCGTGTCGCGGAAACCACGATAATTCCAAGTGGCGAAGCGGATTCGGTCAGCCATCAGTCGCACCATGGTGGAGTGGAAACGAGGGGGGTACATGAGTGTGTGGAAGGGAGGGGTGGGGCAAGGGGAGGCAGCGCATGGGGGGGTGAAACAGGAAAGGGTAAACGGCGGCGCCGGCGCGCACGGGCACTGCCGTCTGTAACGAAGCGAAGGTGTTATCAGATCGGCTCGCTGGCTTTAGGGGGCGGTTCCCCTTTGCCTGCAGCGCTTTGGCCGAGCTTCTGCGTCTTCGCCTTCGGTGGGGCATTGCTGTCACTCGCCGTCGCTTCTAACCCAATTCGGCGTTGTCGCGCCTCTCTGCTTGTGGCCCTCCCTCTCGTTTCTTTCTTGTTCTCCTCTCCCTGGCGTCGGCGCGAGCCCGAATGAGCTCTCTGCTCACGGCCTGGCGCCCACTGGGACGCGAGTGGGTCAAGTTGGCGGTCTGTGTAGGGCGACGCTTTACCGGAGGGGGCTCAAAGGAGAGGGGCTGGTTTATTTGAGCACGGTCTTGGTCGTGAGGGAGCGCGTAATACTCGCGGCTCACGATGGGCAATTCGTCCTTGGCGGGGTCATTAGTAGCGTCGTCCAAGTCCTGGGCGCACACTCGGGCCAACACGTTAACGGGTGTTTGGGAGGCGGTTGGGGGGGGGGCTCACTTCGCTTGAAAGTTTCGGCAAGCACCGGGAAGTTGTGGCCTTCATCTTGGACTGACGGGTGGACGAATGGCATAGACGGGGACGATTGGGCCGAGACGGTTTCGAGGTCGCTCGATTCCGTTTCCGATGACATGGTGGCGGCATCGTCAGTCTTCTCGGGCTTGTCTTCATCGTTGGCTGATGAATCGGCCGCAGTGCTTCCTGTGAGCAAGCTGGCATCCGTTTCGCGGCCTTGGGGGAGGGAGGCCTTGGGGGGCGCGGGCCGCGGTCCTGGGTACGAGCACTTGTAAGCGAGAGGGGGGTTCGCCTGGCTTCTGCGACGGGGAGCAACTCGGCTGGACCGAGTTCGACGCGAGGTCCGACACCGAGGGGAACCCGCGAGTAGATGACGCATAAGAGCGCCTCCTAAAACATTCTTTCGTTCCGTGGTGACCCCCGCAACACTTACATTCGGCTGAACAGCCCTCAGTTTCATGACCGAAAGTTCCGCATCGTTTGCAGTATGGTGCGGAGCATGCGGTCACCATGTGGCCCACCTCAATACATCGCGCGCACACCCGCCTCATGCCTCTATATTCGAACATGACTCGGTGCCCCGCAATGGTCGCAAAGTTAGACACCGGCTTACTCATTTCAATTTTTACGACTCTGACGCCGTTCAACTTCTTCGGCGGGTGGCCACAGTAGCAAACGAGATGCCCCGCACCTTACCGTACTGTGCTAGGGCGTTGCCAAGTACCTCGTCAGACAGGTAGGCGGGGTATCGGTAGACGTTGACGTACGTGACCGGCGGCCCGACGGCCTCAACCGGTACGCTTACTCCATTAACCTTGAAACCTTCCGCCACCATTAACTTTTTTGCCTGACTGGCGTTACGTGTACAGACGAGAAACTTGGCCCCGCCCATATGCTGCATAACAAAAACACTATCATCACCAGCTTCTAATTCTATAGCGTCTATAAGATCATCAAGGGATACGTCGCCGCCCGGCGCTGTGAAGAGAAAGCAGTTCTCCCGCACTGGTAGGTCGGTAGTGGCCGCTATTCTAAAGGGGCTGTCGCCAGCAGAAGAGGGCGTGACTTGTAGAAAACTAGTAGCGTGCAGTCGAGCTGCACTGTGGTAAATCTGCGGCTAAGCCTAGGGAGGTGCTGCTTGGGATCAGGTGGAGTCGGGTGGGCTGCAGGCGGGCTCCAAGAACGTAGCGTGAACCGGCAACCGTGCTCCTCCTGGCATAGGGGTGGGGGGCTCTGGGCTGGAAGGCCCGAGACCCAGAGGTGGCAGTCGCTCGCACGAGGCGGCGAAGCTGGCAGGACCAGGTCTGACCGTGATATCCAAAAGCCGAGAAGCGATTGCCCCGGCACCAGATAGCAGTGGACGGAGCGTCCGCCGTCGATCAACTACTGACAAGTGGCGAAGCGCGTCGGCATTTATACTCTTGCCGTCGAATGTTCTAGCGTTATCGCTGATGGTGGCGTAGGTTCCAGAATAATCTGTACAGTTCGCAGAGTAGGTTTTATCTTATCGAAATGATCTACTGCAGTCCGGAAGCTTCTCGAAAAATGCAGGCGCGGTTTGCGCTGAGAAGTGTGTAGTGTTTTGGGACGATAACAAAACTTGAGAAATGGAACGTTGCATTGCCCCCCTCTGGAAGAGGCATCGTCCCTATGCTTTAACTAAAGATGAATGTAAAACAATAATGCAAGAAAGTACATTGAATAAATTACGATAAAATAATAATACAGAAAACACTGTTTCAGTTTGTCAACGCGCATGAAACGACTTGAGGCGCGCGACATGGACGACTTCAGGTCGTGATCGGCGTCGATGAGAGTTCGTGATGCCGTCGGGGACAACCTCGTAATCAAGTGGGCCGAGACGTCGAACCACTCTGTACGGTTCGATGTACCGTCGCAGAAGCTTTTCACTTAGTCTACGTCGGCGTATCGGCGTCCACACCCAAACACGTTCACCGAGCTGGTATTCCACGAAGTGTCGTCGAAGATTGTAACGGCGGCTGTCGGTCGTCTGTTGATTCTTGATACGGAGACGCGCGAGTTGGGCTTTTTCGGCGCGTTGAAGGTACTCACTCACATCGACGTTTTCTTCGTCGGTGACGTTGGGTAACATGGCATCGAGCGTCGTTGCCAGGCTTCTTCAGTAGACCAATTTGTATGGAGATATCTGGCGTCGTCTCCTGCACCGCAGTGTTGTATGCGAAGGTCACGTACGGAAAAACGGCGTACCACGTCTTGTGTTTGACATCAAAGTACATTACCAGCATGTCGGCGATTGTCTTGTTAAGCCGCTCGGTGAGGTCGTTGGTCTGTGAGTGGTACGCTGTCATCCAGAGGTGGTTTGTCTGGCTGTATGCCAAGATCGCTTGAGTTAGGTCGGCAGTAAATGCCGTTCCTCTGTTGGTGATAAGGACCTCCGGGGCGCCGTGACGTAGGACAATATTTTCGACGAAGAACTTAGCTGCCTCGGATGCACAGCCTTTGGGAAGGGCTTTTGTTTCGGCGTAGCGGGTGAGGTAGTCGGTAGCCACCACGATCCACTTGTTTCCGAAAGCCGACGTCGGGAACGGCCCCAGTAGGTGCATACCGATCTGCTGGAAAGGTCGGCAAGGTGGTTCAATTGGCTGCAGAAGTTCTGCTGGCCTTGTCGGCGGTGCCTTGCGTCGCTGACAGTCCCGGCATGTCCTCACATAAGGAGTAACGTCGGTTATAAGACGTGGCCAGTAGTACCTTTCTTGTATCCTCGTGAGCATGCGAGAAACACCGAGGTGCCCTGCCGTCGGATCGCCGTGCAGGGCCTGCAGGAGTTTTGGTCGCAAAGCTGAAGGCACCACGAGAAGGTACTTAGGTCGAATCGGTAAAAAGTTTTTCTTTTGTAGAAGACCGTTTCGCAGGAAGAACGACGCAAGTGCGCTTGAATACCTTCGGGACATTGGTGGTCCTGCCTTCGAGGTATTCTGTTAGGGCCTTAAGTTCCGGGTTGGCCCGCTGTCGTTGAGCGAAGTCGTCGGTAGTTATCGTTCCCAAGAAGTAGTCGCCATCCGGGTCATCGGGTGGTGGTTGGTCGACAGGCGCACGAGAGAGAGAGAGAGTCCGCGTCGGAGTGTTTCTTGCCGGACTTGTAAATGACAGTAATGTCATATTCTTGACGTCTCAGGCTCCATCGTGCGAGGCGACCTGAAGGGTTCTTCAAGGTGGCTAGCCAACACAAGGCGTGGTGGTCGCTCACAACTTTGAAGGGCCTGCCGTACAGGTAGGGGCGAAATTTCGACGTAGCCCAGATGATGGCGAGGCACTCCTTTTCTGTTGTGGAATAATCGGCTTCTGCCTTGGATAGCGATGGGCTGGCGTGACTAATAACCCTTTCAAGTCCATCAGCCCCCTGCACAAGAACGGCGCCAAGACCTACGCTGCTTGCGTCAGTGTGTATTTCTGTCTCGGCGAATTCGTCGAAATGGGCAAGTAACAGAGGCGTCTGGAGGCGATGTTTAAGCTCCTGGAATATATGTTCCTGCGGCCTTTCTCACTTGAACTCCACGTTGGCCTTTGTAAGGTTATTGAGAGGATCGGCGATGTGGGCGAACTTTTTCACAAACCGCTTATAATAGGCGCACAGGCCCAGAAATCGGCGCACCGCCTTCTTGTCAGTGGGTGGCGGGAAGTCGGCGATGGCGGCTGTTTCCGTGGATTGGGACGAATTCCAGGCTTGCTAATAACGTGCCCCAGAAACAAGAGCTCCTCGTACGCAATTCGGCACATTTCTGGCTTCAGGGTGAATCCGGACGTCTTGATGGCTTCAAGTACAGCTTCAAGGCGCCGAAGATGCTCGTCGAAACTCGAAGAAAACACGACGACGTCGTTCAAGTACACAAGGCAAGTCTGCCACTTCAATCCTGCTAGTACTGTATCCATAACGCGTTGAAAAGTTGCAGGCGCTGAGCGAAGACCGAAAGGCATCACCTTAAACTCGAAGAAACCGTCCGGTGTTATAAACGCCGTCTTCTCTCGGTCTCTTTCGTCGACTTCGATTTGCCATTAGCCAGTCTTGAGGTCCATTGACGAAAAGTACTTGGCGTTACGGAGCCGATCAAGTGCGTCGTCTATTCGTGGGAGAGGTCAGCCATTCCTTCCTTGTCCTTTCTTGTCCTTTTGTTCAGGCGGCGATAATCGACGCAGAAACGTAGGGTCCCATTCTTTTTCTTCACTAACACCACGGGTAATGCCCATAGACTCACGGACGGCTGGGTAATGTCATCCCGCATCACTTCATCAAATTGTCTCTTCATTGCCTCACGTTCTCGTGTCGAAACCCTGTATGGACACTGACGGAGTGGTCTGGCATTTTCTTCGGTTATGATGCGATGTTTCGTGATTGGGTTCTGCCGAACTTTTGATGACGACAAAAAGCAATCTTCGTATTGCAGGAGCAGGGCGTTGAGCTGTTCTTGCTTATGGTTCAGAAGTCTGGGATTGACATAGGAAGCTATGGAAGGGGCTTGGTTCCTCTGAGCAGGTTCCGCAGAATCGGCGAGGGTGAAAGCACTGTTGGCTTCGACAACCTTTTCGATGTAATGCGACTATTGTTCTTTTGTTCACATGTTTGTACTCATTGCTGAAATTCGTGAGCAGAACCGCCGGTTTGCCTCCCCGCAGCTCTGCAATTCCTCTTGCGACGCAAATATTTCGGGTGACCCACATATGCTGACTGCCTTCAACGACGCCTTCCAAGTCAGGTGATTTAGAAGCGCCGACTCAAATAATGACGCTTGAGCAAGGCGAATGGTCACCTGTTCTTTTAGCACATTCAAGGCATGGTTTCCTGACGGCGTGCGCGGCGGTAGTGCTTCTTCTGTGGATAACGTTATCGTCTTTGTTTTTAGGTTGATGACAGCACCATGGAGGCATAAGAAGTCCATGCCAAGGATGACATCTCTCGAGCAACGCTGTACGACTATGAAGTCTGTAGGATAAATACGGCCGTTAACGGTGACTCTCGCTGTGCAGATTCCTGCAGGCGTTACGAGATGACCTCCGGCTGTGCGGATTTCAGGGCCTTCCCAAGCTGTCCTAATTTGCTTTAACTTCGCGGCCAACGACCCACTGATGACGGAGTAGTCGGCTCCAGTATCGATAAGAGCGGTGACACTGTGGCCGTCGATAAGAATGTCGAAGTCACTAGTTCGTCGTCTCACATTACAGTTAGGGCGTGGCGTCGTGTCACGGCTGCGTCGGCTTGTTCCGCTGCTTCCATGTTGCGTCGTCAGGTCACCTTTGGTAAGTGAAATTTCACCGTCAGGGCTTGCCTGGTTGGCGTTGTATTCGGAAAGCTCCGTCTCTGCGTCGTCGTCGTCGTCGGATCTTCGGTAGTTCGTCGCACAGCAACCGCACCTCCATCGGTTGCTGCCCTTAGTTTCCCTGATACGGGCTAAGAGACCGGCTCCGCGTTGGGCCAGAGTACTGCTGGTGTTGCGGAGACGTGCGGCGGCTGGGCGACGGCGAACGCGAAGGGCTTCGTGGTGTCCACTGAGTTCCTGTCAGGTAGTTCATGTACTGGGCACCCCCGTCAAGCCGTGTACCCAGCACCTTCACCAGATGTCACGGGGTCCTGACGTGGCCGAAGAAAGGAGACGTTATGTTGGGACTTAACTGTTTATTTGGGCGAACTTGTGCCCGGTAAACGGAAAGTTCGATTACAGTAGCAGTCTGGCACAGATAGAAGTAAACGGAGCGTCGGCCGTCGATCAACTACTGACAAGCGGTGAAGTGCGTGAGCAGTTATACTCTTGCCTTCCAATTTTCTAGCATTATTGCTGGCGGTGGCGTAGGTTTCAGAATAATCTGTACAGTTCACAGAGTAGGCTTGATCTTATCGAAATGATCTACTACAGTTCGGAAGCTTCTCGAAAAATGCAGGCTCGGTTCTCGCTGAGAATTGTGTAGTGTTTTGGGATGATAACAAAACTTTGGAAATGGAACTTGGCAATATTTTAACGGGAAACGATGGTGGCAGTGGATTCAGAGCCCCCCGTACGCGCTCTTGCTGTGGCGAAACGAGTGACGTCACAGCGGCAGTGAGCAGGCCTGATAACATTTTTCTAGGTGGCATCGACCTAGTGCGCTGCAGTTTTCACTGAACAAGTGATCGTGATAATCATTCGCGACTGCGAGTGGCTGTGCAGATGGTAAAATAGAAGTTCGAAGGCATCAAGCTAACCCGAACTCACACAAGAGTGTTGCGTGTATGGCCATAGAGAAATAAAAAAAGAGGTTAAGAGTGGACACTCCCGTAGACCCCAGCGGCCCAATCGACCCTAGCACACCTGGTGGTTGGTGAGAGCAAGTGGCGTGCGCTTCCTGTTTCGGTTTCACTGGCGCAAATTTTGAATTACTTTGCATAACAGTTGTTGGCTATGACGAGAGTTCATGATTTCAGACCACTTTTCATCGCCCAAATAGATAGTTTTTGTAGGTCCTTTTGATTTTGCAATTCCCTGTTTTGTTTAACTGATCGTAACGTAATTTTTATTTCGATTAAGTTATAATAAAAAGAGATGCAGGTAATGATAATTTACTACGGTTTTATTGATCGCGCTTCTGTTTTTCTTTTGGAACAAGTGATCAATGTATATATCAGTCAAAGAGACAGAGTATCCGCAATGTTTTATTCAAAGGCAAGGTAGAGT
Source organism: Rhipicephalus annulatus (assembly GCA_013436015.1). Classification (NCBI taxonomy): domain Eukaryota; kingdom Metazoa; phylum Arthropoda; class Arachnida; order Ixodida; family Ixodidae; genus Rhipicephalus; species Rhipicephalus annulatus. Next base: position 754,067 of record WOVY01000224.1, on the reverse strand, counting down.
CTGAGAATATAAAAAGCACAATGTGACAAAGGTAGACAACAAATGCATCTCGCCTTACAAATAAATTGTAACAAATATTGTAACAAATACAGAGAGAACACGGACAACGCCCACATCACTAGAGTTGGCAGAAGCCGAAAAGCTGGTGAAGTATGACACACCGGGCCAGTGGGTGAGTAAGGATCTATGGCAAAAACACAGCGCACAATGCTGATGAAGAAGGAAGAAGTGACATATACACAGCAATGAAGTCGCGAACCACGCCTGTGGTTAACCGAAATAATGCATAGAAAAAATGCATAGTCATTACATATCCAGAATTGTGGACCCTAATTGGTGCTACGAGAGTGGTATTACAGGGCTAATAAATAGCAGAAGGAAACCACTTTAGCTCATTATTTTTCACAAAGGCTCTACATCGTACGTTGTCACTCACAAGCTATATAAAAATAAAATGGCAGCGTCCGCAGCCCCGTCAAACACTACAAGTTTGGTATTCTTTTGAAAATTTTGATGGGCGAGATGAGGAGGTTGATGAGAAGCTAAAATACAAAAAGCAGAATAACGTGAACCGTGCCCACTTGATACTGTGTTCCTCACCCGCTCGAAGACATTTCAACAAGTGGTTTTGTTATCGATATATTACTTGAGCTGGAGAGATAAATCATACACAGTGACCGAGCGACCCACAGCAAAGTGTACAGTTCGCCCCCATTTGCTACAAAAATACAGACAGGATACCCAACATTCTTTTTAAGGTTATGCGAATCACTTCGAGCGAATACACAGTGTCCCTACTCCTCATAGCGGGTAATCAAAACAATGTATGCAACGAAGGAGTAGTTAGTCCAGTTGAACTGAATATAAGCATAAAAGACCATAATGAAGTCTGCTGTAACGAAGTAATAACATAACAAAGCTATTGCAGGGTTCGGCTCAACTCGAATACTTTAGTGTAAACCCGCCGCTAATTGCTAACCTTTGAACTTGTCGAGCTTTATGCCTGAGATTGAAGGCTGGAACATAGCCCTATCTAAGTTTCGGTTCACAAAACGCACATGCCAACATAAACGAACCCGGCAAAACATTTTCAGAAACTTCGCGCGACACCCAGCAGAGCAGAAATGAAAATCGCCAACACTTGACAAATGGTGATACAAAACATCGCACACTTTCAGGTGATGTGCAGTGGCCTCAATCATGGCAAAAAAGTGAGATTCAAGTTATTGTACGTATGCAAAAGCTGCTTCTGATGGCACAGTGAGATTCCCAAAACGTTTGCTGGGGACGTGGTGTGCTTTGAACATTGTGAAATACTGGTGGGTACCCTTAAGCGTCTCACTGTCGTCTTACAGTAACTGTGGGCAACTGCAACCATCACATGTATTCCGAAGGAAGTGTTTGATGAGAAAACCAACTACATAATATGCAGCGGAGTCATCGATAATATGGGAGTGAATGTTGGTCGCAAGTTCAGAGAGATCATCTAGAGCAGGAAAGTCGTCAGGCTGTGGCTGTGCACACTCCTCATTATCCACAAGAGACGCACTGGTCAGGGAGAATGGCGAGAGCTGCTCCTGGAGGAGGTCACATTCATCATCCTCGACATTTCCGTACTCTGACAGCTTGAAGAATTTTCTTATGCAGATGTGCTTCAGGCCACAAATAAATTGTGCTACATTAGGGTTGGTGTTGCAACCCTGTTTTTTGCCTAATGTGGCCAAATTTGTTCTCCTGAGGATCCTGTTGAAGCCTGTGTGTTAACAGGTATTCAAAATTGTAATTTTCGGAGAGGTCGTCCCATAGTTGACAATTAGCCTGAATTGTAATTTGCCAACCTACGATGGTTTGTGGTTGACGTCTGCCAACAAACTGCCGTGATGGAATCCAGGGAAGCTGGCCTGGAAGTCAATCAGCTCTGAATCATTTTTCATGATTGCATGTCGCAGCTTTTGAAAAGTTCTTTTTTTCATCGAGCTGTTCAAGCCATAGAAAATCCTGTCCATACGATCACAAAATTGAGCTGTAGTGATGGCCGAGGCAGGCAGCACCTTCGCATACACCATTGTCGTGATAGCAATCGAAACTGATGCACTAAGAAATTGAGTTGCTCTGCTGACCTTCGTATTAGAAAAATGTTTCTGATGAACGTGCCGTTCAGTCAACTTTGGAGTCAATCGCAACCGCAACTCATGTGAGGATTGGTAAAGGCTTACAATGTGCGGCCAGTTAACGATGTCATCCCCAATGTATAACTTGTGTGCTTGGACATTATTGCGCGTTGTTTTAATTAAATGCGGAACATCAAAGTGTAATACACCCGCTCACCATTAACTTCAAAAAAATGCTTTGCTACAGTCACTCTTAGTTGGTTAGCCAGATTTACATTTGAACTGCCCTGGTCACAAATGACTGCTTTCACTGCAATATTAATGCTCCTAAGCTCCAAAATGAGTGACACCAGCAAGTTGTGCATAACAGATGATGGTGTTGATGTGTGCCCTATAGTAAAAGCAACCAGTTGAACCCACCTTTTCGAAACACCAACAAGAAGAAAAACCAGTGCTCGATCATCAATAGTTGAAGTGCGATGAGTGCCATCATCTGTAAAACCCTGGACAACGTCTCTTGCAGCATCATAGTACAAATTCTTTTTGAGTGCTATTTCGTCGAAAACAAAAGCGCACTCTCGGTCCCGTTCATTCCAAGCTTGAGTATTTGTTGCAATGGAAGAAACAATTCCTGAAATTATGCCTAGAGTCATCTTTACATTAGCTAGCCACCTCCTTAATGAACGCCGGGAGGGCCAAGAACAATATGGAGCCAGAAATCGGTATGCTCGCGGACCTCGGAAGTTTAAGTGAAGAGCGAATTTCTTGAATCACACGGAAAACCGCTTGCCCTTGCGTTTGGGCCTCAAGCGAACATGTGCAGAAAGAAGTTTAAAAACCTCCTCGGTGACGTGCGGTCGGATAAATCTAAGGGCCTTTGAAGTCGATGACGGTGCTTGGTGAGGCTGTCTCCGCAGTCTTTTGATAGTTTTCCGCTGTGCTGCTACTTTGGCTTGCAGATGTTTAATGGTTTGCTTGTACTTCATTGATGGAGACATTGTCGCTGGCACACAGGAATGCACTGCAATAAACAAAAAATGGATGTAAAAGCGAAGAACAACTAATCCCATACGAGCACTCTCCTCGCTCTTTCAGACCCAAGGTGCACAACTTTCTGTGGTGCAAAGTTTTCGATTCCACTACCTAAAAACAAACCATTCACAATGTTGGCAATGCACAAAAAAAAATGAAAATCACTGAGAGCCCCTCCTTTCATTTCGTAAGAGCACATGTAGTGTCCTTTTGAGGATAGTTTCCTCAGAATGTCCTAAACATAAAATAGCACAATAAAAACAGCTGCAATAAAAGCATAGTCACCATTTTCTCTAGGGAACTCAGGCGCAGAGCTGTTGGCGGGGACGTCTTCAGGAGGGACTTGTGAAGCTTGTTCAGTGCCTTGGACAGTGCAGTCGGAACAATCTTGCGAGCGGCCTGCGGAAGTCTCTATATCAATCCACTCTGGTGTTGAACATACAACTTACTGGTCACACAAGTTCCTTTTGTGACAGCTGAACTACTGGTTAAAGTTTTCTCCGACAAGACGAAGTCAGCAGAAATTCTTTCACCAGCTACAAGTGAGCTGCCACCTGCAGAGGTTTGGTCAACAGTCAATTTGGGTAAAAAAAAGAAATCGTGACACTGAATGCACCCTTCTCATCGGGGCGCCTCAATGTGTGGGAGCCGCATTTCGAAGCCTCTACCGCAGGTCCTGAAGAAATGAAATTACGACAATGTGTCAATAAGAGGCTTAAAATAACACAAACTGAAGCTCATCCGCACCTTGCAGTGCAGCTTCTGCAGTCATTTCACAGTCACTATTTGAAGCGATGCTCAGAGAACCTGCATATATGTGCAGTTGGTACAAATTACAAAGCTTGTAGCATGGGGAAACCTAAACAGCTCTTTCAAACGCATAAATTGGTCGAACGTGGAAGAAAAGAGAAGGCACCAACTAGGAAACAAGTAATTTGTGATTTTTGGAATTATCAACAATGCCAGCTTTCACTGATGAAAGGTATATGTACATATGCACTCAGGCTTGAAGATAACAAGAAATAGCCCTTTAAAGTCTTTCAAAACAAGTTGCGCAGGTCAAGGGCATCAAAAAACGACAGAAATGTAAAGCTGCTGTTAGGAAGGTAATAGCCCACAATTCACAAAATTTTAGACTTTCCAAGTGTTACTTCTATAGTGAGGTTTCTCCATCGGCTACAATGATCTTCGTGGTTAACTGTCGCCACTGATTCAATATAAGTGGCTGCTATTGCACATATTTGAGTTTCAGTTGATCACTTACATGGTGCAGCTGGTTGCACACTGGGAACAGCGATTCTTGTAAGCCTTGTGGGCCCAGGGTCCATGAAACTTTGTGCAGTAAAATGGTCGCTACAAACCCTGTGCGTTGCGTACAATAGGCTGGCCGGCTTACTCAGGAGATCATCGCGTCCAGCATACTGTATCCATGCTTTCATCCTGCATTGGCAATGAACTATCAGCTGAAAGGGGAAGTGCTTGAATAGTGATTTTTTATTGTTACCCTCACTGAGCGAGTACGACCAGTAAGCCTAAAGACATGCAAACCATATAAAAGCTTTAACACACCGGCTGTCCCGTGGTATGCGGAAGAACCTCGTCCCAGGCTTCTTGTGGTTTCTGCAGTTGTTGAAGCACCACGATACACAGCAGTAGCTGCCGTAGCTTGGACCACCGGATGGCATGGCATCAGCGCGGTCTGAAAATGTTAGTAAGTGGATGCTTCGGTGTCAAATTACGAAAAAGATATGTGCACGCCATAAGTGTACCTGCAAACCCCTTTGAATGATTAGCTAATAAATGCACAATACAAAACCAGTGATACATCTCTGACCCATAAAACTCTGACTTACAAAGATAGACTTCAAGACCACGTACAAAGATCTTCAGAAGTTTCCAGGCCGCTATCCCTTGTAATGCAATGATATCGCGGCCTGGGAACTTTAGAACACCTTCGTGCGTACGCAGTATCAGCAGTACATTGGGAAGAAAAAACGTAGTTGAAATTTGTGCGGTAAAATTATAATAGAAACGTCAAAAAAATTTGCGGGCAGCTTGCACTAGTGGCACAAGGCTAGCGAAGAAACGAAGATGATGGTCATTTGGCTAGTCCAGAATTGTCTCTGGCACACCAAGAATTATTCATGTTCCAAGCCTTCGGGAAACACGTCGTGAAGCATGTGAGGCCCAGCGAACGCTTCTCAATATTTTGCACCGAGCCACCGAGCCTATGACTTAGCTGCCCAGCTATGCTCAGCGCACAGACGCTCGCGTCCGTGGCAGACGCAGCAAGCGTCGCCTCGGCTTGACGCCGTGCCGCCTTCGTTATACTGCATACGTTGCACAACGTTCCGGTCTAGCCGCCGCATAGAGCCGCAGACTTTCTTTTTAGCGAACCTCCCCGTCCTTACAAGCTTCAGAAAAAGGTTACAACTGCGTGAATGAGATGCCACGTAAGAAACAAGCTCGCACAAACGAAGTACAACGTGTGGGTGCGCATCTTTCTATGTTTGTTGCATGGTGTCTTATTCGCGCAGGTGTAACCGTTTTCTGAAAAAAATGACCCAACAAGCCCAACAACATGTCATTCAACAAGCTTCGCTTGAAAACGTGCTTCACCTGTTATCTCACGCACGAAAACGCCGACGCAGCCGACGTTGACGAAAGCGACGAAAGCTTCCCGCTGTCAGTCATGCATGGGCTTGGCGCTTGTTGGATGGTGTTTATGACAGTACGGCTGAAGAAAAATAATCGCGTGAGGTGTGTTGAATAAATGATTTTTATGTATAAAGAACGAACCAGATTTGAGCGTATAAATAATATTTTGTAAAAACAATTCTGTTGCATTGATTACTACTGTTTTTTTGCGCTTGCGTCCTCTGACGTTTGGCGAGAGCACTAGTTCGTTACGTAGTCGTGATGCACTTCCTGAGGCCAGGTTTCGCGGAGTGTCCTCTCTTGTCTTTTTTTTTCTCTATGGTATAACTGCAATACCATTCTGCAGCAAGGCTGCCGGTAAGCTGCTGGTCAGCTGCCAAAAAATTGTATGGACATGCGTAGAAGGCTCTTGAGAACAAGCGATGAAAGAGTTCGACAAGGGTGGCGTATAGTGTGAGATCAGCAGATGCTTTTAATATCTTAGCACTTACTATTAGTGCGAATTCGCGCTAGATCAGCGCCGCCAGTAGTGGCCGTGCGCCGGAATCCGTCACGACATTGTCCAAGCACCCCAACGCCACCATACTAATAGTCGAAGTCCATTGCGCATAAGAAAAGTCAGAGTTAAGTGCCTGTAAAGATATTCCGCGTGTTATGAAAAAAGTTATTGCCATCGTGACTGATATAAAGAGGTTGGGTTTTGTTTCAAGCGGCTTTTGCATGGATGATTACATCTCCACACAACCGCTGCAGTATCAAGACTTGTTGTTGGAAGCATTGAAGCTGTTTTTTCTATAAACTGCTAATCGATACGATATTCAATGCTCTTTCGCCACTGTAGCGATAATAAAAATTTCATTTGCACTTTTCGAGCCCCATTGTGCAAAATCGAACCCGCGACTTATTTTCCATTTATTTTTTAGCGTTTGTAACTAACGTATGATTGTTGCTTTTTTTCGCGAATCATTCAAGAGAGCAATCACTTGGTTTTATGACATATGTATCCCCACTTTCACCCTAAAAACTTTTCCATTATACACGTAAATTATACAAGTAATCAAGACCAGTTGAACTCGTAGGCGAATGTGGTACTGACGGATAGATGGATGGATGAAAAACTTTTATTGGGGTCCTGAAGGATTCCACCCCCGTTTGATAGGGGTAGTACTGACGTATCCACTGGAAAAATATCCAAGCATAGTCACAATGAGTACTAAAAAAGTAACATACCACACGCGCATACACATACTTTTACTACACAGTATGATCAAATTGCACCAGTTTTGCACCAGCGTGAATAAAAGAGGACACAAAGAAACACATGACATTATTGAGTGCCGGCAAGTTGTTTTATTTGCATAATACTGTGTCTATGTGTGCGCGATGGCTTGCTATATCACAATATAGATTAAGAATGCCAAAATTGTCCCACATGCTCAAAGAATAGAGACAACAAACGTGAATAAATGTCTGCTAATCTACCCAAAAAAAATATTTGTAGATCCCAAGTACAGTGAGTAGTCGATGATATACGAAGCATGAATGACAAATGTGGATATGTCACCTTAAAATCAGCACAACGTTACGAGTCGGACATAAGTTCTGCCATAAATGACTTTCTTATCTTGATTATCACTTTTAGACGGCTGACTTACCTTCATAATCTGTTCATGTCACGTGATTCCAAATTTGGTAAATGTGGAGCTAGCGAAATGACCAAGAGCGTGCTATGAGCGTAGCGTGTAGTCATGTTTTACGTGACACGCATGCCATGATTATGACGTTTGGACTTGTCACATACCTCCGTCGTCTATTTACGCCAAGTGATTCCGAATTCGGTATATGATGAGCTAGCGCAACGGCCGCGAGCACCCTGTGAGAGTGGTATGTTGTCATCTTGTTGCAGATGCCTATTCTCAGAAGAAAAAAATGACAACATATCCACGGAATGAATGATGATGAGTGGTACGATGCGTCTGTACGTCCATCCATGCTTCTGGCCGTGCGTCTGTCCGTATGTGCGTTCGTCAGTCTGTGCACCCATCCATCTGTTGATATGGCTGCCTGTCCATCCATCTGTCCGTCTGTCCGTCCATTCGTCACTCCGGGTGTCCATACGCTCGTGCATGCGTCCGATCACAATCGAGAAAGCAGACGCCGCGTGGGTAACACTGACAAGACGCGAGCCAGGGAAACCGAGCACAAGCGTCTTCAACGCGCCCGGCGCTCTGCTTTGTCCATGCCCCACCAACAATCCGCCTCGTACGGTGAATTATCTCGGTGACTGAGAGAGGCACTCCTTCCTCGCGCACCCAGGCACAACCCGTGCAGCAGTCAATTGGAGAGTAGTGGTACAGCGCCATCTAGAATATCCTCACTGAAATGCAGTTTGTATGTACTTCTATGAGACAGCGCCGTCTATTATACAGTTCGAGAGATAGTGACGTCTTTTTTCTCATCTCTTCGTCTCTCGGTTTCTCGTCGCTTTTTTCTCGATTAGGCTACACGCAGGACAAGGTTTTCGAAACACACCAGCTTTCTGAAAACATGGGCTTGGGCTCTCTGAAACGGTACTACACTTTCTAGGGGCTTTGGCACTGGCTCATTGAAAGAAGGACATATATATTGAGCGGTATATACCTATTATAAGAATCAAAACAGCTACCATGCCAACCTCACAACTACGTACTCATTTTTTATTTTTGTCATTAAACTCTTTCGTAAGTTCTTTACCATATATTTTATTATTTTCAATATATTTTCTTGTATAAAACTTTATACTAGTCTGTTAGTACAACTAATTTTTTCTTTTACCTAAAAAATTTTAAGGTATTCCCTCCCCTTCATTTTGCCTGATTCACCCTGCTGAGTGATTCATGGTGGGTTGAGCCGATTATGGTGGGTTGAGCCGATTATGGTGGGTTGAGCCGCGGTGGGTTGAGCCGATCCTCTTTGGTCCAACCAACCAACCAACTGGTCGCGTCCATCCATCCGACCGTGCATTCATTCATCCATTCTCTGTCGACTTCTATCACACTACAGCACACATCGCACGGACGCTTCGCCCAACTCATCATATCATGCACTACGTGGATATGCTGGCTACACCGAATAGAAGGATGACCAACCACGGGACGCTATAAGGAAATTCGTCCCTAAAAGCAACAAAACCACGTCATGCTACACGTCGTAGCTGTGGTTACGTCAACACGCCTGTAGTAATTATTTAAATGGTGTTACAATGTAAATTAGGGGTAGATCCACAAAAGAAACAAGAAAGTGACCCATTTATTTGCGTGTAACCCGTGAATAAATGCATTGTACAATATTGTATTGAAGCCTTATAGAATATTTCGAAAAAATTTCTTCTCACGTGCCTTATTTCGATGACATGACTAGGGCACTAGGGCACTCAGTTACCTAGAGCGAAACTGAGCCTCACCTCATAAATGTCAGTACGTGATATAACAGTAAAATATGAGAAAAGATACGAGAGCAATACGAATCAACGAAGATAATCAGCCAATCTTTGTTCTATACACATCTCCGGAAAGAGGCAACGCTAGAATGCCTCTATATTTCTTGAATAGAGGTTTTTAGCACAGAGCCGAAACAGAACTCAATGAAAAAATGGCACATATCTACGGCGTGAATAATGGAGAGTGGGGCGAAGCATTCGTCCGTCCATGCATCCGTCTGTGTGACCGTCCATGCGTCTGTTCGTGCGCCCATCTCTGCGTTCGTTCATGCATACGCCCCTGCGTCCGTTCATGCGTCCATCCATGCATCTGTCTGTGTGTCCGTTCGTCCATATATTGAACACTCAAAGTCCCACCGTCTCGCATCTTTTTATCATGTATTCCCCATATAGAAGCACCGCCATTTAGTGGACATTCCAAGGACTAAACGAGAGGTGTCACACGCACACTTTCTTACGGCTTGCGCTTTGGGTCTACTTCCCACCTTCAACCACCTTGAGTTCAGTGTATATACTAGTTCCCTGTATTAATGGCACTGCGGCCCAATGCTCGCTAAACCTTTCTAAAACCAAGGAGATTACGCCCAGCGAGTATAACGTAGCAACCTTTTCCTGTCACATAGGGCTCAATGTACATGCCAGTGGCTGCTAATGTGAAATGAGAGACAAGAGGATTCAGCTTTTAATTTCTTACGGCTTGCGCTTCGTATCTGCTTCCCCCCTTTAACCACCTCGAATTCATTCATGGTATATACTGGTTCATTGTATTCATGTCCCTGCGGCTGAACGCTCGCTAAACCTTTCTAAAGCTAAGGAGGTTACACCCAGCAAGTATAATCTGAGCAGTCTTTCTGGGCAGAATAAATGAGCAGTATAATCTGAGCAGTATAAACTGAGCAGTCTTTCAGTGGGCTTGGCAGCACAGTGTTCGGGCGGTTGCTCATAAATTTTTACCCTGCTGCGGGTGGATTCCGTCGTTGGCCCGGCGGAACTCTTCCCACCGCAATAAAATATCGTCGCGCCTGCGCCGGAACACCCCGTCGACGAAGAACCATCATGGAAAGCAGCGCCTCAAGTGCCCCTCCCCTGCCATGTGGTCAACCGAGTGACGTCAGCGGACACGCTTGAGCTTCAGCATAAAACGCGCAGCAATCTTCAGCAGTCTTTCAGTGGGCTCGGCAGCACCGTGTTCGGGCGGTTGCTCATGAATTTCTACTTTTTCGTCCAGATCGCCCTGCTGCGGGTGGATTCCGTCGTTGGCCCGGCGGAACTATTCCCACCGCAAGGAAACATCGTCGCGCCTGCGCCGGACAACCCCGTCTACGAAGAACCATCATGAAAAGCAGCGCCTCAAGTGCCCCTCCTCTACCATGTGGTCAACTGAGTGACGTCAGCGGAGACGCTTGAGCTTCAGCATAAAACCCGCAGCCATCTTCAGCAGTCTTTCAGTGGGCTTGGCAGCACCATGTTCGGGCGGTTGCTCATGAATTTCTACTTTTTCATCCAGATCGCCCTGCTGCGGGTGGATTCCGTCGTTGGCCCGGCGGGACTATTCCCACCGCAAGGAAACGTACATCGTCGCGCCTGCGCCGGACAACCCCGTCTACGAAGAACCATCATGGAAAGCAGTGCCTCAAGTGCCCCTCCCCTACCATGTGGTCAACTGAGTGACGTCAGCGGACACGCTTGAGCTTCAGCATAAAACCCGCAGCCATCTTCAGCAGTCTTTCAGTGGGCTTGGCAGCACCGTGTTCGGGCGGTTGCTCATGAATTTATACTTTTTCGTCCTGATCGCCCTGCTTCGGGTGGATTCCGTCGTTGGCCCGGCAGAACTATTCCCACGGCAAGGAAACATCGTCGCGCCTGCGCCGGACAACCCCGTCTACGAAGAACCATCATGGAAAGCAGCGCCTCAAGTGCCCCTTCCCTACCATGTGGTCAACTGAGTGACGTCAGCGGACATGCTTGAGCTTCAGCATAAAACCCGCAGCCATCTTCAGCAGTCTTTCACTGGGCTTGGCAGCACCGTGTTCGGGCGGTTGCTCATGAATTTTTACTTTTTCGTCCAGATCGCCCTGCTTCGGGTGGATTCCGTCGTTGGCCCGGCGGAACTATTCCCACCGCAAGGAAACATCGTCGCGCCTGCGCCGGACAACCCCGTCCACGAAGAACCATCATGGAAAGCAGCGCCTCAAGTGCCCCTTCCCTACCATGTGGTCAACTGAGTGACGTCAGCGGACATGCTTGAGCTTCAGCATAAAACCCGCAGCCATCTTCAGCAGTCTTTCACTGGGCTTGGCAGCACCGTGTTCGGGCGGTTGCTCATGAATTTTTACTTTTTCGTCCAGATCGCCCTGCTTCGGGTGGATTCCGTCGTTGGCCCGGCGGAACTATTCCCACCGCAAGGAAACATCGTCGCGCCTGCGCCGGACAACCCCGTCCACGAAGAACCATCATGGAAAGCAGCGCCTCAAGTGCCCCTTCCCTACCATGTGGTCAACTGAGTGACGTCAGCGGACATGCTTGAGCTTCAGCATAAAACCCGCAGCCATCTTCAGCAGTCTTTCACTGGGCTTGGCAGCACCGTGTTCGGGCGGTTGCTCATGAATTTTTACTTTTTCGTCCAGATCGCCCTGCTTCGGGTGGATTCCGTCGTTGGCCCGGCAGAACTATTCCCACGGCAAGGAAACATCGTCGCGCCAGCGCCGGACAACCCCGTCCACGAAGAACCATCATGGAAAGCAGCGCCTCAAGTGCCCCTTCCCTACCATGTGGTCAACTGAGTGACGTCAGCGGACATGCTTGAGCTTCAGCATAAAACCCGCAGCCATCTTCAGCAGTCTTTCACTGGGCTTGGCAGCACCGTGTTCGGGCGGTTGCTCATGAATTTTTACTTTTTTGTCCAGATCGCCCTGCTTCGGGTGGATTCCGTCGTTGGCCCGGCGGAACTATTCCCACCGCAAGGAAACATCGTCGAGCCTGCGCCAGACAACCCCGTCGACAAAGAACCATCATGGAAAGCAGCGCCTCAAGTGCCCCTCCCCTACCATGTGGTCAACAAAGTGACGTCAGTGGACCCGCTTGAGCTTCAGCATAAAACCCGCAGCCATCTTCAGCAGTCTTTCAGTGGGCTTGGCAGCACCGTGTTCGGGCGGTTGCTCATAAATTTCTACTTTTTCGTCCAGGTGGGTGAAAAACATTCTGTCTGCTCTATTAGAGACGATTCGCGCACTTTAGTACTGCTGCCGGGCCCACAAAGTCTGCTTTCTTCATTGTGTAATTGTTTGCTTGTTATTAGGCTACTGCTGTTACTATCAGGTGATGTGTAGTTAAACCCTGGACCCCGCTCCGACACAGAGTCTGATTCAGAAGCCACCTTAAACAGCCAGCTCCTCAAGAACATTCTAAAGGAACAAACAAAGACCAATAAAGCGCTCACTGCTCTTTCCGGAAACTTAAAACACGTAGAAACTACAGTAGGACGTACAGGAAAGATTAACCGCCATAGAAAAAGTTAGCTCGCCTACAGCAATTCGAGGATAAACTCGCCGAGCATGAGGTGATGACCGTAAAAACAAATAAGCTGGTGCGAGAGCTGTCAGTTAAGGTAGAAGACTTGGAAAACAGGAGCCGCCGGAATAACGTAATAATCTATGGCGTGGAAAAGGATGATAACGAACAAAATGCAGATTTACAAGAGCGGATTGTTAAGGGCATTTTTAAAGACATCCTCAAGGTGAACGTAACATCTGTAGAACGCATGCACCGAATTGGCAGGAAAACACAAAATCGAAAGCGGCCAGTAATTCTTAAGCTGTACAATTTCTCTGAAAAATGTTAGTCCTTCGTAATTGCGGCAAACTGAAGGGACCAGCGATATCGATATCCGAAGACATTTCCACACGATTTCGGGACCTGCGCAAAAAACTATGGCAATCAGCAAAGGAAGATCAGGACAATGGTGCTAAGGTCACTCTTGTATTCGATAAACTAAAGATAGATGACGACTTGTACGTATGGGATGAAGCAAAAAATGCAAGAGTTTCCCTGAGAAGGGCACGTCACGATGGTCGCGCGAAAAGCAACGCGTGACACCCGCAAGCCGCCACACCGTTTTCATTGGTATGTTTGAATGCCCGTAGCATTGTTAACAAAACTGACAAGCTAGAAGAATTGTTATTTTCGTACACTCCTGATATCGTCGTGATAACTGAAACGTGGCTGCACCCAGACATTCTTGATTTTGAAATTGTTCCTTCTTCATACTGCCTACTTCGGTCAGATTGTGACGGTCGAGGGGGCGGGGTCGCCATTGCAATAAAACGTGGTTTGCAATATCGTAGAGAAAAGGGTATCGTGAATCGCGAAAGCGTTTGGTGCACAATATTTGCTCATGATGCTCCAGTACTGATCGGTGGCATCTACAGAAAGCCAAATGCGTCTGATGTTTACATATTGCAAGCACATGACTATCTGGTTGATAAGGTCACCCCCCCCCCGTACCAAATTAATACTTACTGGAGATTTCAATCTCGCTATTGACTGGGAAAACTTAACAAGTACTAGAAATACCGTCAACAGCGAGCTATTATACGATTTAATGTTCAATTTTTCATTGTCCCAGTTGGTCCAGGAACCAACCCGAATTCAAGGAAACACTCACTCCATACTAGACCTAGCTTTTGTTTCCGATAACCTATCTGGTAAAGCCACTGTAGAAGATGGAATATCTGACCACAAAATGTTAATCATAACTTTTAACCTTGAATGCTTAAATACCAAACCCGATGGCACAAACTCACGGATAGCCGTGAAAGACTACACCAGAGCTACTGATGTTTGTGTTATTGATAACCTCGACACAGCGCTAGAGACTTTTTCTCTAGAGGAATGTGAGGGTGTTAACGGTATGTGGATTCAACTGAAAAAAATAATTACGTACTGTGAACAAAATTTTATCCCAACGAAACTAAAATGCACACAAAGAAAAACGCCATGGATCAATCGCCGTATTATTCACCTTAAAAGAAGGGTACAGAGAATGCGCAAGAAAGAGAGGAATCCAATCATATTAAAGGAACTTGCATCTCAGCTTAAGGCGGAATTTAGAAATGCAAGACAGCCCCGCCGTGGTAGTCTAGTGGCTAAGGTACTCGGCTGCTGACCCGCAGGTCACGGGTTCGATTCCCGGCTGCGGCGGCTGAATTTCCGATGGAGGCGGAAATGTTGTAGGCCCGTGTACTCAGATTCGGGTGCACGTTAAAGAACCCCAGGTGGTCAAAATTTCCGGAGTCCTCCACTACGGCGTCTCTCATAATCAAATGGTGGTTTTGGGACGTTAAACCCCACAAATCAATCAAGAAATGCAAGACACTTTTTTTCACATACGTTATCCCACTTCATGACAGATCAGCCGCAAAAATTTTGGCGTTTTTTGGCACGGCCTCAAAACCCAACGACTGAAGTAGAAATTGAGGGTACTATTGTAAAGGACGCGGAGGCCGTTTCCAATGCTTTGAATAGGTATTTTCAGTCGGTATTTACACGCGCATGCGCACCAAGCAGCCCTGTTGCTCCGGTGCATCTTTTTTTTAATGCCCGATGTCGTTGTCTCTATGGAAGGTATTCTGAATCTGCTGTAGCAGATCGATGTTAAGAAATCAGTGGGTCCTGACAATATTTCAAATGTATTCCTTTAACGCTACGCAGAGCAACTATGTCCCTTCCTTGAAGCAATTTTTAAAGCATCCCTGCTAACAGCTTCTTTACCTGCAGACTGGTTGTGTGCAAAGGTAATTCCAATTCATAAAGACGGGAGCAAGCTGTCCATAGAAACATTCAGGCCTATCTCGCTATCTAGCTGCTGCTGTAAATTATTGGAACATGTAATCAACAAGGCAATTACTTATTTAGAAGATAACAACTTATTGCACCCAAACCAACACGGATTCCGTAAAAACCTGTCTACCGTTACTCAACTCTTGGAAATAACGCATGACTTCATAACTACTGTTAACTCACAATGACTCCATATTTATAGACTTCGCCAAAGCTTTTGATAAGGTGCCTCACAGTAAATTGATTGACAAACTTGTGCCTTTTGGTATTAACAGTAACATAATAGCATGGATAAAAATGTATCTATCAAATCGAAGCCAGTATGTAACCGTAAACAACACAGCCTCTGATTCATTGGAAGTTTTTTCCAGAGTACCACAAGGTTCCGTCTTATGACCCATCTTGTTCCTAATATATGTTAATGATATCTATATGTGCCTTGATCCTAACATTAAAATGAGATTATTCGCTGACGACTGCGTGATCTACACCACTATCCGCACAACTGATGACCAGCTTAGACTTAATACCACACTAGCTAATATTGCATGTTGGTGCCTTCAGTGGGGAATGAAAATTAACGTGTCAAAAAACAGCTTGCCTTAGCATAACTCGCAAAAAAACAATCCAGCATTTTAGTTACAATTTGGTCGGCACAAACATTGCAAGAAACGACGCTGTTAAATACTTGGGCGTTAACTTCACAAGTAAACTGAAGTGGGATGCACATATAAGCAGCACATACACAAAAGCCTATCGCCAGCTAGGGTTCCTGCGTCGAAAACTTGCATTAGCGCCTTCTAATGTAAAACTGACAGCATATAAATCTCTCATAAGGCCGATCCTTGAGTACGCCAGCATTGTTTGAAACCCCCATCAAAAATATCTTTCCAACAAATTAGAAATCGTCCAACGCAAGGCCCTTCGCTTTATCTATTCTAAGTATTCGAGGCATGACAGTGTCACTGAGCTGCGCAGGCGGGCATGCTTGCCGACCCTTGCAGCCCGTCGCCGTGTCTATTCCTTAAAGTGTATTTTTCTTTTGTATCACAACGGTTTAAACATAGATAAAGACAACTATATAAAGCCGCCTAACCATCACTCCCTTCGTACCAACCACAATAAGTGCATCAGACCATTCATGTCACGCTGTGACACTTTTAAATATTCATTCTTCCCGTCAGCAGTGGAAGAGTGGAACAAACTGCCACGTGAATGCGTTAATCTTTCCTCTGCAGATTCATTTGTTCGGAATGTAGAAAGCCTGTTTTATGGAGACTGAAAGCAACTTTTTTTTTATGTTTGTGAGTAATTCCGAACACACTGATCACTGTACCCCCTGCTGATACCTCGATGTTTTGTGACCTGTCAATGATTTTGTACAGTTGCTTTCAGCGTTCAAGTTTCATTTTCACCATCATCTTGTGATTCTGTTTTTTTCCGCTATGTGCGATATATCCTGGTTTGTACGCGACTGTGTAATTTGCCCGCCCACCCTGTATGAGCCTGAGAAAGGCTTACAATATTAAATAAATAAAAAGAATATAAATAATGTAGCAACCCTTTCTTGTCCGATAGTGCTCAATGTACATGCCAATGGCTGCTAATGGGAATCGCAGCGTGCGCGTTGACAAAAAGCCAAATGCTCCTGTCTCTCATTTCCCATTAGCAGCCATTGGCATGTACAGTGAGCACTATTTTTATTGTTAAACAACGCACAGAAGAAATCTGTCACAGGCACTACCTTGGAGGTCAAATGATATACCCATTTCGGGTATGTGCCAATGGTGGTTACGTGCTACGAGGGACGCACAAGCCACGCCATAAGGAGCTTCGCCCCTAAAAAGAATACCACCTGCGAGGAATTGATACCTACTTACCCAGCAGGAAATTGCCTCAGTTGTCATGCTTTTTGTCGTTAATGAAGCCAAAATAAATGCAGTGACAGAAATACTTTCCTTCTGTTCTGGTGGTGACTCTTGCTCGTACGAGAAAAAAACATGCGCACACTGGAATTCTATTCGATCAGTTGTCCACCGCTGTGTCCGCCAAAAAAGACTTTCGTTCTGTTCAGCCAGGAGATTTTGGTGGTCATTCTTGCTAGTATACAAAACAAAAGAAAAAAAGCATGCGCACGCTGGAATCCTATGTGGTGTGCTGTTTGCAGTGCTGTGCGCCAAAAAAGACTTTCTTTCTGTTCAGCCAGAAGAATCTGGTGGTTATTCTTGCTCATACGCAAAATAAAAAGCATGCGCACGCTGGAATCTTATGTGCTGTGTTACCTGCCACGGTGTCCACCGAAAAATTCTTTCGTTTTGTTCAGGCAAAAGATTGCGGTGGTGACTCTTGCTCGAACGCGAAAAAAAACAAAAATAACTTTTTAAGCCCTGAATTTTTTATTCTGGTGTGATACACTTTTTGTGCACGTTTTTCTCGTAGTTAGGACCTCAGAAGACCAGATACAAAAAATTGAGCCCCTGGTACAAGCATTTCTGGATTAATTACGTAACATCAAATTAGGTAATTAGAACCCAGTGATTGAGAAAAGGAAAAAAAATGGCTTCTTTTTGCTGCCAATCAATGGCGTACACAAAATAGAAACGAACGCCTTACTTTTCAGCCTAATACTCACTTAAACAGCTTCGGTACGTCGTCCCGAAAATGGCGCTCACCCGCCTCAACTTACGCACCTCAGCTTGACGAAAGACCTCGGTCGCGCTTCTTCTTCTTTATGGCTGCTATACCTCAACAAACGTGCCGCAATATTGGCGTGAATTTCAGTGAGATCATTCAAGAACTATGCCCCAAAAATGAGCAGTATTCGTTACGTTTCCGAGATCCTAGGGCAAATGATGTGCGGTGGTGTCAATTGACACCGCCAGGGCCGAAAGGGATAAACATGCGCATAGTGGAATCATATGTGTCAGCTGTCTGCTGAGGTGTCCACCAAAAAGGACTTTTCTTCTGTTCAGCCAGAAGAATGTGGTGGTGATTCTTGCTCGCACGCAAAATAATAAGCATGCGCATGCTGGAATCCTATGCGCTGTGTTGTCTGTCGCGGTGTCTGCCGAAAAATACTTTCCATGTGTTCAGGCATAAGATTTTGGTGGTGATTCTTGCTCAAACACGAAAAAAAAACAAAAATGAACATGCGCACGCTGAAATCCTATGGGTCAGCTGTCTGCCGCGGTGTCCACCAAGAAAGACTTCCCTCATGTTCAGCCAGAAGAATCTGGTGGTGATTCTTGCTCGTACGCATAATCAAAAGCATGCGCACGCTGAAATTCAATGCGCTGTGTTGTCTGCCGCAGTGTCCGCTGAAAAGTTTGTTCCTTCTGTTAAGGCAAAAGATTGTGGCGGTTCATCTTGCTCGAACGCGAAAAAAAGCTTAAGTTAACATGCGCACGCTGGAATCCTATGCGCTGAGCTGTCTGGCATGGTGTCCACCAGAAAGACTTTTCTTCTGTTCAGCCAGCAGATTCTGGTGGTAATTCTTGCTCTTACGCAAAATAGAAAGCATGCGCATATCAATGCCATCTCTAGCCGAAAAGGTTGCTGACGTATATGAAATTGGAAGAGAAAGAGAACCACCTTACCCACCTCCGCTTTATTTCACATCTGCCATCGACGCACCTTTCACGCTGCGGGGACTTACGTGAGCCATAAGATGTCTCTGTCGGCGCTGTGCTGCTGGGCCTGACAGAATTACAAATCAAATGCTCTCAAATCTGCCTGAAGAGGTAAAGAACAGGTATTTGATCCATTTCAACTATGTTTGTGAGTCAGCAAACATTCTTCAGTGCTGAAAAATCGCCTAGGTATGGCAAGTGCTGAAGCCAGGTAAGGACAGGACAGCACTAGCACCGTTTAGACCAGTATCACTAACTTTGTGCGTAGCGAAGCTGATGGAGAATCTGGCCTGCGTTCGGCTGACTTGGTGGATGAAGGATCACAAGGCCCTTCCAGCATGTATGACTCGGTTTCGGCAAGAGTTGAGTGCACAGGAGAACATCTTGAATTTAGGGAGTCACATAGAACATCAACGAGCATAGGGCTTTTCAACTCGAGCAATATTCCTGGACGTTTCAAAAGCGTTCGACTACGTGTTCCAAGGTACTTTAATTTGTGGTCTTGCGTCTGTGGGAATAACGGCGACCTTTAACGCCTTGTTCAGGCGTTTCTTAGTGATCGCTCGATGCAGGTGAAGTTAAGAACAGTGCTAAGTACCTCAAAAAAATCACCGGAGGAGTGCTGCAAGGCACTGTCCTGTCTCTAATGTTGTTCAATGTGGCCATGTCTGGTTTACCTAATGCTCTTAAGACTGTGAGCAAGGCAGCCGAAATATCAATTTATGCCAAGGATATAGGCGTCTGGCTGTCTGGATATCAGCATAAGCGATTGGAAATGATTGGCCAAAGAGTTATGCTCTTCGCACAAAGCTATCTTCAATCTGTTAAACTAACAAAACCAGCTGAAAAGTCTCGAAACATGCTATTCGCAGGTATGCGAAGACGAGAAACAAGGATGAAAATATTACTTCCTGATGCATTATTTCAGCGAGGTAAGTACATGAGTTATTTTGGAGTCACTTTAGGCACCAGGATGCATTGGCAACGGGCAGTAGACGAAGCAGTGTCAGCGGTGTGACACCGTGTAAACATTCTTCAAAGGATAGTAGAAAGAAGCTAGGGGAGCCACCCAACATCAAAGATAGTGACACGCGGCAGTAATTGTCAATTGTGTGCTTTTACAATTGTCTCTGGGCTCTCCGAGTGAGTCACAGTACGAACTGCTGAAAAAACTTTATCGTAAAGGCCTCAGAGTCGCTTTGGGAGTGCCAAAGTTTGCAGCGAGCATAAAGGTGCTTCATGAAGCTCATCTTCTACCGTTACGTCTTCTCGTTTCTCAAAAATCGCTGACACAGCTTTGCCGACTTGGCGAATCGAGCCCAGGACAAGCACTACTCAGTAACCTTCAGCGACGCACGGAATCACGAGCTTTCGTGGCCCTCGACACGCTTCGCCATCTTCGCATCGATTTCCCCAAACAAAGACAACTTCGACAAGACCCACCTTGGTCCCATGAGGATGTAGACTGTCAGGTGATGATTCCACGGATGCACAGCAAGCGTACCACACCCACAGCAGCAGTACGTTCTTTTGTAATTGAATATATAGAAGAAAAGTACGCCGATTATTTGAAGGTATTCCCCGGTGGATCAGTCGCTATAGTCCGCGGAGCAAGTTCTGCAGCGTTTGTCATCCTGTCGCTAAAGGCGTCCTGGACAGCGCGGCTCGTGTGAGTTGTTTTATCGACAGCATGTGAAAGCGTGGCAATTTTGTGGCAGCCCTGAAGAAACTGCTTTTGTAGGCTGCAACAAGTCGTGCTGTTTTCGGACAGTAAGCCCGCTTTGCAGCAGCTAAAACATAGATTGATTTTGGATCGATGCACTTGAAGATCAATGCGAATTCTTAAAGGCCTGCATGGGATTGGCATAAACATTAGGTTCAATCGATTTCATCACATGGTTGTATAGCGGTTAATGAGGCGGCCGACAGACTTTCTCGGAGTGCTTTGGAGCTTACACAACGAAGAAGGCTCCCAAATACAATCACCGTATATTACGAGAAGCTGTCAATTGGCATTTTACTCGTTATGGCTCACGTTTCACCAGCCATGTGTGACAAAAAAAATTGCCCGCAGCTTCCCTCAGGGGAACACTGAGGAGGATGCGGAGCATATAATTGGTTAACGGGGTGTTAAAGTGCGACTTACTTGGGTCGATGGCTAAATTGGTTAACGTGGTTGTTAAATGGGGTGTTAAATTGCGACTTACTTGGGTCGATGGCTAAATTGGTTAACGTGGTTGTAGGAGGGGGTGTTAAATGAGTGAACACGTACACACGTATGCGAAAGGGCGGCGCTGGTCGAAGGGACGTCGATCATTGGGTTTGTGGATTCGTTGGAATTCATTTCACCGCGACCTTGGACGTCGACGCGCCGTACAAACCAACCGACGAGCGGCAACTGAGCGAGCGAGCGCCGACCTTGAGTATATATACAGTGCGACGGCGCATGCACTGTCAGCTGTTGAATGTTCTCGAAGCGCGACGGTGCATGCGCGTCCACTGGAGAATCAGGAGAATTGTAGATGTCGAACGCGGTGTGTAGAGGAGGAAGGGTGCACAGATGGTGGAGGAGTGAAGCGCGCGCGGTGTGTAGAGGAGGAAGGGATGCACAGATGGTGGAAGAAGGAGGAGACGGCGCGACGGCGCATGCGCGCGCGTCAGCTGTCGAATGTTCGAGAAGCGGTGCGGACGGCGCGGACGGCGCACTACAAGGCGCGAGTATAAGATGCTTCCGCATCTAAAAGGCTATCAGTGGAAGAGGCCTGCTTCTTTCATCGCATCCGAACAGGATCAGCGCGTACACCAGCATGGCTCCACAAGATAAGACTCTCCGCTACGCCTTTGTGCCCGAAGTATAAGGAAAACGGTGATATAGAACACTATTTGTTCAAGTGTCATGAACTAAAGTCGGAACGGCAAGTTTTATTTGAGGAACTGCAACGGTTAGGCTCGCTGTGTGACAGCGTGACTGATATTGTGTTTCCGCGTTGTCACCCGATCTTCAGAAAACAGGTGTCACGACTTCTCTTGAAATTCTTGAATGCTACAGAGCTCGCATGTCAATGGTGATAAGTGATAATTATATTTGAGGTGTAGTGCAGCGAGCTAGAGTGCCGGCACAACACTGCATGTGGATTAGTTGAGAGGCCACCGTATAATGCAGGGGGACGTCACACAACGCAAGATTTTTATTTTAAGAGCCTGCTCATGCCTAATTAAAAAAAGAAGCAAGCGAAAGGACCTTAGATACAATTGGCAAAGAGGACACCGGGTGCGGCAATTGTCTGGAAATTATGCAAGGGTAGATCTCCCGGCTACCTACGACATCCTTTAACCTTAAGCGTGGTGTCCACAAGAAGATACGTTCCTTTTCTTGAGCCAGAAGATTGTGGTAATGATTCTTGCTCGTACGTAAAAAAGGCATGCATGCTAAACTCCTATGTGCTGTGTTGTCTGCCGCGCTGTCCGCCGAAAAATACTTTCTTTTCTGTTCAGCCAAAAGATTTTGGCGATGATTCTAGCTAGCATGTGAAAGAAAAGCATGCGCACGCTGGTATCCTATGCGCTCTGCTGTCTGCCGCGGTATCCGCCAAAAAATACTTCCCTTCTGTCCAGCCAAAAGATTCTGGTGGTTATTCTTGCTTGCACGCGAAAAAAAAGCGTGCGCACGTTGGAATCCTATGCGCTATGCTGTCTGCCGTGGTGTCCGCCGAAAGATAGTTTCCTTTTGTTCTGCCAGAAGATTCTGGTGGTGATTCTTGCTCGTACGCCAAAAAAAAGAAAAATACCACACCTCTCTGAAAAGGATCGTGAAAAAATGCAAATGCATTTGAGTGCAGCCAATAAGTGTGCGATTAATTAATGAAGACAGACGAGAGTGTGCAGGTAAGCAATTTTTATTTATATGTGACCACCTGTTCGTGTTATCGTTGTACATGACGGCCACAATCACCGCCTTGGGATTGCTGAAGTGCACGGTCAAAGGGTCTTTGAAAAGCATACGTGCGGCAGTTTCCTGTAAAGACCAGATAAGTGCAACATCCCGTGAATGGTAGTAGGGAACGTGCTGTCGGAGACGGCAGACAGCCGAGCGCAATCCCGCTAGCGAGCGCTGGCGAAATCGGCCGCTCGTCACTGGCGCTTGGTCTCGGCCTCCCGGTGTTTCACTCGAAGGTTGGCGGCTCTCCGTTGACGTTTTCCTTCCGCTTCTAAAACACGAACCACTTCAACGTTCTCGGATTGTTTGATACGTGGGATTTAACGTCCCAAAACCACTATATGATTATGAGAGACGCCGTAGTGGAGGGCCCCGGAAATTTAGACCACCTGGGGTTCTTTAACGTGCACCCAAATCTGAGCACACGGGCCTACAACAGTTCCGCCTCCATCGGAAATGCAGCCGCCGCAGCCGGGATTCGAACCCGCGCCCTGCGGGTCAGCAGCCGAGTACCTTAGCCACTAGACCACCGCAGCGGGGCGTTCTCGGATTGTCGTAGACGTTCATTTGCAGCCTTCTCAGATCGCCGTTGTTGCCGGACAGCAGCATGCCGAGGGCACATGCCAGAATCTTCGACTCGTCGTTGGCATTTCACTGCGGCTTCCCGAACACGGAGTTCTGCATTGGTTTCTCGCTTCAAGCTCATGCGTTCCGCAGTACGCGCTCTTCGTTTTGCAGCAGTGTCTTCTTTTCTAACCAATGATGAGGTTGAACCAACTGCAGGGACGCCAGCAAAATGGAAAAGAGTAATGCTTCAGTTTCATTGTGTTACACTTCGTCCTAGTTGTATTGTTCCCGCGAGATATTTGGCTTCATCGACTTCCATCCCTATCAAGATACCAAAGCGCGCACTCTGTGCATGATAAATGTATAGGTCGAGTACGGAGACAAGGAGCGCCCAAGCTCTGTTGCCTCCCAGCGAGCTCTGCCATGCGACTCATGCAAGTGCCCTCACCGGGTAAAGAGCTTACAAAGGCGAACGGATAGACCCACCCACAATGCACAGCGCCAGGCGCTCTTACAAGGCTCTCGGAAGCTGCGCGCTTATTGGTTCATGCGTGATGTCGTCAGCAAACATGGCTGCGCCCATGACTATGCTGCAGGCAGCTCCCAGGCAAGACTTCGCGCACGCTGTGTTTTCTGAGGCGATCTTAATCGAGAAAAACACCCTCTGAAAATTTGGAGGGACGCATGGAAACTTCGAGTGTGCCGAGAAAGGAAACGCTGTGAGCGCGCCTCTACCGAAGCTGCACTTCATTGCCGCCGGCAGTGATGGTCCGCTTTCAACGACTGCAGGAGACATCAAGAAGTGGACCGTCATATCCAGTAAAGATTAAGACGACGTCGAGATGCTGGTCTCGGTAAGTTCTTTTTTGCACTTCCGAACAGAGCCATAAAATGCTTGCTTACGGAACCGTCGGTGCGCTCAAGTTCGCAAACGACGCTCGATCAGGCACAGCTTCCGTTACTATGCTGCTGTCGCACAGCGCATTTAGTGCGCATAGACTTCAATGGAATGAACTATACCACAACAAAAAGAAAATAAACTGCAACCCACAGCTTTGAGTGTTTGTCGAAAGCTATAAAATATTTGTAAAAAAGTACGCACGCGTTACTTGCGGCTTCACCGCAGAGCTGCTATGTATTTTTGAGAAGGCATGTAAGAATCTTTACGATCGCGTGCCCAGAGTAAGCATCATGTTGCAAATTACTGCAGTTAGTGTAGAAAAGAGTGCAGTGCGTACATCAAAACGGCAATCTGGAATCGTTCGCGGTTTGAGCTTGCATTCTTTACACCGAAATATATTGACGAATCTCCTGTGAATGAAGATAATAACCAGCTGCAGGTAAGTTGCACGTAGTGTTGAAAATTGCACCCTCCTCGGCATTCCCTTTTAAAGAAAATGGATGTTCGCGTAAGGCAAATGAATTACGATTGTGTGCCGAGTGCACGTGACAGAGAGTGCTACACTAGCTGTAGGGCTGTGAATGTATGAACAGTCTATAATCCGTTTGCAACAACTTGCCGAGAAATTCCTTGGGTCCTTTGGAACACTGCTAGTTTTGGCTTCATGAAAAAAGCAGAAAACATCATTACACCTCATGTTGACAAGTAATGTTTGATTTGTACAGATTATGCTAACATTATTACCATAATTTTACTCAAAGGTGTAACTAACAAAATTGCAGAATGCTATGCTATTGACAGATATTTGTTATGCATTGTTTAAAAATCGTACTGAAATTTTGGTGATCTTGCAAAAGTCAGTTCACATTTTTCTTTCAATGCAGACTAACCTTGGCCAATCGTACAAGTTGCTAACAGGTGGTGTGTAAAAAGACTGCACACAATGCAGACACACCTTTTCGTCTTGTCATCATTTCTAACTTCTTTATTTAGTACCTCAGTCCTCCTAGTTGCCTATGCAAGAAATAATTCGTCTTTTGCAGCTGCTTAAGCTTGCTTCACTTCCACAGCACTTGTTTTCTAACCTCCCCGGTTGATAAAGGGGTACTGACTGCAAATTTTTTTATTTTCTTGCGTGAAATGAGAACCCAACCTTCAAGGATCTAAAAAATGTACTTCAAAGTGCGAGTGCACTCCGCAAAAGTTATAACAGTATCATTTTAAAAGCTAGTTTCCATTTCTGCAGTGCCCTGACATCGTAACCCAATATGAGCTCCTCGTCATGTGCTTGTGTCAGAAATCGTGAAACTTGCTCGGCTGATACGCACTGTGGCTCCATTGCCAACCCACAAGCAGTCATTTTGATAGATTTTGTGACGCTGAGAGGCCATTTTGGTACCTGATGTAATCATAACTAGCCAGATTGCAGCATATATACTCTAGAATTGCCTGATGTGCCACGGGCAACCTGACTTTATTATAAGACATATTATAACTTATCACGATTTTATTTGCTTCTCACTGCCCCGCCGCGGTGGTCTAGTGGCTAAGGCACTCGGCTGCTGACCCGCAGGGCACAGGTTCGAATCCCGGCTGCGGCGGCTGCATTTCCGATGGAGGCGGAAATGTTGTAGGCCCGTGTGCTCAGATTTGGGTGCACGTTAAAGAACCCCAGGTGGTCTAAATTTCCGGAGCCCTCCACTACGGCGTCTTTCATAATCATAGAGTGGTTTTGGGACGTTAAACCCCACATATCAATCAATATTTGCTTCTCACTTGCTCAGAGTGATCTTGGTATCCATAAAATTTGAATTGCGGGGTAAACTCACCTTTGAAAAGTGGTGTCGTACTCCTTTAGATTGTTGGCTGTCGAGGCCAATTTAAAGGAGCTATTGCGGTCAACATATCGGGCAATCTTTAAATGTCCCTGCTGGCTTGTCATTTCGACTAAAGAGAATGGTCCCCTGTGACTCGCTGCTGAGTTTCGCAATTCTTTCATCGCTAGCACCAAGTCCCGAACCTCAGTACTTGGTACAGCTGTATCCTGTTTTTTGTCGGAGTTCCTTTTTACTCTCTTTCTGTACTTAGCTTCACCCTCTTTAGTTCTATCTTCTGTTAGGCTGACCATCATTTCAACTCAGCTGGTAAATATGTTGCTTTGCAGGAGCAGTCAAAAGTCCGTTCATGAATGTTTATTTTTGTTCTTGTTTCCCCCTCATCTTGCAATAGCTTCATTGACGCTGCAGTATGTAAAAACGCATAAGAATTGTGCACCCAAGAGATGCCTTTTAGGGCTGTGCACGATGAGCTACGTCATTTAAAGGCAGCTCTTCAATCCTTCTGAGAAGTCTGGACACTTGCTTATGTATTACAATATGTCTTATTAGCTGGCTTCGCTAGCCCAATAACTGCTGAATGACATGGAGCAGTACACCTGAGTGCAATTCGCTGTTGGTTTGCCCGTTTATTCGGTTGATGATTCTTTGAATCTGGTTGACTGTCTCACTAATACAGACCTTTTGTTAGACATCTTTTAGTTCAGAAAGGGAATCACACTGTGGGTATGGCCTTTTCAGCTTTTGCTGCCACCAACCTTTTACAAGCCATAACCTTGGAATTTTTAAAAGAAAACTCTCCTAAGTCCATGTGAGTGACCTCAAACAGTGCAGAAAAGTGTTGTGATTGTACCATATGTCGAGACAGCTGCCTGATATTTATTATTCTGGCATTCATGATATAATTATCTTGTTGTTTCTTCTTTTATGCCAGATCTTTTGAACTGCTTGGTTAGCTTCATGTATGTCCACTGGATGCCGTCATGACCACCCAAATGACATCAAATAAGATAGAGATAAAATATTTTTAATTAGTATGGATGGCACTGTGATCAATCCTGCTTGTGTCAGTTTCGAAGCTTCAGTTTCTTCTCAAAGCTTGACAGCATTTACTGTTTCACACATCAACTAGTGGGATCCCCAACTCAGATACTGCACCACCGTCTTTCGTGGAAGCTTCTCAATGCCTTTAAGATGGTCAGTGCTTCTTTCTTTGTTGTCGTGCAATTCACTTTCGCTTTGTTAAACGTGTAGCTAGGGCGACCAACTACAGAAAGTTAGAATTTACTTCGCAGTCTTCCATTTCACTATTAGAGTATCACTCCTATTCACTATTGTGATTCATGTGTATTCAGCTTGAATGGTAGAGCAGTCTAGTATAATAAATACGGGATTATGTCACGTAATTTTTCAACAATGGAAACCTCTCTCTGCTTCCATTCCTTGTGTTCAGTCCTCGATTTAGCCACTTGTGCAGCTGTCGGTTTTGTACTCGATGCAATGCCGACTCTGTGACTTGCTCTGTGATCTTGACACACCTGAAAGCGCAGACTTCTTCGCGTGGGACTGTCCTAAAAAGAACTCTAAATGTTTAAACCATTTGTTTAAATTATTTTACAAATGTTTAAATTATTTTCATAAATGTTTAAATGAAAATTTAAAACCAGTTTGTTTTATACTCTGCTACTTCTAGGCTGACACCTGAAGCAATGTGGATCAGTGACCGGAGCTGGGATGCTGCCGCGTACTGCTGCTCGGCTCAATGTGGACGAGTACTGCAGTAAGGACAGCATCCGCCTATGTGAACTTTTCTGAAGGCTTTTAGTACACATAAGTTCTCATTCTGCTTGACAAGAAACTGTTGTGCAACGTAACCTTTGCTAACATTTGAAAATGTAAAACAAAATTCATGAGTATACAGAGCACTCCTGCTGCCTTGGAGACTTCATATTTACTTTGAATAAAAAAAATCGCCAATATAGTTTGTAGTGCTGGATGTTTCCGCCTTCACTAAACCTAAAACAAGAAACTCCTGTCTATTAGGTAATCTGCAAGCACAGTTACACCACAATACTGTCTGTCATCAGAGGTGAAATCAAAGTCGAACCCACCTCAGTGGAAAGTACACCTGGGTAAACTTTCTACTGCGCAATGACTTCAATTTCTAGCACGTTCATAATCCTTAATTTGAAATGCTTTTTGCTGGTGATATTTTAAAGTACTAATATTCCATAGGGTAAGCCATTCGGTCTGTCTTGTCAATATGTCTGCTGTGTTATGGCTATGTAGGTCAGTTGTTCAGAAATGTTTTTGTGTTGCAAAATACGTAAACGACTATGGGTTAGTATATACTGAAGGAGGCTCCATAGCACAAGGCTTAAAGGCTCAAGGCTCCTGTGAAAATATACATTTTGATAACTACAGAAAAATGGCAACTAAAAAGTAGCAAGTTATTATGATAGAAATAAAGACAAGGCAAACTTGTAAATTTCAGCTAAATTAGTAATAAAACAATATTCAGTAACTGTACATGGCTATGAAAACAATGGCGGTAGAATATTGAACAAAAGGGACTTCAATTATTGATACACCAGACATTCATATCTATTTAAAAGTATTTAATGACAATTGTTTAGTGCATAGTGGTATTGAATTCCAAAAATGTATGGCATCAAATATGGTATTGTGTTTGCCGTAGTTAGTGCATGTATGTGGTAGTAAAAAATTCTTGTTAGAAGTAAACGTGGTAGGATTAGCATTTACTAATTGAAATTTTCGCAAGACATTGGCTGTTATGGAAGCGTTAAAAGAATTAAATACAGGAATCATCAGTGTATGTTTGAATAAATTACACACTGTTAGTACACTATGTTGCTGAAGAAGCAGGGGCACGCTGGTGAATAGAGTACTGAACGTTAGGATGCGAATGACTTCGTTTTGGAGATGTTGAAGTAGGAGGATATGAGACGGATAGGTGTTTGCCCATGACGTGATGCAGAAGTAATATGACAGTGGATAATGGCGTAGTATAGCCAAAGCAAAGTTGAAGCGTGGTCATTCTTTAAATAATGTTCTGATACCATGAGCTATCTTTTGTCTGATGAGTGAATTGTGATGATAGTACTTTAGAAGAGCATCTACAAGTACACCCAAGAATGTGAACTCAGTGTAACAAAGATGTCTGTGCCTCATTATAGTAATAGCCGCGGTAGGTGAAAGAGCATTACGACTCAAATGGAAGATAATGAACTGTGTTTTATTTGTGTGAATTCTTAGACCATTAGCTGTGCACCAGTTCTTTAATAATAATGGTGTCCAAGGACTTCTGCTGTGCAAATATAAGAGCTCTTTACATCCCATTGCTAATCTGAGAAAATGGGGGACCACAAGCAGGTCATTGTAACCAGCACGCCATTACTGTCGCGAATTCCAGACCAGAGCCCTACACCAAGAACGTCCATGTTTATTTCTACCACTCGTGCCCTCCCATTTTTCTTTCTCTTTGGTTCTCCTGCTTGTTGTCGCGCGGTCGCAATCATCTATAACAATTGCCTCATTTGGAAATTTATTTAGAAGCGCGATCCTACCCCTATAAAACGGGGGTGGAATCCTTCAGGACCCCAATAAAGTTTTTCATCATCATCATCATCATCATCATCATCATCATCATCCTTCCCTCGTACACCCTGCTAGACAGCTTGAGATGCAAGCTGCTTTAAGGATCCATTGGCTTTGTCACATAGTCTCCAATAATAGTGGCACTTGTGTACTGCTCTGCTTCACCAAATCAATTCACAATAAAACAAAAAAGGTAGCTGTTAGTAGTAGACTTCATAATTTTGCAGTTGTACATCTGCACAATTCTAAAAATTGAAATTTCAACTTTCTGAATTTATCGATGTAAACACCTCTTGGAGAGACATAAAAACTAATATTGTCACGTGGCCATGATGTTGAAGACTGCAGTAGTCGGCAGGGTTGAGACTAAACATTTTATTTCAGCGAAACTTTGCCTGAAGTATGGAAAGCCAAACTACAAGCAATACATAGTCTGTCCTAATAGCGGCAAACAGTGCATCGGCCATCAATATTTTGACAAGCAGTACACTGTATCTGCTTTAATACAAGTGCTATTGAAAATTCTGGGGTTCTTGCTGGTGACTGCGTAAGCACTAGACTATTCTCGTCCTGTCCACAAACTTAACAGTGTGATCTCAAGTTATCACGGAGCTCCTGAAAAACTGCTGCGCCGAGTGTTGCTTAGAGTCTTTGTGGGTGAAACTCGACTTTATCGAAATAAAACACACGTGGCAATACGCATGTACTTAGATGCAAGGCTTGTCAATTATTTGCTAAATTTATCCCAAGTGAAAAGATACTTTTATCCCGAAAGGCCAAAAAACATCTGAATATGGCGTGTTGTGCTGCATGTGTTATTGCTGTGAGAAATATATAAAGCAACTCACATATCTGTAATAACAACATACGTGAACTTCGCATTCCCCAAGCAGTTTGCAGTGGCAAGTAATTTTTTAAATACTCAACACATCTTATGACAGTCTTAAATAATATTCTCATATCCACAATTTACCGGCAAAAACAATTGACTTATGGCATTTTCTATTTTTATTTCAGGACAACATTGAAGTGTTGATGTGAGATTTTACATTTGTTTTTACAATTGTTTTGCAACAAAGCACTCAAAGTATGTAAGCATTTGACACAACTTGAGCCAGAAAATTGAGGCTTTCAGAGCTACATTTTATTGATATTAACAGTTATAACTTATCCAGGTTGCCACTCGTAATTTCGGCAAGAATTTCGCCAACGTATTGGCACTGTTATGACCGCCATCGGTAGGCTTCATGCTGTCACTGAGAAGCGTGGCCGGGCAGCGTTCCCACGCCTGGAGCCCCCGTTTTCTTGGAACCAGCGTCGAGAGCTGACGGGGGAGCGGCGCTCTTTTAATCCTCAAAGACGTAGCCGACTGGTCGGCTGCCTATGCCCGCCAGGTATTGTCCCTGCTAGCCGGAGGATGAGACGTCGTGTCGCCACGAAGCTGTAAGCCGTTCCAGAGAGGACAACAAAGACAGCGTCTTCCTTTGAAGAAACGGCGACTGCCGCCACAAAGTGCCCTGCTAATTGAACGGACAGATTGGCGGACCGTTTGATGTCTGCTGTCCGAAGCTTGGGACCCCTCGACCAGCGACACACACGACGAGCAAGAGCCCCTCTGGCGCCACCTTCCAGTGCAGCGATCTCGACTCAAAATTGGATGTTCACGTGCGCCGTGCATGCTCGTACCCCTCACCTGTTGTGTGTGTGTGATTGGTGTTCCCATCAAGAAGGAGGAGCCCTACAGGGCTTATAAGGATGCTGCAGAGTGCGGGACGTCGCTCTGAATCATGTAAAGGTTCAACTACCACGTTCGTAGCTTGTGAACGCTCTGAACCATGTAACGGTTTAACCACCACGCTCGTGGTTTGTGAACTCTTAACCTCATGCTGTAAATATTTGTAAATAGTGCCATAAACCTGTTTGTTTTTCGTATCCCCATCTTGTAAGCGGTCGTTTCCTGAACCCTAAGCTACACCACGCTACCACAAGAGACCGGATTTTGTTTTCGTATCCTCCAGCGACCTTCCTTCCGACCCGCAACAACTGGTTAGCAGCGGTGGGATGCCATCAGCGATCTTCCTTCCCATCCCTTACAACTGGTGATCAGCGGTTGGATTCGAAGCTACAAGTGACAACAACAGTCGGCCCAGGAGAAGCAGCTGGCTCGAGGCATGGATCACGTATGGGTGAGTGCTTGGCTTTTCCTTTGAGTGAACCAGGTTCTAAAGGAGGGTTAAGTTTTAGAACTGGTAGTTAACTTTGCCGAAAGACTCAGTTTCGCCGTTTCGGAAAGTTATTTTGGAAGTAGCGAGCACTCAGTACGATCATGGATTTACGGGAGCTGAGGAAGTCAGACTTGTTGCTGTTGTGTGAGGAATCGGAGATCGATACAAAGGGTTTGGCATGAAAACCCATAATCATTCAAGCGATTAATGATTTGGGGGCTGATGATGAGGAACGAAGTGAAGAATGGGACCTCATCATCGAAAGAAAACTAAGAGCAGCTCAGATGGAAGGAAAGAGTGGAGACGAAAGAGAAGGCCTCAAGAGAAAGTTTTTCAAACAAGACTACGAATTGAGTGAGAGGCTGGGACTCCAGCAAGGAGTACTTTTCGAAAATGAGGCAGAGTTCGAGATGTCTAGGTACATGCAGCCATATGAAGTATCATGGGATATGGGCCTGTATCTTAGACTCTTTGAACGAAAGTGTAGTCAACTGAAGAGTGAGCGAGACACCTGGTCTCAGAAGCTACGCACGGTTCTGCCCTGCGAGGCAGCTGATGTTGTTGCGCGACTCAGTGAGCAGCACGCGAACAACTATGAAGTTATCAAAGCAGAGCTGATCAGAAGATTCGGAACGTCTGTTAGCAAAAAGAAAGAAAGACTCGCACCGGAGTGTGAAAGCGAGGCGCGTCGCAAAGCGCCGGAAGTTGAGGCGCCTCATAAAGCGCGACAGGAACAGATTGCGCCAGAGAAGGGCCCGCCTATTCTCGAATGCATCCCTGTAAATGATGTAGAGAACGAGGCTGTGGCCGGTCTAAAGGTGGAGACGATGTCGAAAGACGCTCCTTGCGTGGATGAAGAGGGTGCCAGCAGCCCTAATGGGCCCAGTAAGAGGCTGGAAACCTTCTTCATGCCTCAAGAGGACGTTTAGACATTGTCAAATGTAGGCATGGTTAGCGCATTGGCCGATGAGAGCAAGAACGCCACGCTTCAACAGTGCAGCCATACCATCGAGCTGGTTTGCAAACATCCAGGAAAAAGAAAGAAGCGGAAGTGTTCGGCACTGCGTGAGCCTAAGGCAGGTCCCACTCCTTCTCAACAAAGACGACAGGCGAGGCCATTAATCCGTTTCAAGGAACGTCAATGGTGGCGTTCAGGGAAGCACAAGCGGCGAGCCAGGTGTAGAGGGGGGAAACGAGGTGCGTTACCACAACGAAAAGCGCGGTTGCGTTCGACGACTTCGGGAAAGTGGCCTTGCCCTATGGGTCAAAGTCGAATGCGCAGAGTTGCTAAAAACCACGTAGGGGCGAACACAAAGAGACAGTGGCCCCAGTTTTCCCCCTGTTTCTGGCGTCCCTTTCAAATTCCTGAGGGGAACAGGCCGAAGTGGAAAATTAGGTGTGACGGCAGTGCACTGCTTAGAGTTTGTGCATTTTGTAGCCTCTGGCATGCTCGACAACCGCCGGGACCGCGACCCCATTGTGTGCGATTAAAAGCACCATGAGAAGAGGGTTCACGTTCAGTATGAGTAACTTTTGCACAGGCATGTCAAATATTGTTACTCAGTGTTGCATTGGAGATGCAATTTAGAGTCATTTTAATTGTGTATAGGTTACAAAATTTGATGTAAAGTTTTCAAAAGGAAAACCGCCGAACCAAAGGCTGAAAGATGGCACCGAAGCTTTAATCAATTGTACGAATATGCAAAAAAAAACTTAAAAATATTTCTGTTTTTTTTAGTGTTTCCAAGGTTTAGTTTAATGTCGTATGCCTTCACTGTCATGTGAATTTGGCGAGAATGAGCATTTGGGGAAGATGTTAGCATGGACCCATTGATTTCGTAAAATGATTAGGTTTGGGGCGACACGGTGGAGTTGTCGTTGCGTGCATAGAGCATTGAGTCATTGGTGCACGGTATTAGAATAAATTCTATGTAATTGCTTTTTAGGTGTTTTTACCTAGAATTATTTTTGTGTTGTACACGGTGTGTTGCAACGTAACGTAAAGATAAATAATTAGAGCAACTGTGAAGGCTTAAGCGTTTGGTTATTAGTGCCGTGTATTTTGCAGCGCTGCAGGAATGAGAATAATTGAAAAACGCTCAGAAGAACTCAGTGTTTTTTCAATCAAAGGCGTTAGCAAAGGCAGGTAACTAACTGAACAAACCTGCCAGAAGGCAGTGTTTGTTACATTTTTTGTCGTTGTCTTCTTTGAAGAATGATTGATCTAGTGATCAATGAGCAGATCATCAAGCTTTCCCTAAACGTTGAGGTAGACCGTTAGGTCACAGTGTAGTTTAAGCTTTCGGTAGGCTGGTGAGCTTTATGTCTCAGTAGTAGACGGTTATCGGTACACGTAAACTAAGACGGACGTTCGGACAAAATTAGCGCTCACTGAATCCGAGTTCCTGACTGATGCTCTCAGCGGGACAGAACCGATGAAAGTAGTAAGCGATGAAAAAGAGCCTGCTGTTTTATATCACGACGACAGTGGTAACAAGCAAAGCTGCATTTTACTTGAGCCGGAAATTGGGCTCTAATGAGATAACGTACTGCGCTTCAGGAAACGAATGCGCTTGCCTTGTGTAGGCCATTGATCAGTTGCAGCGTTATCTCGGCGGTGCTAAATTTAAAGTAGATACAGACCATTGTCCCCTTGGCTGCACACCGTGACATCAAAGAACAGTCGCCTTGTGAGGCGAAGCTTGATTCTTCGAAAATATCATTTTGGCATTAGGAAAAGGGCAAATTGAATGGAAACGCTGACGTGCTCCGTCGCTCTTTCTAATCTATTTAGCTGTGCTCTTTATGTAACAAAATTGATATTTTAGTTTTTTTGTCGTGCATCTTATTATGTAAATTTGTAAGGTAGCACGTTTGGTTTCTCAGCGCAAGTGAGTCCTGAGAGTTTTGAGTGTGAGCTTTTTGTTGAAGCTAGTAATTAAATTTGGTTTGCCATCCCTCTTTTGGCTTGGTTTGTTCGAGGGGGGCCGAGTGCTTGCTTGTACAGGTGGTCGAGTATCAGAGATGCTGTCGAAGATTCGGCAATCACCCGGACCATGCCACAAGCGAAGGCCAGTTCCTGGCATTCAACTACTGACCCTTTCGTCGTCCCTGCGAGCAGCAGTGTTGACTGCTGCCCTCCGTGACTCATCTGGCGAGGGGGAAGCTGTCATGACCGCCATCGGTAGGCGCCATGCTGTCGCTGAGAAGCGTGGCCGGGCAGCGTTCCCACGCCTGGAACCCCTGTTTTCTTCGAACCAGCGTCGAGAGCTGACGGGGGAGCGGCGCTCTTTTAATCCTCAAAGAGGTAGCCGACTGGTCGGCTGCCTATGCCCGCCAGGTATTGTCCCTGCTAGCCGGAAGAAGAGACGTCATGTCGCCACGAAGCTGTAGGCCGTTCCAGAGAGGACAACAAAGACAGCGTGTTCCTTTGAAGAAACGGCGACCGCCGCCACAAAGTGCCCTGCTGATTGAGCGGACAGATTGGCGGATCGTTTGATGTCTGCTGTCCGAAGCTTGGGACCCCTCGACCAGCGACACACACGACGAGCAAGAGCCCCTCTGGCGCCACCTTTCAGTGCAGTGATCTCGACTCAAAATTGGATGTTCACGTGCGCCGTGCATGCTCGTACCCCTCACCTGTTGTGTGTGTGTGATTGGTGTTCCCATCAAGAAGGAGGAGCCCAACAGGGCTTATAAGGACGCTGCAGAGTGCGGGACGTCGCTCTGAACCATGTAAAGGTTCAACCACCACGTTCGTAGTTTGTGAACGCTCTGAACCATGTAACGGTTTAACCACCACGCTCGTGGTTTGTGAACTCTTAACCTCATGCTGTAAATATTTGTAAATAGCGCCATAAACCTGTTTGTTTTTCGTATCCCCATCTTGTAAGCGGTCGTTTCCTCAACCCGAAGCTACACCTCGCTACCACAAGTGACCGGGTTTTGTTTTCGTATCCTCCAGCGACCTTCCTTCCGACCCGCAACAACTGGTTGGCAGAGGTGGGATACGACGCAGCACCCCGATTTGCAACAGCACTCACTGCATTTTCTGTCTGGCATGTGCTGAATATTAAAATGTACGTTTTTGTAGTTTGCTTAGTTAAAACTGTGCCTATCTCAGCAGAGTTATTTGTGCTGTCTGACCTTGTGTTTTTATCTATATTGCACAAATAATGCAAGAATAAACAAGTGTGTTCTTATAAACAGGCTTATGCTTAGTTAACTGATGTAAGGTAAGAGTAAAAAAGATGCGCAATAAACTGATCCTTCTTGCTAAAGGACGGCAAGATTAAGAGCAACTTTCACCCAATACACATATGTTTTTACTTGCATTGCATGTCACAAATTGGCATCACTTGTAGCCAGGTGCGTCTTCTTTTTTCCATTTACATACCTTGAGGCTTGTGCAAGGGTGTGTTCTATGAGAGATGGGATACAGCCCAAAAAACTAAAAGCACTCGTGATGTTTGCAGATGCACAATCACATTCATACAAAAAGATGGTGGGTCATTGGTAGCAACAATACTACTTGGCGTGTGCAAATATTTAAATAACCAACCAAAGAGCATTCGCTAGCCAAATTTGTTTGTACATACACGAAATACCTAATATTTAAAAAATAATTAGCCCCAATGGGACAACCCTAGAACAGCAAAACATGGGACCAGCTGAAGGTTTATTTTCTTTTTGTAATTCCTGAACTACCACAATAAATGCAGCCCAAGAATTGGCAGCATTATTTATTCTATAACCATAACCAGATAAAGCATTTTTGCTGTAAACTGCACTTTCACTCTGTTTTTACTGTGGTGGAACTGCATCACATTAATCTTTTTCTGTTTTCATCATTGAAGTTAGGGACTATGACTGCATTTAGCTTCACGAATAAAAACACATGCCAGTAAGTCTCTTGTTCACATAAATTGTTCTTACTGATACGGCTTTCAACACTTGATTTTTACATGCTTTTTGTGCCAGGGTACATGTTTTGATAATTTTGCCTGTTACAATAAATCTTTAGCTAAATGCATAGTGAACGGTTCAAAATTGTTTAGATTTTATGCTGAAATTTTACTAAAAATCTGGCAACAGAGTTTTAACTTGGATAATGGAGTTGCTGAGGCATTTTGACATACAGTTGAAAAGTAGTTTGAAGGCTCTGGTCACTGCTGTATATAAGCTTATCCCAGTTTTCATAATTGTAGTATTATTTGGTGACAGCTGGTGAACATTTATTTCAAATAAACAGTTTTAGTGTTCTAGGATTATTTTTAAAAAGGTTTTCTTTCTGTTTGAAAACTATCAGAAAAGTATTATGTTAAGTTAAGCGTTATTTTTGGTTGTATCGTTATTGGATTCTTATTGAATTCCCTTTTGAAGTTTACTACTCGCAAACCACTTGCTTGCGCGTGTTGGTAGTACGACAGTGTTCATGCTGTCAACGCTTCACCGCTCTTCATGCGTGCATCGCGGTGAAGTGCGCAAAAAAATGCTGGCTTGAGGCTGGTTTTTTACGTGCACAACATACAGTAGATTTTGAAGTGTATTTGGCCTAGAGGAAATACGCTGTTACTCGCGTCCTTTTCTTCTAATAATAGTGTGGCCTCTCGCTCCTCATGTGAACGGAATTGCTCGGCGTGTTGATAGAGTGACACTACGAAGACATTCGTTTGCAGGTCTATTGAGAAGCTGCTACAGATATTCGTGCTCCTCATTTGGCATCGCTATCACAATCAGTAGCGGTGGCATTCACTACGAGTAGCCTAAAATATGCCAGAGTGAGTGCAAGCTTTGCGAATGAGTGACGTGCGCAACGTAGTCACTCAAGTGCTCTGAAACCGGCACTTTGAGCTGCAACAAATGCTCATCGAGTTACGGTTATTGTTATATAGTCCGCACATGAACTCGTCAAACCATCATCATCTATTTTTCACTGCATTTCTGCGCCGACTTCGATGCTTTCGGCGATCGTTGCAATCGGAGCGACGAGTCTTGCGGTAGCGTCGGCACAGGCGTGCGAACAGCGTTTCTGTAGCACCTTGGTAGCACCAACTACTTGATAGCGCCGTCTTCCCGTTCATCGCAGGCGGTTTTCCAGTAAGCGTGCAAACGTCAACTTTGTTCTCGCTTTCGTCGCGGCGTCTTTATCAGCTGTGCCCCCGCCCGACACACAAACCCCTGCAGCATCGTCCTGGGCGCAGCCAAGTTTGCTGACGACATCACGCACGAACCAATGAGTGCGCAGCTTCTGAGAGCCTTGTGAGAGTGTCTGGCGCTGTACATCGTGAGTAGGCCTATCCACTCGCCTTTGTAAACTCGCCACCCGGTACGCTCCTTTTTTCTCTTGCCATCCACTGCTCCTAGTTGGATGGATGGATGGATAAGGCTTTACCCTTTAAAACGGGCGGTGGCTAGCGCCACCAAGACGTAATACTTAATGAATGAAAAACTAGATTTATTTTTTTCCTTAAATAGTGAGAATGAGCATTCGTACTTTGCAGTGAAGGGTTTGATTTAACTGGTGCCTTGACTTTAGCTAGCAATCAGGCAACCTCATTCTAGTTAATTATACCCGCTTAAAGTCTATTTTGCCCTCACTTTCTTTAAACCCCAGACCTTTGAAAATCTCTGCGCCATCATCTTGAACTATAGTGTTAAGCCCTTTACACAACATGATCAAGTGTTCAGCACTTTCTTCTTGCTCTCAACACGCACTGCATACCGTGTCTAACCCTTTGAATTTGGCCCGATAAGTCTTGGTTCGTATTACCCCCGTCCTGGCCTCAAACAGTAGAGAACTACCCCGAGTATTATCATAGATCCTTTCCTTGGCAATTTCCTGCTTAAAAGTTCGATAGATCTCTAGTGCGGACTTCTTAATCATGCCAACTTTCCACATATCGGTCTCAGCTTCCTTCACCTTCTCCTTAACCGATAATCCTTTTTGGTATGGCCCCCTGCTGTTTTCTAAGTATTTACAAGTCAATTTTCTGGTTCGCTTCCTCCATTTTGTATCGACATTCTTAATGTACAAGTAGCTGAATACCTTACTAGCCCAACGCTCCTCCCCCATTTCTTTCAATCACTTATCATATTTTATCTTGCTGCTAGCTTCCCAGCCTTCAAATTGTGTCCATCCCATATCACCTTGTTCTCCCTGATTTTGTGTATTCCCGTGAGCTCCTAAGGCAAGCCTACCTATTCCACGTTGCTTAATTTCTAATCATGCTTGAACTTCTAATCTCATGCACAAGACCGCATTGCCGAATGTCAGACCAGGAACCATGACCCATTTCCATATTCCTCTCCCAACATCATACATATCGTAATTCCACAGTGCCCTGTTCTTCATTACCGCCGCATTTTTGTTACCTTTAGTCGACACGTATATTTCGTGCTCCCTTAGGTACTGAGCCCCAAAGCTGATCCATACGCCCAGATATTTGTATTTATCTGTTATCTCTGGCGTGACCTCCTGTATTCTAAGCTCACTACCTTCATTGTCATTAAAAATCATGACTGCTGATTTTTGATTGATGTGTGGGGTTTAACGTCCCAAAACCACTCTATGATTATGAGAGACGCCGTAGTGGAGGGCTCCGGAAATTTAGACCACCTGGGGTTCTTTAACGTGCACCCAAATCTGAGCACACGGGCCTACAACATTTCCGCCTCCATCGGAAATGCAGCCGCCGCAGCCGGGATTCGAACCCGCGCCCTGCGGGTCAGCAGCCGAGTGCCTTAGCCACTAGACCACTGACTGCTGATTTTTTTTTACTGAACCTGAAATCTAACCTATCTCCCTCATTACCGCAGATGTCCACCAATATCTGCAAATCTTCCTTGTAGTCGGCCTTTAGCACTATATCATCTGCATACATCAATGCTGGTAGTGCCTGTTCAATGAGTTTTCCTTGTTTGACGAAAGAGAGGTTGAAGCCCATTCCACTTCCCTGTAATTTGGCCTCTACTCCTTGTAGGTACATCATGCACAATAAGGGTGACAGGGGACACCCCTGCCTAAGCCCCCGTTTTACCTCTGCAGGCTTGGATACCTGCTTTTCCCACTCTATATTTACCTTGTTACCTTTACAAATATTCTTTAAAAGATTAGTTGCGACAACTTCCACACCTAGTGTGTCCAGTATTCCACACAATTCCTCTTGAACCACGCAATCGTACGCTCCCTTGATATCCAAAAATGCTAGCCAAAGGGGCCTCTGTTGTTTTTCTGCCATTTCGATGCACTGCGTCAGTGAGAAACGATTGTCTTCCTACCTCCTTTGTTTTCGAGACCCATTATGCAGTTTTCCCAGCACCCCCTCACCCTCTATCCATGCCTGCAGTCTTTCCTTTATAATCTGCATCGCCATCCTGTAGACCACTGATGTCACTGTTATAGGACGGTATTTGCTTGTCAGCTTTGTCCCCCTTTCCTTTATAGATCATGCTCATCCTCCCAAGTTTCCATCCATCGGGAACTTTTCCATCGATTATTATTTTGCTTACTGCCTCTCTCAAAGCCTGCTTATACTTCGGACCTAATGTCTTTATCAGCATACTTGGAATGCCATCTGGGCCTGTTGATGTACTACCTGGAACCCTTTTCTCAGCCCTTTCCCACTCTTGTGAAAATGGAGCCATTGCGCCACCTGATTCATTTTTGTCTATTGTCGTGCATAAAACACTTCTTTGTTGAAATTTTTCTGTCGCCCTGGTTCTTATATATTTAAAAGCTTCATCCCCTTCTAGCCTAGCACCTTGAGCTGTAGTTATGAAGCTCTGCTCTAGGCTCGTCTCATTTCCTAGGAAGTTTATATGGTTCTGAAATTTCGCAGCTGCCTTTCAATATTTTTTATGTACTGCCAGTCACTGAGCTCCCTTTCTTCTAATCTTTTTATTAATCAGAACAAATGCATCCCTTCTAGAGCTTAGAAAGATTTCACATTTTCTTTCAACATCATCTGTCGGTTCACCCTGCTGCTTGCATGCCTGTGTTTCCTAGAGGCTTCTTGACGTTTTTTCTATGGCTCTCTTAACTTCCCCATTCCAGCAACTTTTCGGTTTGTGTCTTCTATTCCGGGGTGACTTGTCACGTGCCTTTGCAAGCTCTATTTCAAACAGTATAATTATATTCGTGTATGTCCACACTGTTTTATTGTCCTCAGTGAATACTCTCTAAATTTGTTTAGTGGCTATTTCAATTTGCTTTTCTGAATAAAAATTTTTCTGTAATTGCTCTTCTTGACTCCTTCCCAATTTCACAGCTCTTCCAAAACATAGCTTGATACGTTTGTGATCACTACCCAGACTTCTGGAGCCACCTTCATTCATGTGCATTCCCCTGAGCTTATCATACATCCTATGTGACATCAATGCGTAATCTATTGTCGACTGCAGCCTTCCTACCTCCCATGTTATTTGCCCTTCACACTTCTCGGTACTGTTGCAAATGATCAAATCAAGCCTTTCAGACATATCCGTGATCATTTTGTCTGTCGGGTCGGTATACCCATCTATATTTTCTATGTATGCTTTCATATCTCCTGGTATAATTATCTCGCACTCTTCTACTAACTCCTGAATGTCATGTGATATACACTACCATTCCTGGTTTTCCTCTCTGGCCTTTGCTCTTATCCACTAGTACACGAAACCAGAGGTGTCTTTTGCCCTGCCATTTTTCCATTTAGCCATAAATGTTCCTTGGACTCCTGCTTGACGCTTTTGTACTTTTATGAATGAATGCCCCAATACCACCCCCATTTCTTCTGCCTTCTGTTCTATTACAATATTCCCACGCGTATTCCGCTTTGTCAGGAAGTTGTTCCATGTCCCTGAGGTGTGTTTCTACAAAACGGTATACCATCGGCCTCTCCTCTCTTAGCTGTTCTTCTATCTCTTCCCACTACAGCCTGTTCCTATCACCCTGCACGGTAATATACCCTTTGTCTGAATTGGCTCAGCGCTCGTGGCTTCCTCTATTTCTTCCCCGGATGCTACCTATCTTAGATACTTGTGCCACTTTGGAATCGTATCTGTCCATACCACCTGTCAAAGAGTCTTCCTGGTTGTTTTTTTTTCGTTACGAGCTATCCTGCACCCCGAAGAGCCTGCTTGCCCCCCCCCCCCCCCAAAGTCGTGCAAGTCGGCAACCCACCTCATGACCTAGCCGCCCATCAAAGTGAATTCTGTCTCGTTGAAAACCACCCCACCTATGCACCTCTCTATTTCCACCACCTCAAAGCCCTTTCCTCGACTCATCCGCTATATCTCTTGGTTTGCAATGACAACCGCTCTTTGCAGGTTGCTATCACGCACCGGTACCACCGGTATCGTGCATATCGCTACCTGTACCTGAGGAGAAGTGAAACGCATGTCATCGACACCTTTCGCCAGTGTAGTTGCTAGTCCTGCTGTACCTTCATTTAGGACATCGCCTAAACCACCTGAAATTATCACGAGGTTTTGTCTATCATCTGTAGTTTTGAGTTTTGCGCTCGCTTGCCTCATGACTCCTTCTAGCCTGCGTCCTGGGAACAC
The DNA here is from genome assembly GCA_013436015.1 of Rhipicephalus annulatus. Lineage (NCBI taxonomy): Eukaryota > Metazoa > Arthropoda > Arachnida > Ixodida > Ixodidae > Rhipicephalus > Rhipicephalus annulatus. Next base: position 711,693 of record WOVY01000224.1, on the reverse strand, counting down.
CCCTACTGCAACCCTCGTGTCACCTCTTACCCTCTCTATGATGGCTTCTGTGCATCCTTTTAAATTCAAGTCCCCGGCGATTATCACATGCTGTGACTTTTCAGCTGGAGCGTCCTACGCTTGGGGGTTACTTGCACCTGTGACGCCGGCGGCTTTGTCCCCTCCCAGCCCGACCACTACTTCGCTGAAGCTGGGCCATGTGACATTTGAAGCGGCTGAACCTGTTTTTTTCTAAACTTGCTTCCTCTTTCTTCACCGTTCTGGTTGGCGGTTCCCTACTGTTCTCTTCGTAGGCCGCTCCTCTGTTCACCTTGGCTAGTGCTTCCTAGGCAAACTTCAGCCTTTCTCCCATAGCCCTCGTTTTCTCTTGCGCTGTCGCCAACGCAGTCTCGAGCTCGGTGATTCTCATCAGCAGGTCTCTCTGGGTAACCATCATTTTCTCCATTTTTTCCCACGACCTCACATTGCCTACACTTCGCGTCAGCCTCTTCTCCTTCCGCTTCTACACTTGGTTCCAGTTTCAAACCAACCCCACATTCTGAACACTTTACAGTCTTTTAACCTTGTCTTTCTGACACCAATTGTCCCTATGACTTGTCTCACTCGATAATTACAAAACTCGAGCCCTGCCGTACGAAAAAAAAGTCTAAGCTCTATGCAAAAATTTGCGTGTTCAATGTATGTGCACCTCCCCCACTGGGTGGCAAAAAACAACAAAAACAAAAATCTTACACACACACAAACGCACACGCACAAACCAATAAATACCTGATGACTGACCTCCGAAAAGCCGTACAATAAAATATGTGCAGCAGGGATTTTAACTGCTGGTGCCTTATAGTTATAAAAACAAGCTCAAAATATGCAAAAGAACTAATCTGCGCAGTCGATCGGGAGCGCTAAAAAACACGTCCATCCACCATGACAGTCCGAACCAAGCTGTTCCACGATGTGAGCGCCACCACACGTCTCCTCCTCTTTGTTACCCTCCACGACTCACCACCTGTTCCATTTGCTATGCGCTGCGCAGCTGTTGATAGGGGCGAGGAGAAGGGTGTGCTAAGAGATCAGTGCGCACGCCAACCCGCCATACACGACAACCCCCGACTAAGAAATGCATTCGCATTTAAAAACATACGCACGCAGGAATCCTACGTGCACTTCTGTCTGCCGCGATGTCCGCCAAAAAACACTCTCCTTCTGTTAAGCCGGAGGATTCGGGCGATGATTTTTGCTTGTACGCGAAAAAGAATTCGCACGCTATAATCCTGTGCGCTTTGCTGTCTGCTGCGGTGTCCGCCCAAAAACACTTTCCTTCAGCTCAGCCACAAGATTCTGGTGGAGATTCTTGTTCGTACACAAAAAAAGAAAACACGGGCCTGCTGGAGTCCTGTACGCTCTGCTGCCTGCCGCGGCGTCCGCCGAAAAATACTTTCCTTCTGTTGAGTCGGAGATTCGGGTGGTGATTCTTGCTCGTACGCAAAAAAAACAGCATGCGCACGCTGGAATCATATGCCCTCTGTTGTCTGCCACGGTGTCCGCCGAAAAATACTTCCTATACAGCCAGAAGATTGTGGCGGTGCTTCCTCGTACGCAAAAAAAAACCTGCGCACGCTGGAATCATATGCCTCTGTTGTCTGCCATGGTGTCCGCCGAAAAATACTTCCTATTGAGCCAGAAGATTGTGGCGATGGTTCCTCGTACGCAAAACAAAAACACGCGCAAGCTGGAATCCTGTGATCTCTGCTGCTTTTTACGGTGTATGCCGTCACCAGAATCCTCACCTTCTCGCGGTTGCCGGAACGCTGCTGGGCACGCGAGGTGATACTCGTTCATTTGACTGGGTTGGGACAGCTGGAGAGAAACACGCCTTGCGCCCGCCCTCTCGCAGGCCATGGTACGAGCATCGGAATGAACAAATGACAAGTGAGGCGTCACTAATAACCCGTAAAATTAGAAAGGAAGAGATAGAAAAGAAAAGGAAAGTGCTTCGCTTCCAATAGTCGAGGAGAATAAAACCAATCTGAAAGCGGGCTGGTATTTTCAGCCCAGTTTTAGATTGGTCAGCCAGATTTTAGATTGGCCTTGTTGCTTTTGACTGTTCGATTTCTTCCCCATTTTTGTGGCTGAATTTATGGCAGAAGTGCTCGCCATACGCAAGTTTTATACGGCGAACATATCAGTTGTTATAACAACAGATTCTCTATCTCATTGTGCGGCACTTTCTGTTGGTGCTGATAACCAAGTAACAAAGCGTTTCGTGTATTAGCGCTTGCGCACTTGAAAAACAAGTATGATCAGTTTGGGTGCCTGGACATAAAGGCTTATTTCTAAAGGAAATAGCCGATTCCATAACTAAGTCCTCAATAGGCGGGCCGATTCCACCACCCTTTCTATCATCCGCTTATGTGACTGCTGCTTGATTCCACAGTCGTACGCTTATGGAAGTCTTTAGAGGTACAGCACTGACAAATTCTACTGAAATCGCCTTTTATTGAATTCCCGGAGAAGAGCCGTTTGCCGAACTCGTAAACAAGAAGTAGCTATCACAAGGCTGCATCGTAGGGTGCCAAATTTAATTTTTTCAAACACAGGTCTACTCAGGCACCTACGCCACTGTTCGCATTCTGTGGGGAGCTTGAAACAGTAATTATTTTTTTTGGCCTGCAAGAAGTTTACAACACTACGAAAAACCTTTCAGGAGTACATTTACTTTGTAATGATATGGATTTTTCTGTGCCTGTCATTTTGTCTTTTGAAGCTTCTATTTCTAGATTCTCTAGTGCGACAGAATGCGCGACAGTCTGAGACTATAATAATGAAACTAATGGGTTAACTAATTAATTTGTGTTATTATCCTAATGGCCTATAAGACTATCTACGTTATATAAAAGTAAAAGGATTGCTTTAATTTAAGACTAAATTGCTTTCTTTCTCTCAATATTTATATGCATTACATCAAGCACCACAATTTTCTAGGTCATCGGTAATCTTTCTACTATATAATCTCCGTTATCCTAAATCGGCACAATATTTCATAAAACCACCTAATTACTATTGGCCAATCTCTCACAGTGGTATGTGCCACTGACAATATATGAACCATAACAGATCACGCGTATGATTAACGCAGCTCCAGCGCAGCTCACAAGGCCTCGGGCAAGCGATCGAGTGACGTCGTTGAGGTTGGGGAGGCGTGAGTGGACTGGATCCGCGTGGGCGGGGATACATGTCAGGGTGATCATGTTGTCTTTGGAGTGTGGTGCCTGGCATAGGGTGTGATGCGCTTGAGAATAAATGCGGCTGAGTCACATACGATGGTGTCACAGGTGAGACCTAGAGTGGCCAGGGCGATAGCGGCCTCTTTAGCCGTCTCGGCAGAGGGAGTAGTGACGCCGGTTTCATGGTGTAGGACTTCATTGCGTGTGGTCACAGCTACAAAATATGTGCCTTCAGGATACTAAGCTACGTCATCAAATGTGGCGCCAGGTGCGCGGGCAAGGACTTTTGTGATGACTCCTGCGCGAGCATGGCGTCAGGCTCTATTGTACTGAGGATGCATGTTTCTAGGGATGGGATATGCGTGAATTCAGCTGTGGGTGTTATGGCGGCTTGATTGTTTGGGGCCCTGTTGCTGATGATACGTGAAGCCGAGCATGGAGAAAACAGAACGCCCTGTTTCAGTTAGTATGACCCTTCAAGCTGACTGCGTTGTTGGGCTTCTACGTGTTCTGCAAGGGTGTTGTGAACTCCAAGTTGATTGAAAAGTTCAGTGCTGGTGTAGTGCGGAAGGCCAAGTGCTTGCTTGTAGACCCCTCGCATGGGGGCACCAAGTTTGTTTTGTTCTGCAGGTTACCAGTTCAGATAAGCAGCAACATGGGTGATATTCCACAGACAAAAGACAAAGAAGAAAGCCTTCTCCGCTTTATGCAGACAGTGCTGAAGCTGAGTTTGAAAAGATGATAGACCACGACACGAAAATGATGACGATCTTGTCTGCCATTGAATTCAGATTTCGACGGCCTGCATAATTGGATTCAAACGATAGTACAAAGCAGGTGAAGTCGTCAAGTACAGGACAGGGCACAGCTAGTAGAGCTACTGAAGCTTCACTAGCTCCGTGAAGTTCAGCAGCAAATCTTCGAAGTGGAACTGCTTTTGGGCTCAGTACGAGTTCACAATTCACCTGAGACAGAACATGAGCAAGGGACGAAATTTCAATTACTTGTTAGCATCGCTAACCGGAAAGGGGGTGGCTTATATTGAAGTGTTGCAGTAGAGGTATGACGGAAATTCTGAAGAAGCAATAAAAATACTGCGAACAACACTTGGAAATGGCAAACAATCGCTTGAGATGCGCATGAATGAGCACCTGAGTTTGGATAAAGTGAAGTCTACTCTGGATAACTATGAGATGAATCGGCTAGTAAAGAGAGTACAAATAAGTATACTGATACTGAAGTCACTAAATATTATGTCCCGATGTTGTTGCCGGTAATGAAAAGAGTGATTCCACCAAAATGATCAGCGCAGTTCAAGGTAAAACCAGCTACGAGAAACAGCCCAGTTTCAGAAGACTGTGAGAAAAGCAGCGCAACAGGCAATGCGTGCGAAGAAAAGCTTGACAGGCTTGTGCTATTTTTGATAGAGCAAGGAGTTTTTCAGGAAGAAACGCAACGCGAAGAGTGGATAACAGAAAAACCAAGATATAATGGCCGACAGATACGCAGAACTTCAAGTTTTTGTAGCTAAGTGAACAGAATATACTTATTCTTTAAGCAGAACAACCACACCAAAGAAGACGGTCGTGAGAGCATTCCAAAAGATGAAAAGAAAGTTATGCTGACCGAAAATATAATGAGCATGTTTCAGGTGCCCAAGACCAAACCACATGGCACGCCCCGCCACAGTGGTCTAATGGCTAAGGTACTCGGCTGCTAACCCGCAGGTCGCGGGATCAAATCCCGGCTGTGGCGGCTGCATTTCCGATGGAGGCGGAACGTTGTAGGCCCGTGTACTCAGATTTGAGTGCACGTTAAAGAACCCCAGGTGGTCAAAATTTCCCGAGCTCTTCACTACGGCGTCTCTCATAATCAAATGGTGGTTTTGGGGCGTTAAACTGCACAACTCAATAAATCAAACCACATGGCACGTATTATCGACTCCAAGTAAAATACAAACAATGGAAGGAGTGACATACCACGTCAGTGTGTAGAACTGTGATGCAGAAAACGAGAGCTGAACTGGTCTCGACAGCGCCAGCTGAAGCAACGACGTGTACTCTACACACAATTGAAAATGTCAAGCATAAATCTATGGTAATGCAGACGGCTTTAGCATTCGTTGAAGAAGAAACATTTTGGTGTCATTGTCATTCGCTATTAGTTAGCGAAAGCCAGCGTTCATTAATATAAGCTAGATTTGGGAAAGAAGTAAAGCGCAGGTGTTGTGGCAGGAAAGGCTGACGATCGGTTCATTCGAAGGAAATAAATAAGTCTAGCTAATGAACGTTGTGTAGGCGACCACAGCGACGCGAGAAAAGAGAGCAACAGCAGTGATTGAAACGTTAGAAGTCGTCATTATCTCGCATTATCTCGTACACCCAGTCGAATCAGAGCCTCAACAAGAAAATGAAGCAGCTAATGATGCAAGTTACACATGACAGGAGCGAGACGACTGCAACACATTTCATAGGACTGCTCATCGGCTAAAAATAATATTGGGAGTTTTTTACTGGTAGAACTTAAAGAAATGAGGACAGACCAGTGGTTCTTCTAAATGGAGGGTGGGGGCATAGGTATATTTGTGTCAGCACCCTATCCTCCACATCTCAATGCACTTAGTGCATCCCCTATAAATAATAACAAATGTTGTGAAGACACTGTGAGCAAACATTTACAGTATCTTTGCTTTGAAGGTTTTTCTGCTAATAAAACTGAAAGTCAAGACCACGCTTCTCTTTCAATTGTTACTAGTGGTGACTGCCCCTACCGGTAAAGTTAGTGGCTGGAGCCGCCCTTGAAACAGAGTGATAGATGGCGAGACTATACTGGGACAGATGCTGCAAGGACTTTCGGAGCGAAGCAAGACAACACTCATCCATAATCGAGCAGTCACAATTGTGAAGGTTGAAGATGCGGAGACAGAACTGCAGCAAGATATACACACGTCTTGGAGCCTGCAGTCAATGGGGATAACACGAAACACTTTGGATTACGTAGAAAATGAAATTTTCGAGGAATTCGAGCTTAAAGTTGTGCAATGAAGTGGTTGCTTTCACGTCAGCTTGCCATGGAAACACGTATACTTGGAAAGGAACAAAAACATTGACATGAAAACCCTACAGAACTGGCTAATAGGCTGCAGAAAAATTGAGACGCCCTGTGTAGCCACTAGAAAGCCATATAGGCGTATACAGAATTAGGAGTTGCAAAAGAGGTTCAAGAGTCATCATAACAGCTGAACACACATTTATACGACATGCCACATCCTACGATCAATCTATTGAACCGGGTCACATTGAACGTCCGAGTAATGTTCGACGCCTCATCACACTCTCAAAAAAGCATGTTCTTAAACGACAATCTACAGCGAGAAACCAATTTGAAGTTAGAGATGCTGTCACTGCACATAAATTTCCGAAAATAAAAGGTGGCACTAGTAGGCGATGTTGAGAAAGCATTTGTACCAACTTTATACATGAAGCCGACAAAGATGCAATGAAATTTCTATGGTGGAAGCAAGACGCTGACAGAAAGCTACTGATTGAAGTGCAAACATAGCGCATGACTAGAGTAACGTTCGGGACAATGCCTACGCGTTTCCGCTTGCATATACATTTAGGTACCATTTGATACGAGTGAAAGACACGTTTCCAGATACGACATGGACACTGTAGAAAACTACCTATGTGGATGACGTCATTATGGGAGCAGCAACGCCTAATGAAGCAGTCAAGTTGTATAAAAAATCGCCAGGCCTGTGCGGAAGGCGCTGCACAGTCAAAGCAAAAGCAAGGAGAGTGGCCTTTCAGAACTATTTCTAAACACTCGTTGGGTAACTACTGCAAGCACACTTGCTTGACACCCACTCGGTCATTAATAATAAATTTGTTTGGGTAGTACGCCGACATTCGCTATGCTATATTTCGTCATTCTTCAGAAAAGCGTGCATGCTATTCGTTAACGCTTGCAAGGAATTTTGTGTAAATCGTTCGTGCAGTTAAGAATGACGACGAAGAATTATGGCCGAAGTGGATAGGTGCCACAGTTACTAGGAGAATGGAATGGAAGAAAAAAAGCTTCATTTCATTGCTGCAGGACGCGCTTAGGGCGTAGCGGGCGTCTACCACGTAGGGGCCGACAGGGAGTACCTGGTGGCTGATTTGTTGGCCTGCTGGACGGCCCATTGCTGGTCTTTTTGAAGTGAGCTCCTGAGAAACCTCTCCAGCTTATTTGAGTTAGAGTCAGAAGGAGTATTTCTACACTCCCAGAGCATGTGTGCGAGTGTCACTGTGTGTCCAAACGAGGGGCATGCGTCACTGGGTTATGCGTCAGGATAATAAACGTGAAGCTTAGCAAGGTTTGCGTACGTGTGTGTCTGTAATATTCATAGGGTAAGCGCCTGCGGTCTGTCAAGTTTCCGATAGGGGGGAGGAAGCGTGGCGTTCAAGGTAAAAGTGCTTTGTTATGTCGTTGTACGTAATGGGTGCACCCCGCTTGGTCTCTAACTCAGCGAGATGAGGTTGCCCTGTGGCGGAGCAGTCCGGTAAGTGCGTGCGCTGCATCATGGGTGATCTTGTTGAGAATGAATGGGGCACCCGGCACCTGGCCGTGATGGACAGGGAATCAGTTGACAGTGTGGTGCTTCGGGGCACTTGGGTCCTCTCTGTGCAGGATACGTAACGCCTGGTCTGAGATGACTCCGCATTCGAAGGCTTTGATGGCCGGTCTGTCGCTGTAGATGAGTTCCCGTTTGCGTGGAGCATAGCTATAGTTTTAGCTACTTGCTCCGGTACTTCGGGGTTTTGGGTGAGGATTGTGGCAGAATTAAGAATCTGCTGCACGGATGATACCGTGACCGCGGCGAAGGCTCGGTTGTTGTGATAAGCACCGGCATCCACGAACGAAACGTTATTCGCTTCCATGTTCATGCGCTTGAGAATGGCGGTCGCCCGCGCAAGGCGCCTGCCTCTAATATATTCGGGGTGTACATTTCGGGAAATGGAAGCGATCGTGATAAGGTCGCGGATTTCACAAGGAAGGAGAGCCCACTCTAGAAGTCCCTGGCCGTCGAGGAGAAGAAGCCGAGCTCGCACAGAATATGGGGCCTGTCTTGGTGGTGGTGAGGGGGGTCAATTGCACGCGTTCCTGAGTTTCGGCGATCTTTTTATCGTGTTATGTACGCCAAGCTCGAGGAGTTTGTACGATGGAGTGGTGATAGGAAGGCAAAGGGCTCGTTTGACGACATTGCGAAAAGCGCTTTGAGTTGATCGTGCTCAGCACGTAGCCATTTGTGTATAGCGGCAAGGTAGGCAAAATGGCACAATACAAACATGTGTAGAAGGCGCAGCAGGTTGTCTCCTTTGAGCCCATGGTGCCGGTTGGCTACTCTACGTACGAGTCGTATGGCATTCTCAGTCTTAGTCCTTAGCTTGTGCACTGTATGAGTGATGGTTCCGTGGGACTTGATGATCATGCCGAGGAAATTGATGGTGTCTACCCTGGGGACGGTACGATTTTCTTTGGTGTGGAGGATGATATTGCGTTAATAGAAGAACAAGAACAAGCTTTTGTGATGAGTTGGAGCAATGAATGGCCACTCATTACGCTAATCGCATGGTGCGACGACTGGTTGTTCTTTCGCTGTTTTAAAATGCTTTACAAGTCGTATTAACGCGATTGCTTTCTCGACATCAAGCCTGGCTAAAGCAAGTTTGACAAGAAGTCAAAAGCACCGGTATAGCTCAGTGGTAGAATATTGGGCTGGCACAGAGTGGACCCGGGTACAAGCCCGACTGTATCACTGGTGCTAGGTTTCTTTCTATTTTTGAGCGATGTGGTTACAGACTCCGGCGGTCGCGGTTAACTACGCGTGACCCGAGTTCGGATTCCATAATAGCTTTCACTGTAAAAAGTCACAGCTTTGCAGCAAAGGCGAAGCAATGAACACGAAAGCAACAAAATGGATGGTCACGCGCAGAATGGAAAGCCGATTGAAGCGTGTCCCACGTTTCTTACGCACAAATCACGCACGAAACGTACTCACATCTACAGATGAACGCGAATAAGCGTCTAAGCTGTAACTTCTCTGGGTCTGAAAAGTGCGCCCTTTTCACAAGCGGAGGATGTGTAACGATTGCAATGACCTTTCTGCGCTCCGTAACTACCACAGAATCGTTCCAGTGCAAGCCCAACGCCAGTCAAGACGTATGATCCTCCCCACCGGAAGATAAGGGCGTGCTAGAGATCGGCCACTCCCCTCATCCCCGGGGGCGAAAATACGCGTGAGAGATGAGAGCCGCCGCAAGCTCATTGCTCCATCTTGCTGATAATGCTGAAAACACGATAGTTCTAACCCCCGGGATGGCAGCCAACAGCGGTAAGTCGTAGATGTAAATAGTTTGCCGTTTAAACGCACAAGTAGGTGCCCTTCAGTGGCACTGTAGCTAACTCCTCGCATTCACGACGTGGAGGCGCCACGTTTGATTCCGCGCGCCGGAGTTTTTTTCAAAATTTTTTTTTGCGTTTTCATAAATAAATAAACAAATGAATATATATATGGGAAAGAGGTGTATATCTAAGGGCTCGTTTTTCCGTATTTTAACACAATATTAATGACATCTAACAGACAGTAATGCAAAGTAATGAACAGGGGAAGTTATTAGAACCAATGGAATGTAAATAGGAAGAAAGAAAAGTGGATGAAGAAATAACCAGCCATGAGCAGGAAACAAACCTACGACCTTCGAATAACGCGTTCGATGCTCTAACCACTGAGCTACCACAGCGGCCTTCCCTCCATCCACTTTTTTGGGTTTATATGTGAATTTAGAAGTAGGAGTGACAGTCAGCACCATCTATAAGCAAAGCGACGAGTGTGAAAACACTCTTTTATGCGCATGGTTTGGCGTCACGTAGCACGCGAACTTATGAGTGGGCAGCTGATTTATAGTCCCTCGTACACAATCTTATGACACGAAGTCTGCCAGTACGAGACCCTCGTTTTAATGAAATAAGGGAAAGAGGTGTATACCTGAGGGCTCGTTTTTCCGTGTTTTAACACAAAATTAATGAGATCTAGCAGACAGTATTGCCAAGTAATGTACAGGGGAAGTTATTAGAACCAATGGAATGTGTATAAGAAGCAAGAAAAGTGGATGAAGAAATAACCAGCCGTGAGCAGGAAATAACCAGCCTGCTCACGCCTGGTTATTTCTTCATCCACTTTGCTTTTTTCTTATTTACATTCCATTGGTTCTAATAACTTCCCCTGTACATTACTTGGCATTACTGTCTTTTAGACCTCATATATATTATATATATATATATATATATATATATATATATATATATATATATATATATATATATATATATATATATATGGGTCTCGTACTGGCAGACTTGGCGTGTTTAGGTTGTATAAGAAGGACAAATGATCAGCTTCAGCTGCCCGCTCATAATAGGTTCACGTGCTACGGGACGCCAAACATGCGCATAAGAGTGTTTTCACATTTGTCGTTTGGCCTATAGATGGCGCTGACTGTCACTCCTACTTCTAAATTCACATATAAACTCAAAAAGGTGGATTAAGGGAAGGCCGCTGTGGTAGCTCAGTGGTTAGAGCATCGAACACGTTATTCGAAGGTCGTAGGCTCGATTCCTGCCCACGGCTGGTTATTTTTTCATCCATTTTCATTTTTCTTATTTACATTCCATTGGTTCTAATAACTTCCCCTGTACATTCCTTGGCATTACTGTCTGTTAGATCTCATTAATATTGTGTCAAAACACGGAAAAACGAGCCCTTAGGTATACACTTCTTTTCATTATTTCATTTAACGAGGGTCTCGTACTGGCAGACTTGGTGTGTTTAGGTTGTATAAGAGGCACAATTAATCAGCTGCCCGTTCATAATAAGTTCACGTGCTACGTGACGCCAAACATGCGCATATGAGTGTTTTCACATTTGTCGTTTGGCTTATAGATGGCGCTGACTGTCACTCCTACTTCTAAATTCACATATAAACTCAAAAAAGCGGATGAAGGGAAGGCCGCTGTGGTAGCTCAGTGGTTAGAGCATCGAACGCGTTATTCGAAGGTCGTAGGTTCGATTCCTGGCCACGGCTGGCTATTTTTTCATCCATTTTCATTCTTGGTATTTACATTCCATTGGTTCTAATAACTTCCCCTGTACACTCCTTGGCATTACTGTCTGTTAGATCTCATTAATATTGTGTTAAAACACGGAAAAACGAGAGCCCTTAGGTATACACTTCTTTCCCCTATACATATATATATATATATATATATATATATATATATATATACAGTATAAAAAGAGGTCGACAAACGTGCGAAAAAACACTAGTTTTACTAACGTTTCGGCAGGTGGGCCTGCCTTCGTCGGAATGAATGGTTACACATGGCACACAGGGCACATATATAAGCCGCTTCTTTGCGTATCACACGGCTAAGTCATTATCAGTAGTATAGGAAACAAGAGCATATATCACCAAAGGTACGTGGCTATAGTGCATATACAGCTGAAAACGCGTATCATTATACAATAGTAAATTGGCACGTATTAGATACCCTACAACTTGTGTGGAATGAAACAGGTCAGCAAAATAACAGACTGCGCACGCAGTAGCTCACTTGGTCATACGTTCTGCGGGATAATTACAGCCTAAAAACATTCAGTAAGCCTTAAAAAAAGAAGTTTAGAAAGATAAACAAAATCACAAAGCAGGCAGAGCAAAATGAATGCGAGTAAATGGGGAAGCGACAAAGGCCACCTCAATTATGTAGGTAATATTTGACAATAGGCCAACATCGTGCGAAGAATATACACTTGTCAGTAAAACAAAAAGCCATTTACTAAGGCATTATGCAAGTAAGCGTACCCGGGCTCTCGTTCATGCCGGCAGATAGTGTTTTGAATTTATGAATTAAAAATGACTCTTTTACTTCGCGTTCATGGTGTGATTTAAAACCCGATTCCAGTATTGTAGCTATCATGTTACTGAATGAATGACCTGCCTCGGTCACATGCCTTGAAATCAGTAAGTTAGGAAGGGCATGCACATGAGCTTCTTGATTATTGAAACGGTATCGAAAAGCAGTTTCAGTATGACCTATGTATTGTACATGACAGATTGAGCATTCTAGCAAATATACGACATTTGCAGTATCACAAGAACAACTGCCATTATTTTGAACTTGAAGTTCGTGGCAGTACTGGCTGCCAGTGTTGTTGTCGTCATGTGTGCACACACTTTACAGCGGGGCTTTTTACAAGGACGGCAACCAAGCGTCTGGTCGTTATTGTTCTGTCTGGTTTTAGAGGAAGTTAATAAATCTCGCAAATTTTTTCCTCGTCTGTACACAACACGTAGTGGTTCTGGAAACGCTTTTGCAAGGCGTTAGCTCTGCATAAGTATGTTGTGGTGTTTACGGAAAATTGATGCGACGTTAGGTGTCGATGCGTTATGGGTTAAAACCAGGTTAACCTGTGAATGACTTTCAGGATTTTTCTTGGGGATGCGGAGTGCTGTACGGTCTTGTGCGTCGGCCCGCCTTACTGCGTCATCGACTAACTTGGGCGGATATTTTTGTTCAAGAAGTGCAGTGCGTAGCTGGTTACAGTTATTATCAAAGTCAGATTGCTCAGAGCAAATTCGCTTAAAGCGTAAGGCCTGGCTGTAAGGTATGCTGGATTTGCAGTGTCTTTTGTGGCTGCTTTGAAAGTGTAAATACCTCTGTCTGTCAGTCGGCTTGCGGTAAAGTTTAGTGCTCAATTTTGCATTATCGAGACAAACGGTTACATCGAGAAAGTTAATGGTCTCTGGTGAATATGTGTGCGAAAAGGATATGGAAGGGTGAGCCTTATTAAAGTCCGAAATAAAAGACAAAAGTTCCTCCTCTCCATGTGGCCAAATCATGAAAATGTCGTCAATAAATCTTTTGTAATAAAAAGGTTTTAGTGAACGACCCGACAAGAATTTGTTCTCAAGGGATCCCATAAATATATTTGCATAGCTTGGCCTGATCTTAGTACCCATAGACGTACCACTTACTTGAACATAATGCACTCCATTGAATTCAAAGTTGTTGTACTGAAGAATCATTTCAAGCAGTATAGCTATAGTCGAGCTATCAATGGACTTGTCGAGAGCGGAGTGATCGTAAGCCTCAACCACGGACCTTATACCATCCAATTGCGGTATGCTTGTGTAGAGAGACGCAACATCGAGAGTTACAAGAAGAGCGTTGTTAGGTATAATAAGGTTGGCAATATCAGAAAGGAAGTCGTTAGTATCTCGCAGAAATGACTGGAACGTAGAGGGTATCTGGTTTATCAGGCTATCTACGTAACGTGACAAGTTTTCTGTCACGGTACCTATGCCGGAAACAATTGGGCGACCAGGATTGTTGTGTTTATGGATTTTTGGCAACAAATAGAACCTACCAGCTGCCGGACTAAGAGGGATTAGAGAAGCTGCCCTATCATTTAGTTTTTTCTCCTTTATTAGTTTTCTTATTGTGCCGTCTAATATCGCTTTATAATCCTCAGTCGGATCGGCCTCGAGTCGCCTATAAAACGACCTATCATCAAGCTGACTGTTCGCTTCAGCAATATATTAAGTCGTGTCCATGACAACGATGGCAACTCCTTTGTCTGCAGGTTTTATTGTGATGTCGGTGCGTTCGCCAAGGTTTGCTATAGCTATTCTTTCTAGTGTCGATAGGTTTCGACGAAAAGACTGGGGTTCATTATAAGCTTGAATGATATCTCGCTGCACTGCTTTAATAAATATGTCCAAGTGTTTGTCACGTTGTGACCCCGGTGTCCAACGTTTAGCCGAAGGTAAAGCGGTTGGATCGTCGGCGGAAGTCGGCTGATCGAAGAAATATTCGCGTAGTCTCATATTTCGTGCGAAGTTGTCTAAATCTTTGTATAACTGAAATTCATTAGAGTTACCACTTGCTGGACAGAAGCTTAAACCACGGGATAAAAGACTGAGTTCTTCTTTAGACAAGATAGCAGTTGAAATATTAATAATGTTGTCGGGTGCAGGTTTACATGTTCTTTCCTTGGCCGAAGATGGAGGCGTTGACTTTCGAAGTTTTACAACCATCTCTGAGCAATTTTTTGCGTTTCTGTGCGTTAAGCTTGGAACGTTTCTTTTGCTCATATGCTCTTAGGGACGATGATTCCTCTGGAGAAAGGCTAAACAGATCGAGTAGTTGGCGCTCCCTGTTTATCAGCGATTTCACGGAAGATCGATAATGGTTTACTACAATGTGTACTAGCTCAAGTGAGGCGTTCTTTAAGGTGTCAAACCACTTCCTCGCGTTGCACTTCGATAGCTTTGATGTTGCTGGCTGTAGACAGAGACTTAAACCTCTAGGCGGAATGGAAGCCGCTAAATATGCTTCTAGAGTAGACACATGTAGCTCGTAACGGACACGTTTCTTGACAGACTTCCTAATTATTTGAAACTGCTTAGAACACTTTGAACTCTCGATACTATTCGACAATGAGTGCTGTAGTCAATTATTCGGTTTTCTTTTTAAAACGTCTGTATATTTGCGTCGAAGTGGGTACCTGGAGCCCGTAAGGGAAACTGCCGTCTTTCGTGGGTCTTGTGCAGCCAAGCTGGCTGATGTTCCTGGTGCGGAATTCCTCTGAGCAGAGCAGTAGTAGCATTTTTGGTTCCGGGGCACACAAGGATGATCCGATGACCGCTGGTTGGCGGACGCTGTAGGCGTTGATTCGGCGAGCATGGCATTGCTGCGTGGCTCCTTCAAGGTAGGTTCGTTGCGAGAAGAACTCGCATGACCCTGGATACTTTTGGACGGCCGCATAGCCCCAGGTTGCCTTTTGCGGGTCTTGGCTGTTTCTGGCGTAGTCCGGTGGCTTCTTTGTGGGGTAAGCCCCCGAAGGTGCTGGGGCGAAGATACGGCGTCGCCCCAACCATTTGAAGTTGCTTCACTTGGGGAGTCGAAGCAAAGCTGGCGTATGTGACTTGCCATCAGCGCGTTGCCCTCAAAGCTCACGTGCAGTCCATCGGCTGCCAGTACTCGTCCAGGTGGCAGCCATTCGAACATGTGGTCCAGAAAAGACACATCCCTAGAGCGTTCGCAGAAACTTCGTAATAGGCTGTTGAAATGGCTTGCTTCGCGGTTGAAACGATGGACAAATACTTGGTTATTATTTCTGCGACGTTGATTCGTGGCCCGTGGCAAGACAAGCGTGGCGTACAGACGGCTTATTTCGGGTCGCTCTTCACGGATTAGGTGTAGAAGGTTGCGATAACGCCGAAAGGTTGCTTGAGCACTTCTTTTTGCCAAGTCGTTGGTCCCGACGTGTGCCCAGGAACGAGAAATGCTACTCCTGCTCTGCTCAGAGGAATTCCGCACCAGGAACATCAGCCAGCTTGGCTCCACAAGACCCACGAAAGACGGCAGTTTCCCTTACGGGCTCCAGGTACCCACTTCGACGCAAATATTCAGACGTTTTAAAAAGAAAACCGAATAATTGACTACAGCACTCATTGTCGAATAGTATCGAGAGTTCAAAGTGTTCTAAGCAGTTTCAAATAATTAGGAAGTCTGTCGAGAAACGTGTCCGTTACGAGCTACATGTGTCTACTCTAGAAGCATATTTAGCGGCTTCCATTCCGCCTAGAGGTTTAAGTCTCTGTCTACAGCCAGCAACATCAAAGCTATCGAAGTGCAACGCGAGGAAGTGGTTTGACACCTTAAAGAACGCCTCACTTGAGCTAGTACACATTGTAGTAAACCATTATCGATCTTCCGTGAAATCGCTGATAAACAGGGAGCGCCAACTACTCGATCAGTTTAGCCTTTCTCCAGAGGAATCATCGTCCCTAAGAGCATATGAGCAAAAGAAACGTTCCAAGCTTAACGCACAGAAACACAAAAAATTGCTCAGAGATGGTGTAAAACTTCGAAAGTCAACGCCTCCATCTTCGGCCAAGGAAAGAACATGTAAACCTGCACCCGACAACATTATTAATATTTCAACTGCTATCTTGTCTGAAGAAGAACTCAGTCTTTTATCCCGTGGTTTAAGCTTCTGTCCAGCAAGTGGTAACTCTAATGAATTTCAGTTATACAAAGATTTAGACAACTTCGCACGAAATATGAGACTACGCGAATATTTCTTCGATCAGCCGACTCCCGCCGACGATCCAACCGCTTTACCTTCGGCTAAACGTTGGACACCGGGGTCACAACGTGACAAACACTTGGACATATTTATTAAAGCAGTGCAGCGAGATATCATTCAAGCTTATAATGAACCCCAGTCTTTTCGTCGAAACCTATCGACCCTAGAAAGAAAAGCTATAGCAAACCTTGGCGAACGCACCGACATCACAATAAAACCTGCAGACAAAGGAGGTGCCATCGTTGTCATGGACACGACCAAATATATTGCTGAAGCGAACAGTCAGCTTGATGATAGGTCGTTTTATAGGCGACTCGAGGCCGATCCGACTGAGTATTATAAAGCGATATTAGATGGCACAATAAGAAAACTAATAAAGGAGAAAAAACTAAATGATAGGGCAGCTTCTCTAATCCCTCTTAGTCTGGCAGCTGGTAGGTTCTATTTGTTGCCAAAAATCCATAAACACAACAATCCTGGTCGCCCAATTGTTTCCGGCATAGGTACCGTGACAGAAAACTTGTCACGTTACGTAGATAGCCTGATAAACCAGATACCCTCTACGTTCCAGTCATTTCTGCGAGATACTAACGACTTCCTTTCTGATATTGCCAACCTTATTATACCTAACAACGCTCTTCTTGTAACTCTCGATGTTGCGTCTCTCTACACAAGCATACCGCACTTGGATGGTATAAGGTCCGTGGTTGAGGCTTACGATCACTCCGCTCTCGACAAGTCCATTGATAGCTCGACTATAGCTATACTGCTTGAAATGATTCTTCAGTACAACAACTTTGAATTCAATGGAGTGCATTATGTTCAAGTAAGTGGTACGTCTATGGGTACTAAGATCGGGCCAAGCTATGCAAATATAATTATGGGATCCCTTGAGAACAAATTCTTGTCGGGTCGTTCACTAAAACCTTTTTATTACAAAAGATTTATTGACGACATTTTCATGATTTGGCCACATGGAGAGGAGGAACTTTTGTCTTTTATTTCGGACTTTAATAAGGCTCACCCTTCCATATCCTTTTCGCACACATATTCACCAGAGACCATTAACTTTCTCGATGTAACCGTTTGTCTCGATAATGCAAAATTGAGCACTAAACTTTACCGCAAGCCGACTGACAGACAGAGGTATTTACACTTTCAAAGCAGCCACAAAAGACACTGCAAATCCAGCATACCTTACAGCCAGGCCTTACGCTTTAAGCGAATTTGCTCTGAGCAATCTGACTTTGATAATAACTGTAACCAGCTACGCACTGCACTTCTTAAACAAAAATATCCGCCCAAGTTAGTCGATGACGCAGTAAGGCGGGCCGACGCACAAGACCGTACAGCACTCTGCATCCCCAAGAAAAATCCTGAAAGTCATTCACAGGTTAACCTGGTTTTAACCCATAACGCATCGACACCTAACGTCGCATCAATTTTCCGTAAACACCACAACATACTTATGCAGAGCGAACGCCTTGCAAAAGCGTTTCCAGAACCACTACGTGTTGTGTACAGACGAGAAAAAAATTTGCGAGATTTATTAACTTCCTCTAAAACCAGACAGAACAATAACGACCAGATGCTTGGTTGCCGTCCTTGTAAAAAGCCCCGCTGTAAAGTGTGTGCACACATGACGACAACAACACTGGCAGCCAGTACTGCGACGAACTTAAAGTTCAAAATTAATGGCAGTTTTACTTGTGATACTGCAAATGTCGTATATTTGCTAGAATGCTCAATCTGTCATGTACAATACATAGGTCATACTGAAACTGCTTTTCGATACCGTTTCAATAATCATAAAGCTCATGTGCATGCCCTTCCTAACTTACCGATTTCAAGGCATGTGACCGAGGCAGGTCATTCATTCAGTAACATGATAGCTACGATACTGGAATCGGGTTTTAAATCACACCATGAACGCGAAGTAAAAGAGTCATTTTTAATTCATAAATTCAAAACACTATCTGCCGGCATGAACGAGAGCCCGGGTACGCTTACTTGCATAATGCCTTAGTAAATGGCTTTTTGTTTCACTGACAAGTGTATATTCTTCGCACGATGTTGGCCTATTGTCAAATATTACCTATTATAATTGAGGTGGCCTTTGTCGCTTCACCATTTACTCGCATTCATTTTGCTCTGCCTGCTTTGTGATTTTGTTTATCTTTCTAAACTTCTTTTTTTAAGGCTTACTGAATGTTTTTAGGCTGTAATTATCCCGCAGAACGTATGACCAAGTGAGCTACTGCGTGCGCAGTCTGTTATTTTGCTGACCTGTTTCATTCCACACAAGTTGTAGGGTATCTAATACGTGCCAATTCACTATTGTGTAATGATACGCGTTTTCAGCTGTATATGCACTATAGCCACGTACCTTTGGTGATATATAATCTTGTTTCCTATGCTATTGATAATGACTTAGCCGTGTGATACGCATAGAAGCGGCTTATATATGTGCCCTGTGTGCCATGTGTAACCATTCATTCCGACGAAGGCAGGCCCACCTGCCGAAACGTTAGTAAAACTAGTGTTTTTTCGCACGTTTGTCGACCTCTTTTTATACTGCATTTTCCACCGGATCCATTGAATATCACCCCACCATATATATATATATATATATATATATATATATATATATATATATATATATATATATATATAGCAAGTGCTCGGAGAGGCAGCAATGAACATGAAAAAGTGGAGATTCAATAAAGAGAGAATAAACAAAACAATAAATGGGAATGAACGGGACGGCTTTCACACAGAAATTTGATCTAGAGAACTTATGATGCTTTTGGGTTTGATATAGAGACACTCAAAGTACATAATTTGGTTCCTAGTTTAAAAGTTTGAATCATTTACTGATAGTAGGTACTTGGCAAAAAGGGCAATGTTACAAGCAACAGCAAAAATATTTGATCCGCTTGGTTTGTTCTCACCCTTCCCAACGTACTTGACAGTATTTATGACAGTACGCTCAAAGATAGGCTTGCACAGTCTGTGCAAAAAGAACGTCATGTGGACGACCAGCTTCCTGAAGAAGAATGCGACAAGTGTTGGAACCTCATATCTCAAGCCGAGGACCTTCGTATTCTAGAATTCATCCAATGGTACGCAAGCAAGAACCAACCAGTATAAGCATGCAAGCAGCAAGTGTTTCTGACCGGAGCCTAACAGCATACGAAGCGGCAGCATACCTATTAGTATTGTGCCGCAAAAGAAACACAAAAACAAGGCTACACAATAAAACCACCGTAATTCTAATTAAAGAGCTAACATTGGCGTGACTTGAACTGATGGCCGCAGTGGTAGCATCGAGATTATGCGACAACTTCAAAGGTCACTTCAAAAAAAAATTCGGAAAGTATACTGCAGAGCGGACTCGATTATTGTGCTTCATTATGTCAAAAGAGCAAGCAAAAGGGATTCGTTTGTTACCAACAAAATCACAGAAATCAGAGAAAAAGCCCTTCAAGCAAGCTGGTCATTCGTTCAAAGTGAAGATAACCCTGCTGACCCGCTCACACGAGAAATAAGCGCAAACGTGTTAATAAACACGAAGGTATGTTGGCACGATCCCGAATGCATATCCCTGGAAAAGAACACCACAAGCATGGTTTGCATGAATGCAGAAGTAGAAGGGCACACGAAACGCAATATAACCAATGTACGGGAAGAGCTCAAGATGAATCAATCTTAGAAGTCGAATGGTATTCATCATATAAACGGCTTATAATAGTGACAGAATGGGTGTCGAGATTCATAGACCTTACAAAAAAAGAAAATCGCAAAGTGATTTTAGCAGGAATAGAGATACCAAATGCAAAGATGTATTGGATAAGACAGATCCAAGGGCCGCTGACCCAAACAAAGGGTGAAACTTATCGAAGCGTTATATCATTTGAAATTATTGGACGTGAAGTCTACATTGATTACGACGGAATTATCAGAAAGA
The DNA here is from genome assembly GCA_013436015.1 of Rhipicephalus annulatus. Classification (NCBI taxonomy): domain Eukaryota; kingdom Metazoa; phylum Arthropoda; class Arachnida; order Ixodida; family Ixodidae; genus Rhipicephalus; species Rhipicephalus annulatus. The sequence goes on along the minus strand of WOVY01000224.1, from coordinate 691,307 downwards.
AGGTATGACTGCGATGCAGCCAAGAATTAAGCAGTCACGTCATAGTTATTCCAAAAGATGGGCATTTCACGGAGCTGCTAATGCGTCGCGTGCATCCGATGGTAATACACGGAGGAGTTCGAGCGACACTGGCGCAACTTCGGAATACGCTCTGGATATTGCAACGTCAACAAGCAGCGAAAAGAGTTCAGAGCAGATGTATCGTCTGCAATAGGCGTAATTCCAGACTGACTACTCAAAACATATCCCCACTCCCGGCAGACAAAGTGAACGAAGCAGAGCCATTCCAAGTCATGGGAGTAGACTTCACAGGAACTCATTATGAAAAGGACAAGCATGAGATTGTGAAACAATATGTAGTGATATTTACCTAAGTGATAATGAGAGCAGTACACCCGGAGATTACCTTCTACTTTTCACCGCTAGGTTTTCTACAAGCATTCCGAAAGTTTACCGCTTGTCGAAGAATGCTTGCAGCTGTCTACTCAGACAAAACCAAAACATTTATGAAAAGTCTAAAGGAAGTTGACTGGATGATCAATACCATTGAACACCAGGCTGTAAAAGATTACTGCAGTGGCCACCAAATATAGTGGAAAACAATAGCCGAGTGCGCGCCATCGTGGGGAGGATTTTGAAGGTGCCTCAGAAGAAGCCTGGAGACGTCTATGCGATACATAAAATCTAAAAGAACAGCTTTGATAGAGGAGCTACACACTATTGTAGTAGATATTGATCGAGCACTCAACAATCGACAATTAACTTACGTACGTAAAGAACCTTACAAACCACTGCCACTAACACTGGCAGACATCATGGCGGACGGCGACAGTTTCATGACGCACAAACAAGGTTTTACAATGGTGTCGTTGAAGACACATGGCGAAGCAAATGCAACCTAGTAAGCGTTTGGTGGAAGAGATGTCATCGAGAGTGCACCAAGTAAATAGGATCTACAGTCAAAGCTTAGACGCGACAACCAAGACCACTCGCACAGGGCGACATGGTGTTGATTGAAGACAAGGACCCAAGAACATTTTGGAGAATGTGCTCGATTGAAAAAAGCCTACCATGAGTGAGACGGAATAACAAGAGCATGTCTCCTATGCACTTGCAACAAAAACTTCTCAGAAGATCTGTGAACCAGATATTTACTTTGGAAACGTGTTTCAAATAGCCTGCAAAAGCCCATCATATTGCTCACTTGGGCGAGCATCAGTCTATAAAATATCTTCATAAAACGCCTAAAGAACAGAGGCTGCTATTTAGCGTCACCTCTAATAGACTTCACCTCTAATAAACTGTTTTGGTTAGAAGAAATGTCTGGTCTCGATCGGTCTTAACATGTTACGTTCCTCTATTAGGCAGAACGACTTTCGATGCTTTGCTTTTGCCCCTTCCCCCTCCGCAAGCTTTCTGCACTTAACACGGTTTTGCAATGCTTGCAGCATTGGAGACGCCTTGCTTAGTTTCGCACTGCCTTCAAGATTAGTTCACCACTGGCCAAGAAAAAATGACATGTAATTCCGTAAAAGTGACTCAACAAATTCTGGTAACCTGTGACGGCATAATAGCGCCATAATATTATGGTGTAATCACGTATTGGGCTTTTTCTCATGAGTCACGTTCCTTCTGCTGTCGCCGGATGCGGGTCAATTTTCACGTCTTATGGGGCATTTATATTGTCTATAGTTTTCACCCTAAAAGTGTGCAGTGAAGCCCATTCCCTTAGCAATGTGTAGTAGTTGTGAATGTGGATAGTAGGCACTTTGTGAATACCCGGGAAGTACGAATGCACGCATTCTAGGAGAGTTTGGAATGACCAGTGTTACGGGAACAGACGTTTCTTTTCTCGTGGCATGGTTGAGGTGTACTGTGATGTATAAATCTCGGCCAGCGAATGAGAAGGTCTCGTTAACGAGTCTCGGCCACGCTATCGCCTTAAATGAGGCGGAAGCGTCTTTGAAGTTTTGCCCCAATTTCAGAAAGTTTGAAGCTGCTACATGAAAATATTTTGCATGATTTATTGTTTGCATGAGGAAGCTTGATAGAAGCACCTTGATAGAAGTTCTTTCCATAGCAGCGCAGCTCCTACAGTACAGCAGGTGCCGCAGAAACCGGCGCATTATTGACATAGTCCCATTACTGGTTGTAGCAGTAGTCGGACTGTACTGAGCAACACGTGGGCGTATGCTGCCTTTGGTCGCGTTCAGCCTGCAGCACAATGGTACTCCTCTGTAGAGAAGGTGGTGCCTCCCGAGTGATATTGCTCACCGCTCGGCTCCGCTTGCACTTCATGCGTCTGTTCTGGAACCATATCTTGACCTGCGTGGCAAATAAGTTGGGAGTCTTACAAATGTTTTATAGCTGTATGGTTCTGTAGACTATCATTTTTAAAAATATTATGAATCTAGAACATCACTCATGCAATCACACTGGCTTTTAACAGTGGGGTGGAAAAGAATGAAACTGTTTTTTATAACGTCCAAACTTTCGTTCGGCTTTCTTCGTGGGAATTAGGGGCCCTACAACACATTTTGAGCATATGGTAAGAAAACACTACCGATCAGTAGTAGAGGCTCCCGACAATACGCGAGCCAAATATTTTAGCACAGCACGCGACCTGCTATTCAAAATGAATTAGGAAAGTCAGCTAAAACTGTCTTCTCTTTTCTGGAAAAATGACAATAGACCCTAAAAAATTGTATAAAGCCCATCTCTTAGTCATTGGCTGATTTGAATGAGGCGCTTTCGGTCGTTACAAAGATTGCCATAACTTGTCCATGCGTGTGGGCGCAATCACACTGAAAAAGACGCGCATAAAAAAAGTGCTCAAAGTCACGGCGCGTGTGACAATTTCTCTTCGCCCCTGCCATCCTTTCCTGCCTAGCTTCCGGTTCGTCGGGACAAAATACAGAATCCAAATGCAGCATGTGACAAATCTTTGTCACTCCTCTCGCACTGAAGGGATTCTTAAAACTTTTGTGCCGTTGAATTCGGGTGGCAATAACCTCTTAGAGTGAATTCATTCCATAGTTACTTGAAAAAGTGTTTTAGGGCCCCTTTATGCTCTAACCGCATGCACGTGATTTCCTTGCAACGGCGACAAGCGGCAGCAACTAGCGACAAGATTTGCTGTCGCGGATGCTCATCCAGCGCCCCCTCTCGTCGCGTCGCTGGTTTCTGGAAAACCAGAAAAAATCCCTTGTCGCTCGGAAACTAGCGTGGTGACTTTCGGCAACGTGGCTGTGCTCCTGGCTGTCGCTTCGCTTGCATTTTGCTCGCTATGCTTGTTATTCGCGCGTACTTCAAAGAATTCAAGGTATCCACCACCTTTTCAACATTCGCATCTCACGTGGAGAGTGATAGAGCGGCCGTATTTTCTTGTACATATCTATCGTCATCGAAGGTTTGCGTTGACGCCTCGACGGTAGCTTGTGACAAATGGGTTGCTTGCTACAATGCGAAATCTTCATGCCAAGTGCGTCGTAGCCGTCGTAGCGTACACTTCTGCGCAGTGCGTCACGGTTAAACTAACTATTGCAAAAAAGGTCGTAAAATGCTTTCGTGGCTTTCTTATGCCATACAAGACCAGACTCAATTTGACATCTGTCATTGACGAAATGTTAAAATTCCATTTGCAATATAAGGGTATGCATGCGATAGTTTTATCCAAAGAACAATTACATTTTGTCGCCAATATGCGGTGGCAGCCGTCGCGGCGCGACGGCGTGACGGAGCAAGTTTGTGGAGGCCACTTCTCGCTGTCGCTACGAAATAGCGTGCATGTGGTTAGGAGTTTACTCGCCACTCATCCCATGTCACGAGTGGAGTGAAAAACCTGGATAAGTGTAGCAAATTCTTAACGTAATTAGCATGGCCAGTTCAAAAAAGCTTAATGCAGTTTTAGCGCTTAAAAAGTAAAAAAAGCACGAAGACATAAAAATAAAAATGCTGAGCACTTTGGTCATGTACCAAGTGTGTAGCGCGGAACGCACAACCGCTTATTTAAATGATTATGCGCCAACAGACGTCCGAGCAGCGCATGTGGGATATTATCAGTAAATAATACACAACACGAATAAAGTTGTAAAGGTATCTCATGAACGACTTGTGCATGCTACGTGTTTAAAGGAAACATTTGCACATGAAAAGCAGCGAGTGCTAACGCTTAAAGGCTGGTGCACACCGGCCAACTCCAGCGATCGAAGGGACGGTCACACCCACTACCGGCATTTTTTTTTTCTTTAGACGCATCTGTGAAGCCTGCGCTGACACCATGGCACAGCGCACCAGCAACATGACAATTATTGTTCTTCGCTTGAATCGACCTTGACGCTGGTGGGAAAGTTATGCGAGAACGGACGAAAACAATAAATGCGGCACCCTCGGTTTACTGCACTCGCTCAGCTGGCGGCGATCAGCTGATCGGCGCCGGTTTCCAGAGTTCTCGCTGACAACAAGGTCCGGACGTGACTTTCCGGTTTTGCGACTTCCGGACGCTCGCATGCAGCCTCTGCTGGTGTGAACATCAGTCGCTTTTTGGTCGCCAGTCGCGAATGGTCGCGCGACCGCTGCTAGTCGCCGGTGTGCACCAGACTTTACACTGGCGGCAGTGTCGACGCTGGCGCTCATCGCATCGTTGCTCTGAAGAGAAACCTGGGGAAGCGTAAAGCAGGCAGTGATAGACCAGTGTTTTCTGCTGAAACATGCCAATCACTGCTAATGGGCAATCACAGACAGACCAGTCCGGTTGGACACAGAGACCCACAGTCCACTTTTCGATAACACGCACGCTGCGAATTTTCATTCTTCAAAAACGCACAGGAGAGATCTGCCACCGGCACCTTCTTGGAGGTCAAGATCCAGTTCCTACATATACGGGGTGGCCAAAGAACTGTTAACGCGAGCAGTCAGCTTTCTCAATCAAGAAGCTCGCTAGCAGACGCTGCCTATGTTTGCGTTGCGAAGCGAGAGATGGAAAGAGCCTAGAAAAGGAGTAGGGGACACAAAAAACAAAGTAGAGGAAACACCGCAGAAACATGTGCCTAGAGGATTCGGTCATTCCAGCTACGCAGGTGGTGCCATGTAGCCGTTTCCCGAAGCTGTCAGATGGTGGTAAAACTGTGACGTAGTTCGGTCTCTCAGTAGTCATAAACCAATGAACGCGTCTTCAATCTCTACGACGCTGACCTAAACGCTCGCGACGTCACCATCTCGTCCACTATTTCAACCTTCCGGTGCGCTGCCTATAGTCGCTGGAATGGAAAAATAGAGATGAGGGAGTGAGCGTAGAACACTAGAGAGGGAGACAGAATCAGGAAAGGAAAAGACGCGATTTCTGCAGCCCTAAGTGGGAGCGCAGCTCAGTGCCTGTAGGAGGGAGGGGAAGAGGGTAATAAACATGTGAAGAAGAGAGAAAAAGAAGAGAAATGGCGTCCGTGACCAACTACGTAGTGAGTGACTTCTATAGCCGGTCGTCTCGTCCAGTGTCTTCAAGGAAGCGAAGAACCACCTTGAAGTCCTGGGTGTGGTGCCGTGCAGGAAACAGAAGATCCCTCTGTGTAGCCACGGGAAGACCGTGGTGACAAAGTGCGGCGAGCAACGCGCCACGTTGTGTGCGAAGCACTGGGCAAACACACAACAGGTGCTCCATAGTTTCATCTTCTCCGCACGCAGTGCACGCAGGAGACGAGGCTCTGCCAAGACGGTAACGCCAGGCCGCAGGCCAGGGGCAGCCGATGCGTGAGCAAAGTAGCAGGGATCTCTCTCTCTCTCTCTGATGGTGAACCCCCCGTCAGGCAGCCGGGTTGGTGGTTCCATCCTTGCTACACGATCGTCAAGATAGCAGCGTAGCAACAGCCTCCTCAATATGAGCCTTGAAAAGTCTGAGGCGACCTTTACGGCACACAGGAACAGCAGAGAGATGTGCTTCTTTCGCCAGGGCGCCAGCCTGCTCGTTTCCCTGGATTCCCACATGGGATGGGACTCAGTCAGAGAGGCATTGACGCCACTGGCAAGGAGGGCATGCAGTTTGGTGATGAGCACCTGCGTTGCAAGATTTAGCATTGCCAAGTCTAGCAACGCAGCTCTTGAGTCACACGTGACAGCCACGGGGCACGTTGGGGGTTTGCTGCCAGGAGGTCAACTGTCAGGTGGAGACCGGCCGTCCGTGCAGCGGTAGAGCAGGCCACAAAAGACAGAGGGCAGGAGGCCGTTCAACCAAGTGCTGGCATAACGCAGGAAGCTGTGGCTGAGCCTGTGTCTGGGATGACGGAGCCATCCGTGTACGCGATAAGCCTTCCAGCCAGCTCTTCTTCTATTTCGGAGGCAGATTCCTGCTTCAGTGCGCAAATGGTTGAGCGACGCTTGGAGAGCCCTCCCGAACCAGTGTTGATAGCCAGTGGTTTTTCTGTTGGCGGGGAAAAGAGAGGGCTGTGGGCACTGTTCCCACAGCTGCTTGATAGATCTGCAGCAGCTCGCCCATCAAGATCCTGGTAGACTTTGCAGCCGGGCAAGCAGGCGGCACCCATCAAGGTTATGGGCAAGTCAATCAATGTGTCGAAGCCAACGTTGCTTTAGGAGCAGGGAGAGAGGCCAGACACCTGCCTCTGCCAGGGTGGCTGCGACCTGAGAGTACTGCGGCAGGCCGAGAACACAGTGAATGAAGCCCGTATGCAGTAACTAAAGGCACTCCGAAAGCCACCGAGGAAGTGCTACCACGAGAAATACGTACAGCAGCCGTGATGTTGCTGCTGCTGTGTAAAAACGAAGAGGTCAGTATGGTGAGCAGCCGCGACCACCAAGGAAGATGCCATTCACTGCCTTCTGGGTTCTATTCACCATGCATTTGGCTTCCTTGACTACGAGCGCCCAGGACAGCCGATCGTCAATGCGAAGCCCGAGATAGTTCAGCGCACTCTCCCACGGTATTGTGGTGCCCTCATATGCTAGACGGGTCACTTTGATTTTATTGATATGTGGGGTTTAACGTCCCAAAACCACGATATGATTATGAGAGACGCCGTAGTGGAGGGCTCCGGAAATTTAGACCACCTGGGCTTCCTTAACGTGCACCTAAATCTGAGTACACGGGCCAACAACATTTCCGCCTCTATCGGAAATGCAGCCGCCGCAGCCGGGATTCGAACCCGCGCCCTGCGGGTCAACAGCCGAGTACCTTAGCCACCAGACCACCGCGGCGGGGCAGACGGGTCACTTTGCTGCGTGTTCTTGGTAGGGGGTGCGCAAGAAGTGCCTTTGTTTTTGGCCGGCGAGACAGCCAGACCTTCAGATGTGACATGACCGACTACAGCATTTAGTTCACTTTGCAGGCAAGATCGGACAGTTCGCAGATTCATAGTTGGGCCCTAGTTCCACAAAGCAACGTGGTCAGTGTGTATGGAACAATGGACTGGGTAGTGCTGGCTGGAAGTAATGACAGCTGGCAGGCGTGCCAATGCAATGTTGAATAAGGGGCTCCGTACAGAACCCTGTGCCACCCCTGCCGATACCAGTTGGGGAGAGCTGAGCGCGTGGCCGACTCTCACGCGGAAAAATCGGTCCAACAGAAAGCCCTGCACAAAGCACAGCATGCGGCCGTACATGCCCAGGGCTTCTAGTGCCTGCATGACTGCCCGGTGCGGTAGGCCATCAAATGCATTATGCTCGTCCAAAAGCACTAAAAGGGCCACCTCTTTCATGCTTCTTGCATGCTCCAGTGTCGAGACGACGTCACTAACCAAGTCTGCTGTGCAGCGGTGGCACCGGAATCTAGTCTGGTGCTCGGGAAAGTAAACCAGGGCCCCAGCGATCCACTCGAGTCAGGCCAAAACAATTTCTTTCATCACCTAGCAGGCGGCTGAGGTAAGAGAGACAGGCATGTACTGTAAGGTTGACGAAGGAGGAAGCAGGTCGCTGTTGCAGATGATGGCAACCCACTGCTGCCATCAGTTGATATGATGGGAGGATACGGAAAACATAGCAGAGGTCTATGACATTATTTACACATATTCACAGAAAAGAAGGGATAGTGGTTTAACAAACCACGAGCGTGGTGGTTGAACGTTACATAGTTCAGAGCCAGGTTCAGCGCCAGGTTCAGCGCCAGGTCCAGAGCCACGTCCCACACTCTGCCTCGTCGTTTTATGCCCTGTCGGGCCCCTCCTCTCCGAGTCGAACACCAATCACGCACACATAGGTGAGGGGGGCGAGCATGCACGGTCCACATGCACACTGCACTGTGATGGCGCCAGCAGAGCTCGTCCTCGTCGTGGGTGTGCCGTTAGTCGAGAGTTCCCACGATCCTGGCCGCATACTTCAAAGAGTCCACTGCACAGCTCGCCCAATTAGCGGGGCGATCTGCGTGCGGTGTCCGTCGCGGTCTTTCAGGAAGACGCCGTCTTTGTTGGCCTCTCTCGAACAGCTAACGGCGTCTTGGCGACACGACGTCTCCTCCTGCGGCCAGCACGTACAATGCCTGACGAGCATAGGCAGTCAGCCGGTCGGCTCAGTGATTGGGGATCAAAAGGGAGCGCCGCTCCTCTGTCAGCTCCGGCGCCGGCCACGCCAGCTTTGCCGTCGCCCGATGAGTCGCCGAGTCCATTAGTCACCGCTTCTGCTTGAAGCGACGACAAAAGGTCCGCTTTTAAAGGACGGGAACTCGCCTCTGCCCGCCGCCTGGTCTGGATAAGCGCTCAAATACTTGACAGCGTCCCTCAGACCGGGCGCCGACGGGATTGAGAGACGAATCTCCAGGCCAAACCTAACAGTACAATGAAAGGGTCGACGCTGGCTTACGCGCTTGTAGAATCGGCAGGATTATGACAGTTAGCCAGGACTCTGGTAGCTGTCCGCTGTTTCAGATGTCTTTGAAGTAGTCAAGCAGCTGGGCCATCTCACTGTGTGCCGGATTGCGGGACATCTGGAACGTGATTCCACCTGCTCCCGGTGGGCTTCGCCGCTTCGAGCAATTGAGGCGCGGTCAGTTCATGGGGCAGGAATGGTTCGTTGCCCAGGGCTGCCACTCTCTCAATGGTAAAGGCAGGGTGGTGTATATGGGTATATGGGGTATACATACTGGTCTGTCAAAGATTCGGGCCTCTGCTGGTAGTCCTGGTACTCTAGTTGCAAAGTGACTCGGCATGAGGTCCACCAGAGCGACTTCCGTGATGTCTAGAGAGATGTCCACGGCCAGTATAAACTGACGAATGGCTCGCCTATGCTGCAGCGATCGCAGAAGCCGCCACGCAGTTGAACTGCGTCGACGGCTCGAGATGGTACTGCAGACGCCCTCCCAGCATTGCTTCCATTGTAGGTTGGCATGGCGTCTACAGACGGCGTCCCGCCGCCTGAAGGCTGTCCAGGCATGGCGTCTACAGACGGCGTCCCGCCGCCTGAAGGCTGTCCAATCTTCTGCCGTGGAACTACGAATGGCACAGAGCTCCGGCTTTCTACGCGTGGCCCACAACTGTAGCTGCTTGAGCTCAGGAACGGGACGTCCGGGCTTGGTTTTCGACACTACGGTAGCCGCTTTAGCACTGGCGATTGCATGCTGCATGAAGTCGCTCTCCAAAGGAGTGCCACTTAGACGTTGAAATATACCCGAATTGACCGTAGAGCTAACTCGGTTCCTGAGGGAGGGCACAGTGTTGGTGTTCAGGAAAATCGGTAAGTGATCTGATCCCCAGGTGTCTGGACTGATCGACCAGGTGCACGCACAATGCTCTGTTGCGACACTAATGTCAATAGCAGTACGCACGACTTTGCGCACAAAGGTGAACTCCCAAGTGTTCAAAATCTCGAGGCCTGTTGGAAGGATGACATCCGCAGTGGCTCGTCTAGAGCTCAACATTTATCTCCATCCCAGGCCTTATGGTGACCGTTGAAGTTCCGGCAGAGGAGAAAATAATCGCCCAGGCGAACAACAAGGGAAGCAGGCTGGAAGCGTTCTAAGGTTTGTTTGAACGCATGTAGAAGCTGGCCACAGTGGTGTCCCAGGAGCCCAGACGCACGTTTAAAGCACAGAATTCCTGCGGGCCACTTGTGTGGTCGCCAACATAAATTACCGTGTGTGCGATAGAAGTACGCACGTACACGGCACATGGGGCAGCTTCTTGGGGATGGCCATCCACCAGGCATGGCTCATCGTAGCATCCGGAAACAGTGCAGCATGTGGTACTGCAGTAGCAGACAAATCCAGGCAGCCATGGAGTCTCGCTATTGACGTACACTCCCTGCAGAGTGAGTACATCGTACTCGTCCTGAGGCAAGCGCTGTTAAGGTTCGAAGTGATGCCGACGCAACGAGTTGGTGTTCCACTGGAGAACATGTGGCGGTGGGTGGGCCCTTGACTAGCCATGATGGCTGGATGTTTTCTGCAAGCCACCAGCCTGGAGGCAGGTGACTTTGAGTGGACTGTCCAATGGGAGAAGTTCACCGACCGCCCGCAGAGTGAGCTGCTGCGAGGCGACGATGGCATCTTTCGGATAATCCCGCAATTTTGGAACCGCCTCAGCGGAAAGCGCCGCCACAGGTGGAACAGGAGATGCATTGTAATCACTACTAGGTGGCACCGAACGGGCACTAGCCTGCTGGCGGGCAGGCGTAGAATACGAGGCGCTGCCTGCGTCGGTTTTGCGAGGCAGTGAGAGAAGGTGGAAGGGGTCCGTTTGCGCAATGGGGTTTAAACGCTGCAAGTAAGGATGCCTATATCTTGTTGCAGAAGTCCCCTTCAGCACTACGGAGGCTAGAGGGCCCCCAGCCAATATTAGAAAAGGCGATTAGCTCTTCCTCATGTATTCATCTGTGCAGTGTCGTCTGCTCACCGTTTTCGCGGCGTCGGCTCGTTGAGTTGTCACTGCATGCTCATTACATGTAACACGGATGGTTTTCCAGTTTTAAAAATTAGGTAAAATTGTCAAACAAGCCATCACACTTCAGCTTTAGGAAGTTTGGCGTCTTAACCGTATGATTTGTGGCTCTACATAAGACCGGTATAGGCTCATGCCAGCGTATAACTTCACTTTGTGGCTCTCCGACGCTGTTCGTGGCTCTGGCACGACTGCTTCTCTGTAGACACGTTTTTTTCTCATCTCTCGTCCAAATGCTTCTTTTGTATATTTTATTGTTTCGCCAAAGGTGCATCCGACACTCACAGAACGCTCTGAGAGGTTGCATGTCCAATACTCGGAGACGCAGCATTCTTGATCTAGCGACACAGCCCAAGTCCTGAGCTTGGCGCATTAGGATTATCAGGTACGGCTGCGCAAGAACGTACCTGATTCTTTCTTCTCAAAGTAGGATGAAACGAATCAATGGCTGATTTCACGATTTATTTGTTGCTGTCAGCACTGTCGGCGTTCAGCAGGACGAAGTTCGGATCGAAGCGGATGGTAGCTTTTCATGGTTGCTGTCATGTTGATTCGTAACCATAGTTACCACCGGTAACCGACAGAAATAAATAAATGCGTAAAAAATAAATGCAGTGAAGAAGAACAATTCGCGTATCGATGTGGCGTTACACGCACCAAACACCAACTTTAGAAAACCATGCCAATTTCGAGGCAAATATACCTGGGACTTTGTTTCATTGCGCAAGCATGTGGCTTTCTTACACCCCGTAGCATTGGTAGGGCTGAAACAAAGTGGTGAAAGTAAAGACGAGAGAGAGCGGAAGCGATTAAAGACTAGCAGGCGGCACCTCAACACCGCCTAGAGGAAATTAGGTACCTGCGTTGGCGTTGCGAGGCGGGAGAGTGAAGGAGAGAGCGTAAAAGATGGAGTGGGCACGAATGTTAATTGGTGGTAGAAACTTCACTGGAAGCAATGCTTAAAGCAGCAAGAGGGTTGGAGTCTAGAAGAGGAAGAAGAAGGGAAGGAACGCTAATGCACAGTAATGGTAGTCACGCAGCGCGCCGAATTGAGCTGGACAATAGGATGCTTCGCATCGTAAACAGTAGATTATAAAACCAAGGAATATGAGAGGTACTCCTTTACGCGTATCGTTCACAATGTTGCACTGATAAGACGACACTAAAGTGAAGAAAAAAACTTGCAAGTTGTCACCGACAGGCACGGAATCTGCAATCGTGGAGTCAATAAAATTGAGGACCCTTAACCTTCGCGTTTAGGAGTTAAACTTGATAGTATTATTCTGTTTCTGGTGCGTACTTCAAACAATTAGTGAATGAAATATTTTAACGCTTCCTATGCACCCTCTACATGGCCTTAAGGACGAAGTAGCGAGTGTGCCTTTTGCAGTGGTGGACCAGTTATTTTGTAAGGATTGGTCTGGTTTCAGTATTATACTTGTCGGCATTGTCGAATAAAAGAAAATTTGGCGCGTATCTGAGGCACAACATCAACACGTCAGTACTTGTGGTGTGTTTCTTATAGTATAAAAGGCATACATAAGTAATATTAAAGAACGTAGCATTTGTCACTTTGCGCCAACACTGCAATGCCATGCACGAAAAGGCGGGTGCTTCCTCTGTTTTGTTGTTTTGGGTATCTACTCATCGCCTCCCCCTTTCCATTTGCCAGCGTATGGTATCAAACCAGGCATGTGCTTGGTTAACCTCCCTGCCTTCTTTCTTGTTGTCATTGTCGTTAATTCCTACCCATCGCCTTCTACTAATTATGGCATCCGAGATTACGCGCACACATCGTGCGCTCGCTATATTGGAGGCTATTCTTTCAAGAGTGAAAGCAGGGGCTTTAGTCTACCCTGTCTTTTTTTTCCTGTGTTCGCGCGATGAAAAAGACTGGCAGTTGTGGGCGTCATTTCGTTTTTCAAGATTATTGCCAGATGGCGCTCACGTCTCACGCAGAGCAAACATTGGGAGAGATAGCGAGCAACGGAATAATGAATGGTGATGCCCCCAATGGGTGGATACTAAGCAGGAGGAGCATGATCGATAAGGGAAAGGGGGACAAAGCTGATATAAACAACTGCCGTCCTATGACAGTGACGTCAGCACTTCAGGCTGGTGATGCAGATAGCAAAGGAAAGACTACAGACACGGGTGGAGAATGAGTGGGTCCTAGGAAAACTACAAAATGGGTTTCGTAAACAAGGAACATTGAAAGACAATGTCTTTTCATTGTTGCATTGTATTGAATTAGCAGAAAAAGAACGCAGGCTCATGTGGCTGGCATTTCTATATATCAGGGGAGCCTACGATAATGTGATTCGAGAAGACTTGGGGGAAATACTGGACATACTAAACGTGGAGTGTAATATAACCAGCCTTCCAAAAGATACCTATAAAAGTAACAAGGTAGTCAGTCAACGCGGGCTTCAGCAGTGATGTATCTTGTCACCTTTGTAATTTATGCTGTATCTACAGGAAGTAGAAGCCAAATTATTGGGGAGTCGACTCGGCTTCAACCTCTCTTTTGTCTAGCAAGAAAACATGTTGAACAGTCATTCATTACCAGCATTTATTTATGCAGCTGGTATAGTATTATTAGCCGACAGCAAAGACGACCTACAAGGACTGATAGTCATCACCGGTAATGAGGTAGATAGGTTAAATTTGAAGTTCAAACGAAAAAATCTGCAATCATATTTTTTATTGGTAACGAAAGCAGTGAGCATAAGATACAGAAAGTCTTGCTAGAAAGAGTGGATAAATAAAAATATTTTGGCTATTGATAAACAACAGGGCTAAGTATCTAAGGGAGCACGAAAGATACGTAATGACTAAGGGTGACAGAAATGCAGATATGAAGAAAAATAGGGAACTGTGGAACTACAATAGGTATTACATTGTGAGAGGGATTTGTAAAAATGTCTTGGTTCAGGGTTTGACTGTCGGTAATGCGGTCTAGTGTATGATATCAAAGGTTCAACCAAGATTACAAATAAGCTCGGTCAGTACTTGGGAGAGAAATTAAGCTACATGGCATAGGTAGGCTTCCTTTGGGAGCAGACGGGAACACCCCAAATCACGGAGTACAGGTGACATGGGATGGACACCGTTCGAGTGCAGGGAAGCTAGCAGCAAGATAGAGTTTGAGTTACGATTGAAAAAAAAAACGTGAGAGGAGCGTTAGGCGAGGAAAGTTTTCAGCTAATTGTACATGAAAAATGTTGACACTAAATAGAAAAAGCAAACTTGAAAATTGTCAAGCAAGTATTTCGACAACAGCAGAATACCAAGCCAAAAGGAAACCTCGGTTAAGGAGAAGGTGAAGGAAACAGGAGGGCACATATGGAAGATTGGAATGCTTACGTAATCACCACTGGAGACCTACCAAATTTTTAAGCAGGCATATGCAAAAGAAAAGATCTACCATAATTGTTGAGGTAGTTCCCTCCTGTTCCGGCCCAGAACAGGAGTATTGCGGACCATGACGTAGCGAAGCAAATACGAAGGCGCCGACACGGTGTGTAGTGCGTGCGGAGAGGAGGAGGAAACGGCCGAACATTTGACAATGTTCTCTAAATGGTTCAACCTTATAGTAAAAAAAATGGCGCCCAACTTTTCAAAGCATTATGGATTTAAAACAGGGAAGGCAAAATAGACTTGAAACGGGTAGAAATAACCAGGAGGAGGCTAAATGATTTGTGACTTCAATCGAGGCGTGAGTGAAATTCAATGCCTAAACACATTGTGATTGTACCTAAATTTGTGGCTAGGTGGCGTAAGCCATACCTGATCTACAGGGCATGGCCTGATACATCCATCCATGTGGCTTGCAGAGTCCAATCTATCAATTTTCTTGCGCAGAACATCAAAGAATTGTTTCATTTACTCCCTCCTGAAGCAACAGTGTTGTCTTTCGACGACATTTGCAGTGAAACATGCAGATATGCGGCCAGTTTTTACGGTGATATTCTATATCGTATTGTGAAACACCCAGGACGCGTTTGTTTGTAAAGCGTCAAAGTTGCCTTCACTGCATTTGAAAGCAGATTAAGTTATTTTCACTGTATTCACATGCAGAGGGGTGACTGTGTGGCATAACACCAGCTTGCCACACACACAACCACAGTTCGATTCACACTCAGACCCAGACTTGTTTTTATTATTGACGTTATTGCATCTTTCTCAAATTTTTGGCCAAGCAAAGATGATGATCTTTCGCTCACAACCAATGACACCGACGCCGGAATGTTTGCGAAAAAGGTTCCTTTGTGCTGTCGCATTATTAACATCTCAGAAGAAAAGCTGAGCTGCGAAAGCTACAACCGCCAAAGCGCTCAAATCTTGGAATGATGTCAATGATGCCATCACAATACTTTAGAGGCCCGCTAGTTATGTAAGCTTTATTTAGTGACTGATATGTGGGTTTAATGTCCCAAAAGCACCATATGATTACGAGAGATGCGGTAGTGGAGGGCTCCGGAAATTCCGACCACCTGGGTTTTTTTAACGTGCCCCCAAATCTGAGCACTCGGACCTACAGCATTTTCGCCTGCATCGAAAATGCAGCCGCCACAGCCGAGATTTCATCCCGCAATTTGCGGATCAGCAGCCGAGTACCTTAGCCAGTAGACCACCACGGCGGGGCGCTAGTCATAAGAGTTTACAACAGTCAGATCTTCCCAGTAGACATTATAAGCAAGCGTGTTCGCGAATTACAAATAAACATAGTCTGTGGTATGTTTACATGAACTACTATTAGGAAAAATGCAACAGTCTTTTATGTAATTTTTCATGCAATTCACTTGCCCCACCACACTGGTCTACTGGCTAAGCTACTCGGCTGCTGACCCGCAGGTCGTGGGATCGAATCCAGGCTGTGGTGACAGCATTTCCGATGGAGACGGAAATGCTGTGGGATCGTGTGCTCAGATTTGGGAGCACGTTGACGAAGCCCAAGAAGTCGAAATTTTCGGAGCCCTCCCTCCCCTGACTACGGTGTCTCTCATAATCATATGATGGTTTCAGAACGTTATACCCCACATATTCATCAATCATGCAATTTACTGTGCGGTAAAAAAGGTGTTTGAAGCTCTTGTTACTAGAAGGAACCGCTATTTCCATATCGTATCAATATTTGAATTCAATGGCGTGGCTGGTAGGCCGATATTGCCGGCTTGCTAGCGCATGGTTCGGATTGTAGTGTCTCGTCATCCATGCAACATGTCTACTTTTTGTGACAGTTTACTACGATAAAACGGAGATCTAGAAACAGATAAAAATACGAGTGGTGATTGAAGCATGCTGCGGTAAGTAAGAGTCAGACCACTAGGAAGCTCACTGTCATTCAATCATAGTGGCACTCACGTTGATAAATGTTCTAACGCAGTGGCCCTCTAGGAAGATTTTCTCTGGAGTAGTAGGTCAACTCTGTGTCTGCTACCTTAGGATCCGTCTGAACCTGCACCTGAAGATGGGTGGTTCAGTCTTTGCCATTGGAAAGTTGCCTGTTTGTTGCCTTTACTTCTTGCACATTTATATAAAAATGTGAACAACACACTTAAGACAGCGAAACTAACGTCCCTTATGCCTTTCTTTTTATTATGTGCTGTTTTCCATTAGGGATGCGTCAAACAATGAAAAATGAGCTCTCAAGATTGTCTTCAGTCAATATATGCTACATCTATGCAGAAATAGACATCATGAGAAATTTGTCTCTCTTTTGAGACAGAAGTTTTATGATCTCATGGCGTAAATTACTAACAGCCGTTTTTTTTAATAGATATGCCTTACTTCTGATCATGTGAAATCAAGATGATGCATTCACATGTAGAAAAAATAATATTAATCATACAACAACAACAACAACAACAACAACAACATCAACAACAATAATAATAGTAATAATAATAATAATAATATAATAATAATAATAATAATAATAATAATAATAATAATAATAATAATATAATAATAATAATAATAATATATAATATATAATATTATTATTATTATTATTATTATTATTATTATTATTATTATTATTATTATTATTATTATTATTATTATTATTATTATTATTATTATTATTATTATTATTATTGTTATTAGCGACTCGTAGATTATTATAGCGACTCGTAGACAGGTGCTAGCATTTTCGCAGCTGCATCAATCTGGTTAAAGCATGCAATAACAATGGAAGCACTTTTTGTGCAAATGCATAAAGGTGTTGTTCAGCATGTGTACGGGCTCTAAGTACACATCGTTTTTGTTCAATACAAGCGTTTGCGATTTCCGAGTTGGTTTAGTGGAGAGTGCATTGTCCTTGACTCTCCAGTAATTCTAATGGCACATTGGGAAGATGAATCTCAAGCGGGTAAACTTGCGTAGCTTGTCCCCTCTCCATTCCTCACCCCCGCTCTCTCAGCCTCAAAACAGGGGGGGGGGGGTCCTGACCTCCCCATGTCCTACCCATAATTTACGCCACTGTTATGATGCATTCGAATCCTTCGCACTCGTTTATTACAGATATGATCTGGCCATAGCCTTCGAGATTGCGCACCGGCGAGTTTCTCCCCGGGAGTCCGAATTGTCACGCTCCCAGCAAAACACTTTCGTGTGCTTCACGCACGCAGCTGCCGCATGAGGGCGCACTGACTGAAAATACTAGCGGTAGTGGAGACCGCAGCAGAAAGCAGAGTCCACCGCAAACTGGCACGCCCACATGTTCGTTCAATAATGTTTTTTTCTTAAAGTCTTTCGTTCGATGCTAAGTTCGTTTTTAGAACGCCCAACGTATTTACTAAGCACCGTAAAACTCACAATGTAAGGGCGTGACCATAAATGAATAAAACGCGACTGTAAAGTGACCGCCGTCATCGCACCACCAGTGACGTTCAGTCTGTACTATGGTGGTCTCGACAGATGGTGACCGCCTTCACCCTCTTCCCAATCTCTTGCTCTTGCGGTGCGACAGGGCGTCGTAGGAAAGGAAAGCTGAAGAAGTCTTGTGGGTGATTGCGAAGCATTGTTCATTCTGAGCGCTGCTATCGCGCCAAAATTGGCGGCGTCGACGACATCGCAAAAGCACAGCATGCCGAGTGCGGATTCCAGGTGCAGAGTTTGGTCGGCTAGGTTGGCGATCCTCTCCCACGTGCACTCGATCTTTTTAATAAAGACGATTGTATTTCTTGGCGACCTTAAACGCAAAAATTTTGGTCGTTCTGTCTGCCTGTACCTTAGTCTGTTTGTCCACTTTTAACGGCATCGCGTATTTAAAACGGTTGACCCACCCACAGCCGCCACCTATGTTGCTCAACCTTGAGTGTTCATGCTTGGGAAATTGTCAATTAAAAAGCAACTACTGCGCACGTCTGTGGCATCATAACAATACGTATATATTCTATGTGTGAGCCTTTTATTAAAAAAAGGCATACTTAAGTAATTTTAAGGACCGTATAGCGCTTATCTCGGTGCGCTGACCATGCAACGCTTGCACGGAAAGATGAGTGTTTCCAACGCTTTGCTAAATGGAGACGGTGGTGGCACCTATCCGTCACCTTGCGCTCAACACCTTATCACCTCTGAGATGGGCGCGCACACCTGTCTCAGAGCTACGCGCTTTGTTTTCTAAAAAAATGCCACATGGCACTTATGTCTCACGTGTGACGTGACTTCAAGCGTTCGTTCGCCTCTGCTGCATGCTCGAGGCACTCTAACGCAGCGCCTCCAGAATACCATTCACCGATTTCCTTACGCAGGACATCAAATAAATGTCTTGTTCACTCTCTCCACACGCAAGACTATCGTCCTTCGACGAAATTTGCAGATTACATGCAGATACGCGGCCACTTTTTGTAACGTAGTCATGCTGATGCCTCGGTGCGGTTTCCTTGCGTGGATGCGTCACTGGCGTTCTGAGAAACGGAGAGGAAGTTTTGCATCGCCGCTGTGAGCACACAATGCTATCCTCTAATCTATTTCTGTGCTTTTGAATGCGAAGCATTTCTTGGTGAACTTCGGTGACTTTGAGCGTATCTATCTATCTATCTATCTATCTATCTATCTATCTATCTATCTATCTATCTATCTATCTATCTATCTATCTATCTATCTATCTATCTATCTATCTATCAGGGACATTGAGCTCTTTTGGCCATTTAGATAATGGTATCGACAGCAAAAGTGGTATGGCATAACATGCCTGTACAACGAGCATAAATGACCAGTCATAACATGAAAATCACGATATGTGTCATGAATGCCATAATTTTCCTTTTATGATCTTGCGGTGGTTTCTTTCACATGACATTGTGTGAAACCGCTATGATATGACGTGACTGCATGGCGAACACAAGCGACAGACCTTAACGTGGAAATTATTGCATGCGTGACAAATAACAATATGACTACATACCACACTCATGATGTGCTGGCGGCAGTTTCGCAAGCTTCACGTATACCATATTTGGTATTACGTGACTGAACGAATGACGATGGTAAATGACACGTCCAAACATGATAATCCTGACATGCGTGTCAGGCGACCCCATGACTACATGCCCCACTCATGATGCGCTCGCGGCCGTTTCGCTAGCATCCCCCCTACCAAATTTTATATTACGTGACGCAAATGAATGACGAAGATAAAAGACTCGTCCAAACATGATAATCTTGACATGCGTGTCATGCGAGAACATGACTACATGCCACATTCAGGATGCGCTCGCGGCTGTTTCGCTAACGTCACATAGGCATGTGGGGTTTAACGTCCCAAAACCACCATATGATTATAAGAGACGCCGTAGTGGAGGGCTCCGCAAATTTTGACCACCTGGGGTTCTTTAACGTGCTCGCGAATCTCAGCACACGGGCCTACAACATTTCCGCCTCCATCGGAAATGCAGCCGCCGCAGCCAGGATTTGAACCCGCGATCGCTAGCATGACATATACTAAATTTAGTATTACGTGACGTGAATGAAGGACAAAGGTATATCAGTGGTGAAAACATGATAGTCATGACGTGAATGTCATGTAAGAACCTCAAAACATACCACGCTGATGATGCGCTCGTGGCCGTTTCGCTAGCATCACATATACCAAATTTGGTATTACTAGACGCGAATTAATGACGAAGGTATGTGAGTGGTGCAAACATGATAATCATGACGTGGATGTCATGTAAGAACATGAAAACATACCATGCTCATGATGCGCTCGCGGCCATTTGGCTAGCTTCACAAATACCAAATTTGGTATCACGTGCCGCGAATGAACGACGAAGGTAAATGACATGTCAAAACATGATAATCATGGCATGCGTGCAATGTAAATCATAACAACATGCTACGCTAATAGCCCACCGGCGGCCATTTTACTAGCTCAACATATACCAAATTTGGTATCACGTGACGCGGTATAGAGGACTAAGGTAAATGACAGCTCCAAACATAATAATCATGACATGGAAGTCTTGTACGGCATCATTTACGTCCACCTCGAAACGTTGTGCTGATTTTCAGTTGACATATTAACCTTTCTCATTTGTGCTTCGCATATCATCAATTCCCACTGTACCTCGGATTTGCCAGTTTTTTTTTTTGTCTAACCGTAATCTTACGTACTGAACTGGTCATTACAACATGAAGCTTAGAAAAGTTCAGTTTCTATATCACTGGTCTTCCCGAGCGTTTATGTAAGTGCGCAACTGCCAGGAGTTCTATTGAGTTTCAGGTAGATTCAGCACAATTTAGCTGCTGATTTTTTTCAGGCTACATGCATCGATGAAAGGAGTTTATTGGCCAACATATTCATAGCGCGTGCGATGGATGCCTGTCAAGCTATAGAGTCTGACAGTGTTTGGTTTCTCCACGTTCTTGCACATTCGGATAATTGCTCAGCGTGGCCGGGCTAGTGAACCCGGCCCAACCGAGCCCACAGAAGGGCTAACTTTGAAGGTGCGCTGGTCTAATGCGTATTTTTACGCGCCGCTTTCCAGTAACTGGCGCCTTCCCGATTGTGTGATTATCGGCGATTAGTTGTTTTCGATGCAGCAATCTGCTATTTCATCGAAGTGACTTCTAATTTCACGTTTCACAACTCAGGTTTGCTACAGAGAACGAGGAAGCGATAAGAAAACACCTTTACTCTTTTCAGACCCGGCTACGACTTATCCGTCTTGAGTGGTAGGGCATGCTCGAGCGCCTAGCATCGTCGCAACTAGACCTATATTAGTTCTTTTTTTAATAAGAATGATTTTTAGTCGGGCTATGTCAGGTGTACGTCGGGATCCCCCCACCGCCCTCTTCTATAGCAACAGGTACGGGGGCGCGCATCTCTAGCAGCCACAGCACCTACCATGTAATGCTTCGGCTTCAGCAACTGTCAGCAACAGCTGCGAGCACGCGCGTTTATCAACGCCCCTAGCAACCGGAGCCCCCACCTCCTTGACTTGAACGTAACTTGTCAACGCCTCAATGCAGTGCGTTTGAACCGCGTTTCTAGCGTTTGTGCTGCCAGCATATGTGTAGTGTTTTTTTTTACTGTCCACTCTAGCTACTAGAGCTGGAAATGCATACCACGTTTCTCCCGACAGAAAAACGCCACGTGCGGCGAACGATGCTATCGGCTGCGCGGCGTAAGAAAAAAAAAGAAAACATTCTTCTAAGACTGGGTTCTCATGTGCGAAACGCCGTTATGGACGCTACGCATTGCATTCGCATATCTTCACAATTCCCTTTCGGGATGTGGTGCATTTTTTTTTAGTCTCCTTCGTCAGTACATTCATACAGCCCGCAAACTTTGAGGTAGAGTCTGTTTCAAACCAAGTGGTTCTGTTGCAGACATATCGTACTTTTAAATGTTCTAGTACAAAAGACGCATATTTACAGCAAAAAAAATCGCCTATGAGTATAAATAGGCCCAGACGCCCACTTTGCCTCTCCAACGCCATGACTGACATTTCTATACAGCGGGGGTTGTATAAAACACAGAGTTTCCTAATATACACTAGAGGAATCTCTGCGCTAGTGTCTATGAGAGCTTCAATGCATGGCGCTTCAGCGAGCATAGGATTGATGGTAACACACACATTTGTCTAATCTTCGTACTTCTGGCCTACTATCGGCTCCATGTGTGCTCGTGTGGCTTGAAGCTGTTTTCTCACGAAACGAAAATCAGCAAAGGTTCAGTGGTTGCGCTTCACCACCTATTCTTTTATACTTACCTTTCCAAATCAGGTCACGAAGTTCAAAGGGTTAAAACTTTCTTTCAAAACAAAACCGAAGCACAGCGATAAACGAAGCCGCAAGTACGATTCAACGCCCGCAAGTACGAAGGTTGGGCAAATGTGTGTGCTACCCATCATTCCCATGATCGCTGAACGTTCGCAGTGACAGAGTCCTCTCTAGTTAATTTTAAGAAACACTATGGTATAAAAGCACCGAATGGTTTTTTTCGCGCTTGCAAGCTGCGCCAACCCCGCGGCTGTCTTTCCTGCCCTCAGCAGCAAGCACCGTGGTGCGAAGAAGGAAGGGTGCCAGCCCCCGTCTGAAATCTACCTTTTCTGTTTTTGTTTTTTTTTGTGCTCTGCTTTGGCGTTCCGGAAGGGCTTTGAAAGGGGCCTGGAGAACTGGCATTGCCAAAACAAAGGCCCCCGAGACCAGATAATTTTTCGCAACTTTTGGGCTAACGAAGGGTGCATACGGTGCGACATCGTAAAAAAGGCGGGTGACGCTCTTAGCGTGTGATTGGAGCGACCGGAGGGAAAACGGCGGGCGTGCCATCTCGGAGGCCCAAACTTGGCTTTCTCATGCGCATGCGAAATTCAGCTTACTTAAATCTTGTAGAACTGGGAATGAAAAACATAAGTCGACACCTTCAATACCCAAGTTTTTTATCTAGTGAGCGATTTTTACAGTGCTTTCTTATCACTACCATTCACTTTTATTGGCTTTAACGGAAAGTTTTTTGCTCAAAGTGACGTAGCTTGTATCATGTGCACTATTGTGCAATTTTTATGTCAATGCCTTAAGCATAATGTGTCCGGTTTGTGCAAATTTTTGCTGACAGAGAGAACGTGGTACAAATTTTTAGATAATGAAATGAAATATCAAGCATGGTCGACATCTTATTCAGATATGTTTGAGATGCAAAAAGTTAGACGTTTTTCTGATGTCAACGGTGGTCAATGACAGTCTACTTCGAGCACTCCAGTGTAGTTTTAAAATATTTAAAGTAAAGTTCTCTATTTGTCCGAGCGATCTGCCTTTTTTACACGTGAGATGCTTGCCTGATAATGAGGGCCTGCAAATGATGATGTGGCCCTCATTACTTTTCTCATGTAACGCTAAAAGTATCAACTCCTGTGGAAAACGGGTGTGCAAACGTAAACTACGTTTAATGGCAGCAGTAGGAACTGCCTAAGTTCCAGCAAAACTTCCGAACATCGGCTCGCTCTGAGCTTGCAAATGCCAGTCCAAATATTAGGTGTCGAGGCATCCCCGCAAGGGATCATTTCCTCTGTGACAGGGAGCCTTTTTATTCGAGGGAAATTTAAGGGCCAATCATTGCTTAACTACAACTTGTGCAAAATTGCTGACTGGTGTGAGAGGTGGCAGATGGTTGTTAACTACTCAAAAACTTTCGCTCTTACAGTAACACACAAGAAAACTCCTCTTAAACATAAATACCATGTCCGTAACCAAAGTATTGAATTTGTTAATTCCGTAAAATATTTGGGATTGACCATTAATACGAAACTTAGTTGGGACGCTCACATCGACAACGTTTGCGCCAAGGCCTACAAGAAGCTATGCTTCTTAAGAAGGAAGCTGTGGTCATGTGATAGGAAAGTTAAACTTACAGCCTATAAACCCTAGTTCGACCAGTGCTAGAATACGCATCCCTTGCGTGGGACCCATATTTAAAGAAAGACATAGATAAAGTGGAAAGGATTCAGCGGCTAAGCGCACGGTTCATTTTTTCAGACTTTAGGCGCCTCTCCTCCGTTTCAGAAATGTTAAATAAATGTGAGCTGGAACCACTTGAATGTAGGCGAAGAATTGCAAGGTTAGTCTTCTTTTATAAACTATACAACAATGAATCTGGTTTAAATAAAGAATTGTACACTCTGCCACTTCCTCAGCGCTCAGCAAGGTTAAATCATTCAAAAACTGTAAGACCATATGCTCCTAAAAATAACACATTCAAGTA
The DNA here is from genome assembly GCA_013436015.1 of Rhipicephalus annulatus. Classification (NCBI taxonomy): domain Eukaryota; kingdom Metazoa; phylum Arthropoda; class Arachnida; order Ixodida; family Ixodidae; genus Rhipicephalus; species Rhipicephalus annulatus. The sequence goes on along the minus strand of WOVY01000224.1, from coordinate 667,223 downwards.
CTCCTTTTTTGTAAGAACCATTGAAGACTGGAATTCACTGCCTTCCGACTGCGTGCACGCTCCGACTTCTTCTAGTTTTGACCTCTGTGTTAGGAACCTTATTTAACCCTCTCCTGCTAGGATGGTGAAAAACTGTCTGCAGTATTCCTTAAATAAATAAATAAATAAATAAATAAATAAAAAAGAGCCAACAGAAATAGTGCCAGGAATAAAACGAACAACGACGAGTGTTGTCCCTAACGTGCAGCGCGTGTCACACTACCTCAAAAACACGACTGCCAAGTGTCTTGTTTCTGTGCCAATTATGGCGCCGGAAAAGCTTACATGTGACAAGTTGTGATCAAATGTGAGCACAAAGGTACCGTGTGCACAAGAAAGAGTACTCTTCGCTATGCTTTCGTTCCCTTCAATAACAAAAGTCCTCAAGAACGAAATTCTCTCGTCTGCGATGAACGCCTGTGCAGTTCAATGCATTTGCCTCCTCTCGACACCCAGTATGTTTGAAAAAGCAGTGGCAGAAGCAGTACTAGCACCGCGATGCCGCTTCGTGAAACATTTATTCCTCCTCGTGTTCTTATGAATCATTTCACCTTGTATACCTACGTGTATCAGGAAAAGTTTGTAGACATCGGCTAATATTTGCTATAATAGAAAAAGTTTAATTGTCTGAAAAATATCACAACGTATTTCGTGTTGTTCTGTATGTTCAGAATTACCGGGTCACACACACCTGTCGTTCGGTGAGGTCTAAAGCCAAGGCTATTTCGTAGCGCCGCAGGCGGGTGAGGTAGTTGCGCTGGCAGAACTCGGCTTCTAGCTTCTCCACTTGACTTCGGCTGAAGGCGGTGCGCTCCTTGCGTGGTTCGGCTCGCTGCTCTGGTGGAGAGTCTGCGTGGTGACACACAAGGTGTCCGCTTAAAAATGGGCTTACGACCACAAATATCAAGCATCACAAGCTCAAGCATTGCGAAGAACTGCTGAATTAATTTTTTGTCACATCTTCTAACTCTGAAAAATCAACATGAAAAAGAGAAATTGAAATACATAATTTTAATTTGTTGTGTAATATTACATAAACAGAACTATATTAGTACATTTCTGGACAAGATGACTTTTTGATAGCTTTGTTCGCGCGAAGTGACATTGTTACTAAGATTTTGAGATGAGCTTCTGTTATGCGGTGCTTTTCCTGGCCGTCATGCGTGGCAGAGAGATAAGAACAAGTCTAAAGGGCATGGATGTCAGCAGGATGCATAGAACATTACGCAGCGCTTTCAGGTAACCGGGTACTTTGCCGCTTCAGAATTGACCATCTTAACTCCACGTATTCACCGTCATGCAGTGGAAAGACATCACAAAAACGATGAACACGTGTTGGCAGATAGTTCCGACGTTCTTGAGTTCCCGTAGGTAGAACGTTTTCTACAGTTCTGCGCATTTACAGCATGACACATTCATCCAGCTGCACGCAGAAAAGACACGACTCCAACAAAGTTCACTCTCACAGCGCTCACACCACCTTCAATAGTAAGTGTCAAATCGTCTGCTCGATGCCTTTTACTGTGCGCGGAGAGTAAAATTGGTCTCGGACCAACTTTAAGTACTGTGATAGCCCTCGCCAATGTACAACCGGCAGTGAAACAGCCAGTGCACTTCAACCTAAATTCACGCGCATGGCTTTCAAAAATCGAGAGAGCCAAGCATTAGGCATTTCCACAAGAGATACCTACAACCACTGGGCACCGAACATGCGCGAAGGTGCTCCTCTTTTCTATAGATTCCAGTGCAGTCCAAACGGATCACTGATGTTGAATGATCTCAAACCCGCGAGCACATCAGGCTTGCCAACCCTAGAACATTTATTCACTTGTAAACTATTTTCAGAGAATTTTGGCCAGCGTAGTGTAGTAATGCGATAATGTAGAGTAATTTCAACATTCATCTCATCAATGATGAATGAAAAATATACATCTGTGCAACATAGCAGAATGTTATCTTTCTGTAGAGATACTCATTGGACTTTATTGAAATCTTAACAGCCCAACCTACAGATGACAAATAGTACATCACACATTCCTATGCTGAGTTTGTTTTGTTCCGGAGATATTTACCCCCCTTTCAATCGTCGCGTATTTATTAGCTACGTTGAAGGGCATGCGCCTTTTGGTTTCGCGATGGTGGTCGACTTCAATATTTACTGCGAAAGTCCTAATTGTCTCCTCATATGCAAAAAAAGCGTCGCCGGTGTCAACGCAAGGGCTCAGAAAAACATATGATATAATGAAGCCGCCTCATAACCCCATGAAATCATTGTGACGTCACTGGGGAATCACAATGTGACGTCAAATGGTGGCGTCCTTAGATGTCGTCATCGTATGGCTCTGAGTGGACCGTTCTATAGAGTTCTAGAAGCATTCAACCGATCACACCGGCATGGAAGGTGTTGAAAGTTTGCGATTGCTCTGGCACCGAAGGCTATGGAAAGCAACGCTCAGTGAAGAAGTGTTTCAGTCCGTCAATATGATCGATTGGGAAGAAGAAAATAAAACCGGATTGCGCCATTCCACTCATCTTAGGCGAATGCAAAAGTCACCACGTGAGCTTTTTTTTGTGTAATGCTTGTTACCATGTCCCTTACATTTCCAGCAGCCTAGTTGCTGGTGAGTCTGCCATGGTTTTCAAACATGAGTCGATGCTCTTTCCTTACAAATGCCGGAACCCTTTTACTGCGATAGCAATTGTAAGGAGACTCTGTGCTGATTTTTGCGTCGCCTTCATGTCGCGAATATGTAAATGCAAGTAAATGGGAGCATGAGGCAAATTTTGTTTGAAAAATCTGAGGGATTTCTTAGCCGCCGCCATTTTGTTAACAACATGCAGACCCCATTCTTGTACAAAGTCCATACATACCCGCTGTATCTGCATGAGCTGTGGACGTAGTAAGAGTTTCTGCAGGAGTGCTGTTTTTGCTGCAGCCAGGAAAATCCAGGAAGAGAAGCCCTGGTACATCATCTCTCCAGTCCTGAAAGTTGAAAAACGCCGATGACACTTTACTGAAACAGAATTAGTAACATACCCTATTACTGGACATTATGAAAGCATACGATGTTCACTGACCCTGTACCTCATTTCACGAGATCATTTCACACACTCATTCATTTTCCTTATCAGCACCTTTCTAACATTATCAGAAGCTCATTAAGACAACCTGCACTTCCATCCAAAGGCACTTTAGAGTTGAGAAGATGTAAAAAAAAGGCTAGTTTCAGAGCCAGGAAGATCGAAGATACAAGTTAGGATTCAACGAAATAGTGCAGGTGGCTTCCAAAGTACGTAGTTTCCTTTTTGCCTAAAAACGCCATACAATTCGACTATTCACATGTCTTGTGGTGCACGCTTCCTTCACACAAGTATGTACAGGAGGGAGGGGGGGGGGCTGGAGTAGGAAAAGAAGAGGCGCGGTCCACATCAGGCTGCAACGTTGGTGGCAATACAAAGATGCTTGAATGGCAAAAGCACCTCACTCGTCAGCCCGAATATATATATATATATATAAAGTACAGAGAGAACTTCATGGACACACTCGCAGTTGTATATGAATTCACAAATACAGAGCTGTCACGATGCGTTTTCTTAGATACTACGAAGTTCAATAATAATTTAACAGGCCGAGGAATGTCGCCCTTAGCACAATTTGCGCGTCCAATATGCGACGCTCATCTTGCCGTCACGCCTCTTTTTCCGATTATTCTTTGGCGGTTAACATATACAGATACCACAATGGTCTTTCTAATAAAGTTGCCATGGATGTTAGTCGTCAGGTACCAAGCGTCAACAAGAATACGCCAACGTCAAACGTGGCTATAGCTGCCAAACTTCAAAACATACATTCGGCGAACCCTCCTCTATCAATGTATACAGTAAATATTTCATTAACCCTGATAGGGTGCGTTTACTTTCGTGTTATATGCTGATTCCTGCGACTAAGGCATCAACCTTGTTTTTAAACAAATTATGGCTGTTATATTTTTCACAACAAGTATTACACTTTCTTGCATAATTTTAGGCTTGTGTGTATTGTAATTTGCATTGTTGCTAATAGTCTGAACACTGTTTCTGCAGCGTGCATTCAATTATATTGCTATTGCTAAATTACTGTTATTAACTTATTATCAACTACTAAACCTCTATAATTATACATGTATAATTTGCGGTGTTAGAGGCATACTACATTGTTTACAATCATTGTGTTTGTATTGACATTTCATAAGGGGCCATCAGGCCCCCTCAAAAATACGCCGATACAAATGGAGTTAATAAAACTTTACTTTGCAAGAACAATTTATGGGCGATTATAAGGTTAAATTACGCTCGTTCCTTCATTTCTAAGTGGTTGTTAGCTGTATATGGTTGGTGTAAAAAGTGTTTGTTATGCACACAGCTCAGCTTGTTACGCGAGGCAACAATTGACGCAAAAATGATACATCGCGCAATGACCACTCAAGAACTACCACGTAAAAAATGAAAGAATAAACTATTTTCGATGCAAAAATTTGTTTGCCTTGGGTTTATCGGCATTTAAAATTTTCTGTGTGCCACAAAATATGCTGCTTGTTAAATGACATCAGGAAGCTCGAAATCATCTCCTTCTAATTGTAGTTCAAGTAGGCTAGCTGCCAATCACGTAAGCAGTAGCCATTTATTGAGGGTGGCGAGATGGATTATGAGTATAATGAAATATTTCTACTTGCAGCATAACCGTGTTTAGTAGTTTGTGTGCGTATACATCACTGTGAGCTTATACTTTCTGAGAAAAAAAAAATGAATAGAGAAAAATAAGCAGCGCTACTTGGGTGCTTCTTTGCTGTCCGAGATGTATTTTCAGCTGTAAAAGACAACTCAACGTGAGTTAAAACCAACTAGCCCGACTCTTAACTAAGCCTCCGTAGTGCTAAAAACCAGTCTCTCACCTCCTCCTTTGTCAGCTGGGTCAAGCTGTGGGGCAAGTTTAAGAGCTGGTCTTCTTACGGAGCTTGAGTTTGCAGATTTATTCCTAGCCACTTTGCAAGTTACCGTTATGGCTCCAAGTTGCCGTAAGCAAGGTTGATCAGGTTTACCAGAGACTAAAGCGGAAACATTTTTTGGCGTTCCAGTACGGAAAACCTAAATATCCAGATGATTCGTCACACTTATCGGCTCGCAACAGCTTCGACAGAGCAGCGGTGATGATTTACCCTCTTCGATTACAATTATTTTCCAGACGCAGCAATTGCTTAGAACAATTTTTCAAAAGTTTGCTCCTTCCCATCCGTAATTGAATCAACAAGTCACGGCAGAATAAAAGCATGAACACGGTTCTTCTTCAGTGCTCGCCTGCTCTGAAATACTACAGCACAAGACGCGAAAGCGTCGCATAGGCGACCTGCACCGCAAACAGCCTAAAAGAAAAATTATCATAGCGATAATGTTGGCAAAACTTCACTACAACGTAACATTGCTTCCTTACATTTTCATTCTCTCGTAAGAATATAATTGAGTGATTACTGTTGTGACGGGAACTTCGCTTTAGTTGTTGGTTTCCCCAGCGTGCAGCCAAAAAAGACCACTCTCTAAAGTAAGGGAGTGGGGAGGGGAGGGGCTCAGCCTTACCAACTTTTTTCAGTGGGGGGGGGGAGGGCTGATACACCTATGGTCCTAACTCTGTCATGGAAGTCTACACTGTAAACAAAAAGACCCCCAGCTGGGAGGCATTGGGTAGAGATTATCCTGCTCTGCTCCGGTAGCGAAATGTATACATTTGTTTCCCACCGTTTTTCTCCTGTAGGTGACATCCAAGAAAATCGGATGAAAAGGGTGCCCCTGGTTCTTCTCCGGTAATCGCTTCGCGAATGCTCCGTCGCGTCGCCTATTACCGCGGATGCTCCGCATATGCTCCGGCACATCGCTCAGGACCTTTCATTGGCTGTCGGAGGAGGGACGTAAGGAGCCTTGCCGCGCGACGGCTTTCCACAAACCAATAGGGTGCAGACCAAGCCAGTGCAATGATGATTCTGCGATAACTTCAACTGTGTTCGGGAAAAAGGCAATCGTTCTGTGCACCTTCTGATAAGCACAAGTGAATACAAGCTGCAATTTAGGTTGTCATCAATAGAATGTTGTTGTGGGAATCCAAATTGTGTAAGTGTTCCAGCCAGCGGATGAACTATTGCGATCAAGCGAGTGCTGACTTATCCGTCGGTCACGGGTGCGGCGGGAAACTGGTGAGTGAGCTCTTCTTGATTTATCTGTTGTTCTTGTCAGGTAGTTCTAAGATTAAGTAGTGTTTTGTTCATAACAAAACTGGTTATACATAGTACGCTAGTTTTAAAGGATGTCAGTGAAAAGTCATAAGAAAATTTCGGTATTCCGTTGTTTCAATCACACGTTTTTTTTGACATAACATTGGTCATCTTAATCACACTGATGTCATAGACAGTGCGCTAAACAAATACGCAAAAATCAAAAATATCATTTTTGTGGGTTGATTTTATAAACAGCCTATAACTGTTATAAGTAGACTCAAGTGGTTAAAAAATATTTTTGCTCTTATCAATATACAGAAACGTAATTTGTTCGCTTTCTATATTTCCAAACGCGAAGATGAGGCCTACCACTGAGTGTAAATAGTTTTGATCTCTAGTGGGAACTTAGTAAACTAATAAAACATTTTTTACAATTCAGTGCTAATTTTTAAAAAAATTTAGTGAATTGAGCTTCGGTAATTTGTTTGGTACAGAGATTCAGAACGCACACACACAATGATTTTTGTGAAAACATTGTTCGGTAGTATATGTGGCATGTGGGATCTTATTCAAGACGTACTATTGACCGTTCAGGGGTCGTCTTGCTTTAGGGAGGAGAAAAAGAGGTGGGAGAGTAGCTGACAAGAATAGAGTTAAGGAATGAGAGAAGGTACGAGTCGCTAGGCAGAACGAGAGGCAGGCACTAAAGGTTTTAAATGCGAAGCATTTCTTAGCGTACTTCGCTGACTTTGAGTCTATCTATCTATCTATCTATCTATCTATCTATCTATCTATCTATCTATCTATCTATCTATCTAGCCGCCTACGACTTTTAGCTCTCCTGGCAGTTTAGATAATGTTATCGATACCAAACTTGGTATGGCATAACATGACTGCACGAAAAACATATTTGACTAATCATAACATGAAAATCACGACATGTATGTCATGATTGTCATGATTTACCTTTTATGGTTCTGCACCACTTGTGGTGGTTTCTTTCACATGGCACGTTGCAAAACTGATAAGGTATGGCATGATTGCATGGCGAGCCCAAGCGACAGACCCTAACATGAAAATTATGACATGTGTGTCATGTAGCAACATGACTACATGCCACCCTCATGAGGCGATCGCGGCCGTTTCGCTAGCGTCCCATATACCAAACTTGGTATTACAGTCCGTGAATGGATGACAAAGGCATGTGACATGCGCCAACATGATAATCATGATATGAGTGTCATGTAACAACATGACTACATGCCACACTCGTGATGCGCTGGCCACCGCTTCGCTAGCTTTACTTAGACCAAATTTGGTATTACGGGACGTGAATGAATGGCGAACGTAAGATACTGGTGCTAGAATGATAAAAATGAGATGCGTGTCATGTAACAACTTGACTACATGCAATGCTCATGATGCGGTCGCGGCCGTTTTGCTAGCTTCACATGCACCAAACTCGGTATTACGTGACCCGAACAGACGACATAGGTAAATGACACACCCAAACAAGATAATCACGACATGCGTGTACTGTAACAACATAACTATATGCTACACTGATCAAGCGCTCGCGGCCATTTCGCTAGCTTCACAAACGCTAAATTAGATATTACGTTACGCCAATGAATGACGAAGGTATCGGACTGGTGTAAACATGATAGTCATGAGATGCGCGTCATGTGAGAACATGACTACATGCCACAGTCCCAGCGCCAATACATTTCGACGTGACGCGGTGCGCGTGCTCGTCGGCGTTCATTTCGTCGCGTCACACCGGCGTTGTCACGCCGGCAACGGTCCTGCCATATACTCGCCGGCGCGCGCCATGCTGCGTTGCTTGGACGAAAGCGTGTTTCAGCCCATCCCTCCGTCATGAAAAGAGGGAGGTGCAGTGCTGTCTTGGTAACGCATCGGCGCGAAATGCAACATGTCGCATTTTGGGCAAGTTGCTGTGGGGCCACGGCGACGGACGTTGGTCACACCTGTCGTCAGACTATAGAGTGCTCGCGTTTTGCTAACGTAGCGTCGCTGTGCCCAGCGGGCGCGTGCGTCAACGCTGCATTGGAGTATACCGTGCCCTTCGTGATGCGCTCGCAGCCGTTTTGCTAGCTCCACATATACCAAATTTGGTGTTACGTGAGGTCAATGTATGACGAAATATATGACTGGTGCAAACATGATAATTCTGACATGCGTGTCATGTAAGGACCTGACAACATGCCACGCTTATAGCGTGCTCGCGGCCGTTTCGCAAGCTATACATATTGTAAGACAGTAGCAGCGTTGGAGTCTTGACGGCGTTGATTAGGCCGAATCGCCTGTTCAACCCTTCGAACGAAGACGACGTTTTTCGTGACGATGATTATATACAGGTGAGGAAGATGACATCTTATATACATCTTCTTTATCTGTATATATTCATCGTCACAAAAAACGTCGTCTTCGTTCGAAGGGTTGATCAGGCGATTCGGCCTAATAAATGCCGTCGAGACTCCAACGCTGCTATTGTCTTACAGAGTGGTGGAGGTGCTGGGTACTGGCGCTGGGACAGGCGAGTGTGGTGCAAATGCTGCTACGTTGGATTGCGCAGGACCAGGATGCGCATGCTGAACCAAGGCCGGTGGCATGGCAGCGACTTGCGCATACGTCATGGGTGGTGTTGGTGGCGCCGTAGTGTTCGATGGTAAAGCGCCAGCCATGGAGAAGAGCTCCTCTTTGATGATTTCGCGCAGACCAGCAGATTGAGAGTGAGGCCGAGGGGCGGGTGCACATGCCAACTATTGCACTTGAAGTTCCTCGCGAATCAGAGTGTGAATCAGCGTGCGCAAACCGCATCCGAGGAAGGCCGGCTGTCACTGGCGTCTGGGTAGTCTGGATGCAATCGAATGGCTCGGAGTTCATCAAGATGCTGACATGTTGTGATGACGTCCTCAACGGTGGTGGGGTTTTTAACAGCCAGAGCGTTAAACGCGACATTGCCCATCCCTTTGATGATGTGGCGAACACAATCAGCTTCTGTCATCACCGAGTTCACGTGGTGGCAAAGGGCAAGGACGTCTTCAATGTACGAAGTGTACGTTTCCCCGGGATGTTGGTCACGCCCATCGAGCTTTCGTTTCGACACTTCGGAATGAATGCACGTTTTTCCAAAAATCCTATGGACTTTAGCAAAAAAACGCCAATTCGGGAAGCTGTCCTCGTGATTAAAAAATCACGTTTTCGCGACATCGGTCAGATAAAAGGCGACGTGACGAAGTTTTTGAGCTTCATCCCATTGGTTATGAACAATGGTCATGTCGTATTCTTTTAGCCATACCTCGACGTCATCGCGTGGAAGACCACAAAAAATGGGTGGGTCGCGCTGCCGGGCGTTGACGATCCACAAAGGAATGGTTTGTTGGACAGGGATGTTGGATGTTCCGGGCAGCGGTTCTCAAGCCATGACTGTGGACGGGGAAGCAAGCGGCGACCCGAACGAAGCTCCAGGGGAACATGACGTCGGAGAGGACTTGGGCATCGAAGCAGCCTCCACCACTCTGTAAGACAGTAGCAGCGTTGGAGTCTCGACGGCGTTTATCAGGCTGAATCGCCTGATCAACCCTGCGGACGAAGACGACGTTTTTAGTGACGATGATTATATACAGATGAAGATGATGAAGGTCAAACGTTGTCAATATTGTGCTTACAATATACTAAGTTTGGTATCACGTGACGTCAATAGATGACCTAGGTAAACTACACATCCAGACGTGATAATCATGACACAGAAGTCGAGTAGAGCATCATTTACCTCTACCTCATAATGTTTCGCTGATTCTAAAGTGATATATCAACATTTATCATTTGTGCTTCACATATCATCCATTCCCACTGTACGTAGGATCTGCCTTTTTTTTCTTGCCTTGCATAAGAAGAACTCAGATTTCACATACTCGACAAAATTCAAAAGTACCTCAAAATGCAATGAAGAACCATCAGCTCCGAGCTGACCGTTAGTCAACACATTGGCATTCGCACCAATGGTTCGATGCTCACGGTCCACTCTGGTACATCCTCTTGTCCCTTCCCAACATCAAGAAACTGGCACGCAGATTAGCAGAAATACTTTTATGGAAGGGACATTTAGTGCAGTACTTTAAGAAAAAAAACAGTACACACTGATGCGACGACGATAGACAACCCCGTAGCAGAAGGAAAGCTCAGAAAACAAAAAATTGCACTTTCGCATCCACCCTCTATATTGTGTGCTCGCGCCCGGCGGTCAGTGTCATCCAGCGTACCTGTGAAGCTAGCTAGCGGAGTGTACATGCACGCGAATACCCTATATACGCTTTTCAGAGGGCAAATGAACTGCTTTATTTCGAATTAGTCATGATGGCACCAATATTTTGCCCTGTGAATCGGCTTGCTCCACTGAAACGGGGGAGAATGGGTGAATGTTTCAAAGATTACAGTTCGATCAGGCGTTGAGCAAGCGTGGGTATATCTCGTGCACAGCGGTCGAGGAGGAAACTCGTCGCCAACCAAGCGGATGTACTCCATTCACTCGTACACCTACACGCACCACATTCAGATGCAGACAGACTTCGAATTGTCGACGGAGAAGCTGCGCCTTATTATAATTCCAAAGGTAAATCGCGAGCGCTGGGCCTGATACTCAATGAAGCACGCAGATCCGAGCAGGATTGCTCACGCCAAATGTGCGATTGGAACGCAGGCGTCTTGACAGGAGCTGTTGGTAAGTGCAAATCTACCGAGAGAGCACGAGAGGGTGCGCGGAAATGCGAAGCATTGCCCTGACATCCATCAGTAATCGGATGAAAGGCGGGCGCACAGTATACGTCTCTTCAACCTACCGTCAAATCCGCCGATTTCGGTGGAGCAAGATTTTTAGCTCCACGGAGTAATTCGCAATCTGCGCTTGCTCTCAATCTGCCATTCGAACACACAATTCACACTCCCAATCCGCCATTGGAATGTGATTGCTCCGCTCAGAGCAGAAGAACTTGACCTGGATCTGCTATTGGAATTCAACACTAAAAAGTGCTGCGTATGGTGCGATTTGGCATCCGACTCGGCGTGCAACGGCGCACGTGCTGATTTGCGACGCATGGGGAGAACGAGCCACCAGCGCTTGGTCACCACACACATACGGCACGTCAGTTTGCACGTTAGGAATATATCGTATCCTATTTATCAGGTACAAAACAAACAACTTCACGCAGTCGTGCTTCGCTGTGTAATAACGTCGCCAACAAGGCTACGCCTTCGCGAGCGACACAGCCCATATTCATTCTCGACTCCGAGCGTATAGCCTATAGCAAGGCTGCGACGTTGACAAAATGCCCATGACCGCTGATGTGCTCCTTCTTTAAGGGGTTGCACCAACTCGAGAATGGGTCGTCTTGATCTTCACAGCGGCTTCTTCTGAGCGCAAGGCGTTAATGGCCCTCCAAACTTTGGTGGACGGCTGTGGCCCACCATATTTCCCAGCTTTCTGTTCCAGGCCCCCGAATGATCGTTTGTCCTGTGCCCTCCATGAAGAGTAGCCGAGTAGGCATTCACATGGGGGTAAGTGGGAGCACAACGCTAGCGGTTGGCCGAGGCAATATCTTTTTGCCTTGTGTACTTATAACCACCCACGCACAGCTTCATGCTCTCTTTCTTCAATTTAATTGCCTCCATTCTGCATATACCGACCGTTGAGTCATTCACATGGCAAGTATCGTATGAGCTCCCGAAAGATTACATTTACCTTGAGAGTGCTATTGCAACCAAATTGCTGGTGCCTCCGGATGAAATGCGTGTGCACAGAACGGCCACCCCGTCTATCTTTTTAGGCGCAGATAACATGTAATCAACAAGGCTTTGAATGCGATGTTGCATCTGACATTACACCTGTACAGATTACTTGGGACCGTTGGTATGTGATTATAGTGCGTCGTCGGTAATCTTTAAACTGCACTTTTCACGCACAACTTTTTATTTCGGAAACAAAGAATTGGCAAATGGCAGGCGCCATGCAACGATCGATGGTGTCCATCTCGGGACGTTTTTTTTTTCAGCAACTCAAAGGGTGACATTTTTTTCGGGGACATTTTTCCCAGGGACGTTTTTTTCCAAAACCCCTGGCGCTCACCAGCGCATGGCGCCCATGTTCTCGTGCGTGTGCGGCGGTTGGCACGAACAGACGTACGGCAAGTTGCATCCGCATTCGCACCATGTGTTCAGCTGTTACAAGCTGCCACTCTAGCGTCGCCAGCGCGAAGTCGGCGACGGGAATGACAGCAGGTTGGTTCGTTCCGTACGCAAGCAGAGACAGGGAAGAGATCAGAGACGTGAGAAAACAAAACAACTTTACTCTAGTGATATTGCAGCACACGGGATCTAATACAACACTTCAATACAACTAACAAAATACATCGACACTGGATACAACTAAAGAAATATATAACAGAAACAATAAATCAGCTTACGAGAGAGAACTATTACAAACTACACAAACTAACAAGAATAGAACTACAGAGGAGAAAGTTCGAAGATATAAACAGGTGAAGGCATACGTGTGATGACCGGCAGCGTTGCGTCCCCGACGATCGGATGCGAGAAGTCGAAGAGAGTTCTGGCACGACTGCGATGTCGGCGGTGTTGCAACGCTGGTGGCTCCGGGAGACTAGTGCTTGCAGGTGACTTCGAGCAGGTTGAGCTAACTCGAGGCGAAGTCCCGATGTCTACGTTGCAGACGTTAATATCGCGTCACAACTAGACGAACGGCTAAGTTTAGGTGGCCAGCCGATACAGAGCCACACTAAAAACTTCTAGAATAGATGCTTGTTTATCTGTTTCTACACCATGTTGGTCAGCGACTAGCCTGCCTAGCAGGGCAAAATCCTGCGCTTAAATCCCCCTCGCGTCTCCTCGCTCTCTTCCTTGGGAACAAGAGACCTCTACCTGGGTCCAATCATGCACGTTTAATTGATGGGAAACTCCGCCCCAAAAATATTTTGACCCCACCCCTTTTTATTTGGGAGAGGGACCTCAACTAGCGAGAGTGACAACCTGTCGGGTTGTTGTCATACGGCTTGGCCACCAGAGCGTTTCCCACGCTTTTCCCCGTGGGAACGGTCAACCACTTAGCTCTCAGCCGGGGCGTCTTGTAGTCTAATCCTTGTTCGGAATATACCGCGGCCTTCTACGACCTTGCAGACGCAGTTTTGTTACAAAAGGATTAACCGTCGGCGGCGACGTTCTAAGAAGAGCACCCCATTTTGCCCTTCTCGGCTCCCTTTCATGCGCCGCCGTTTCTCACGGTCAGTCGGGGAGTACGGCGCCCGTTAATTGCCGTTACGCGGTGTCGCCAAAAATAGCCGTCCGTCACACCAGCCCTTAAGTGATGCCATGCAAACGTCGAGCCTCCCTGCTGCGACAGTTGGCACGCATGCGGCGCACAGCAGATAATCGAAAAAGAGACGTGCTGACAAGGCTACGTCACGAAAACGTGCTCGTACCCGCCTGGTGGCGCTGCTCATACCATGTCGTGACTCAGGTGCTTGGCCTATCGTTTGACGAAAAAAAAAACAATAAGTAAAATTATTTGTGGTGTACCTCTGATCAATCAAGCACAGTGCTAGGTCAAACCGAGGAAGAAGAAGCGCCTCTTTCCACGAGGATGTTCGTGCTCACGGGCACTTGCAGCCAGCAATCTACCAAAATCGCTGAAAATATTTTTCGTTCTTAATGTTTAAACCTCACTTCTTGCCAGTGAACCATATGCAATTTTGATCAGATTCGGTGCCGAAGATCCGGGAGCTGCTACGAGGTACCACGGAAGACTACGGAAGGCTACGAGTGAGCTGTGTGCTATGAACAGGCTGAAATCAAAGTGGACGTCGAGACGATCTCTCAACACCAGAATTATCAACGAGGCAAGAGCTCGACTCGGCGACGCGACAGCCACCATCGATCAGCTTAATGCCATGTACGGATGTTTGAAGGCGAACAACGATGAGATGAACCAAATCAACAGGGAGTTAGAGAGCCACACACCAGATGAAGAGTTTGAGGAAGAGTACGACAACATCTTTGAATATGAAGAGAACGCTAACAGCGTCATGAGTGAGCTTCTTAGCAAGCGCGACCGTATTGTTGCGGCCACGTCATCACCACCGGAGCTTTGGACTTCGTCCATAGCGAGTACCGCTGGAGCCTCTGGTGCCAAGATTCCCAAGCTTACCATCGGCCCATTTTCTGGTGACCTGTGCCAGTCGAACGACTTTTGGGAGCAATTACACCAGATGATTCACCGGAAAGGAAACCTCATGGCAATGGACAAGTTCAACTACCTGAGGTTGTTCCTAAGGGGCGACGCAGCTTCAGGTATTGTGGGCCTGCCAACCACAGAAGCTTGCTACAATGACGCTATCGACACACTCAAGAAACGCTTCGCTTACAGAACGAGACTCGAGCAGGTGTACTTCTTCAGGCATCGTACGTTGCCTTCAGTTCGTTCAAGTGATCTGACGGCTCTTCGCAAGATGTACGACGAGGTCATCATCAACATCGGAGGACTCGAGACCCTTGAGGAAAGCAAGACGTTCTTTTCGGCAATTCTGTGCGACATATTGCTGCGGGCGTCACCACACGATATCGTTGTACAGTGTCATCTGTCATGCGCCAATCGGGCGGCGAGCTACAGCAGTAATGAAACCTCTAACACAGAGCTGTAACGTCTATTAGGTTTCTTGTCTATCGAAGATGAGAGCTTAGAGAAGAGTGAGCTCGCTAAACATCGTGGAAAAGTCAGTCGTAATGAAAATGCGCAGAACAAATCATGGCAGTCTCGTAGCTCAAAACCCACGTCCTCAGTTCTTTATGACAGCACAAAGAAGGTACCTGAGAACTGTGTGCTTTGCAAGTTCCACAGAAGAGTGCTCGTTAGATCTGGCGCTACCAGAAAAGAAGAGCCGTATATTAGGAGAAATTAGGTGTTTTCCATGCAAGACGAAAGGTCATATGGCGTGTGATTGCAGGCGCAAGATGACGTGCTCTACCTGTCAAGGGCGTCATGTCACAAGCCTCTGTGATCCACAGAAATTAAGCCAGAAAACAAGAGAAACCGGCAGAACAAATAATAGAATACCGGCAAGTAAGCCAAGCACCAACATGACTGTATGTGCATCTCCAGTGAAGAATCGAGATACCCTCGAGAGTTTATCGGCGAGCGTACTTCTTCAGACGTTTCGGGCTTGGGCCGTAACAGATGTTACATGTATTTATGTCAGAGGTGTCATAGACTGAGGAAGTCAGCCCACATTCGTCACAGAGAGGCTATCAAAGGAGCTGAAGTTGCCATGTGTGAGATCCACCATCATTGCGCTCAACAGTTTCGCAAGCAAGTCAAGTCGAGCAGCGCAAAGGCGAAGTGTTGTGCAGCTTCGATTGAAGAGTCAGTTTTCACACACTGAAGTTACCTTGAAAGCAATAAAAATTCCGCACATTAGCCAAGATATCGAAGCAAGTACAACAAATTAACCATTCGTTGCAGAAATACAGAGAGCTGTGAAACACATCGCTGACCAACTACTATACGGATCCGCTGTCATGGAAGAAGGCATCAGTGTTCTCATTGGTTCCGACCAAATGTGGACGGTGATGACAGGAGAGGTCACTCGATGCGCAGACAATGACACGCTTATTGCTATGAACTTGAAGCTGGGGTGGATGTTTCAAAAAAAAACAGCATGACATCGCACGTTACACAGTCACGGATTATGGCCTGCGTATTGAAAACTAGTGTGCAAGAGAGTGACCAACATTCCGTTCATTTTGGGAACTCGAGAGCGTAGGAATAACAGACGCCGTCGACAGTGAGAGCAAGCTCAGTCCAGCACTTCAGCAATTTGTACAGAACGTCTGCCTTAGAAGCGGAAGATGCGAGGTGACTCTGCCCTAGAAGGAAGACGTGAAGCTCTCAGACAACAAGCAAGTGGCTACGACAAGACTTTGCAAACTTCTTTCCCGACTGTCGAATAAGCGAGGACTCTTGGAGACGTATTACACAATCATACGGGAGTACCTACGAGCGGGACATGCAGAAGTTGTCGACGGGCCACCCGAGGATTCGTCAAAAGTTTATTATATGCCGCATAGAAAAGTGATCCGAGAGCACGCACTCACCACAAAGGTCCGGATCGTTTTCGACGCTTCCTCTCACGCAAAAGGGTGCTTTTTATTGAATGAATGTCTGTAAAAGGGTGAAAACCTGTACCATCACTTCGTGAAAGTATCATTACGTTTCAGAATGCACCGTATAGCTCTTCTTGCCGACATTGAAAAGGCATTCCTTGAAATTACAATAGCTGAGAAAGCCAGAGATGCTTTTAGGTTCCTCTGGTTTCGACAGAAGGAAACACTGCATTTCTCTGAGAAGAATAATCAAGAGTAAAGAATGACGAGAATGCCATTTGGAGTGACGCGCATTCTCTACCTACTGACGGCAAGTATACTCGATCATCTGAGGAGCGTGCATTCAAGCAAAACTAGAACCGCAAGGCTTCTCAGTGAATCATTCTGCGTGGACGTTCTGGAGACCGGAACAGAGTCAGCTGAAGAAGCACTTCAAATCTTCAGAGAAGCTCAGGAGATTATGCAGCAAGCAGGAATGACACTGAGGAAATGGACAACTAACTCGGATGGATTGATTGTCGCAGTAGAGCACGAGGAACAGACCGCAGACAAGGAACTGGCTATCCTCCATGAAACAAGTGTGAAAGTACTTGTAATCACACGGAATCCACACACGGATGATTTCATATTTTATATGAGGGGCCTTCTCAAGTTTATGAAAGAAAAACGTGATACAAGTGGTTCGTTCTTTATGCGGCTTCCAGTACAATCGACCACATGGGATTTGTTGCGCCATTCACCATTGCTATAAAGATCTTCTTCCAGAAGTTATGGACACGTGGATTAGCATGGCATGAGCAGCTACCTCCGGATCTTCAGGATGAGTGTCGTGAATGGGTGCATCAACTACCGCTTTTGCAGAATGTTACCATGCCGCGTTATTTTGGCAGCGGAGCCAAATCACCCACATTACCCAGAGAGCTACAGGTGCACGTATTTTGCGACGCAAGTCCTTCGGCATACGGTGCAGCGCTTTACGTCGAACCGAGCTGTTAAGCGAAGCCCGAATTGTTGATCGCAAAAGCCCGTGTAGCACTTATCAAGACAATGACACTATTACGGCTAGAGCTTCTAGGAGCCTTGATTGGAGCAAGGCTACTTTGCTATGTGTCAAGTGCACTCACGGGCTTCGAGATCTACTGTACGTTGTGGTCGGATTCTGCAATCACACTTTCGTGGATAAAAGGCGACATGACGAAATGGACGCAGTTTGTGTCGAACACAGTGAAAGTGATCAGGAAAAAAACATATCCTTCTTTGTGGAGGGATTGCCCTGGTCAAATTAATTCAGCTGACCTGCTCACACCTGGAGTTTCTATAAAAATGTTATTATCCCGTAACATATGTGGCGACATGGACAACACTGGCTATGCGAATGAGAAAACAAACGGCCTCAACCACCGCCAGAAGCCATCAGCACCGACGACAGGATTTCTTCTGAATTTATTGCCGTGCGTATTGCGATATCCCGTAAGAAAACGTCGGTACCAGTACTGGCCATAAACAGTTACAGCAGAATTGAAAGGCTACTCAGGGTCACGGCCTGGGTATTCAGATTCATTTAACGCTGCTGAATGAAAATTGCAGCGCACACTGGATTTCTGGTAGCTGAGAAGATTGCTCAAGCTGAAAATTATTGGATCAGGCATGCGCAGCAACAATCCTTCAGAGAAGAAATAAGCTCAATCCGGAAAGGCACGAGTGCAAAGGAGGGCTCTATAATCAAAGACCTTAACCTGTTCTTGGGTGACAACAGTATCGTTCGGGTCGGTGAGCGCTTGTTACACCTTGAAGCATCTGAAGAGGTAAAACACCCAGTCATCCTCCCACACTATTATCGCTTTTGCACATTATTGACAGTACGAGCACACTGCGACACTTTACATGGAAGCATGAGAGACATTTTGTCGCAGATAAGAGAGCAATACTGAATCTGCCGGGCACGAACACTAGTGAAGAAAGTCATACACGGATGCTATACGTGCAGACACTTCAGTATAAACCCAGGTGACGCTCTGACAGCTCCTATAGCTCGTCATATTGTTTGACAACGACGAACCGATTCGAAGCCACTGGAGTTGACTTTGCAGGACCGCTATTTGTTGTGACTACAGTCAGTGCCGCAGAGAGCAAATGCTACATAGCACTTTTCGTATGTGCTACATCCAGAGCAGTCCAACTGGAACTGCTTCCGAGCCTGACATCAGAAGCCTTCCTCATGTGTTTACGGCGCTTTGTAGCAGAAGGGGTCTCCCTCACGTAATTTATTCAGACAACGCAAGAACGTTCAAGAAGACGTCAGAGACTTGGAGGAGCTCTGTCGGATGGTTTCCCAAGAAGACGTATCAGCATACTTGGGTCACAAAAGGATCACCTGGAAGTTTATTCTTCCCAGCGCTCCCTGGTGGGGCGGATGGTGGGAGCGTCAAATCCGGACTGTCAAAGTTCCATTGAGAAAGGTTCTCGGCAAAGCTCAACTTGACTTTGAGGAGCTGACTACTGTGTTGTCGGAAGTGGAGGCGGTTGTGAACTCAAGGCCTCTCACTTACATCGAGTCTGACAGCGGGGAACCTCGTGCGTAAACCCCAGCAGACCTCATTATTGGAAGGAAACTTACGGTGCTACCACAGGGCGGCAATGACACGCCAATGAACCTAACGCGCACGGAAGCTTAACGACGGCATCCATACAGAATATGACTAAGTGAAACCTTTTGGAACAGTTGGATTAAATAATATCTGTTTCAACTTCGATCAGTGCACTTTTCGCATTCTATACTCATCAAAGAAGTTAAAGCCAGAGACATTGTCATAGTCCACGAAAAAAAATTACCCCGACAAAGTTGGAAACTTGCAAGGGTTCTGGAAGTCTACAGATGATCTAATCACCATGTCCGTTCATGCAAGATCCAACAACCGCGAGGGGTTGTTGCCACAAGGCCGTTACAAAAACTTCATTTGCTCGAGCTGCACTTGTGACTTGGTGGCCGGGAGTAATCAAGCGCAGCGCCAGGTCAAGCGCAGCGCCAGGTCAAACCGAGGAAGATGCGCCTCCTTCCACGAGGAAGTCCATGCTCATGGGCACTTGCAGCCAGGAATCGAGCAAAACAGCTGAATATAAATGTTGTTCGTAATGTTGAAGCCTCACTTCTTGTTAGTGAAGCTCTTTCAAAATACTACATGCATAAAATCGTGTTTACCATCGCATAGGTATCTCGAAAAGGTATACTACAAATGTAACTTTTCAAGGAAGTCATCGGTAGGAGATTGTGGCGCGGTAAATGCCGATCAAAAGTGGCTTGCGAGACGTGAAACACCGTCTCGTGTGTTCATGTCGTTTCATATCTCTATCCGTGTTAACCGCTTTACAATGAACGAGTTGCGAAGAAATACAAGGCACCTCACATTCATACCAACATTTTAAGCACAGTGCCAGTGCCACTAGTCTATTCTAGAAAATTTCCGAGTAGCGTAGCGAATATTGGAGCCACTGCCATTGTAAAATGCACAATGACGGGTGAGAAAACACCCATCTAACCTGGCGATTTGTGGCTAAAGACAGGTAACTATATTATGATACATAGCTGTGATTTCTAGCGAGCAGAAATGGCTGGAAATCTGTAAGATTTTAGAGAGGTTAGTCTTTCTTGGGGATTTTTGGCGCAAAAAATTTGGTCTCTCTGTCTGTTTGTCTGTCCGTCAGTACATTTGTCTGTTCGTCCGGCCTTAACGTCCCCGGGTACTTGAAACGGCCGACCCCCTCCGTTGCGCCCACGAATGTTGCTCAAGGTTTAGCGTTCATACTTGTGCAATTGTCAATTGTCAACGTGGCGGGAAAGATATAGCCACGCTAAAAGCACATGTGACTATATTTTGTCGGTGGATGGTGCCTCTCGAAACTTTGATACATGATATAAGTGTGTGCTGTTACGACCACCATCATTATTGAAGTTTTTCGGCCTTTGGGAACGGACGAAAATATTTCGACGCATTCGAAGCAAGGGTGTGCCGTCAAGACGGGTTGATTTCCTCTCGGCAAAACCTGAACGAGGGGTTCGGGACTGGTTCGCGCAAAGAAAGCGCATGAGCCAAGAGAGGCCATTGTGAGCTCGACTCAAGAAAGGCCATTGTGTTTGCTGCGAGCAAGGCTTTCGAGGCAGACAAGGAGGCAGCTAGGCCACTTTCGAGGTCACCGAGGATGTGGAAATCTCGGAACCAGCATGATATTTGCAGTTCAGGCTGAAAGCTAAGGCCAAACTGGTTGTGGCTGCATCTTGTGAGGAGAAGCGGAGCCCCGGATATGCACAGCTAAGCCACAGCTTGTAGCAAACAACTAGGAATGGAATGTGGGGTGTAAGGAAAGGCAAGGGCACTATCTGCTGCAGCCCTTGTGGGAGCCCGCCTCGGTGACGAAGGATTAGTCTACCACTCCTCCTTCCCCCTTTTTCCATAAGGTCGGCTGAATGGTGTAGCATATTTTGACGATATGCTGGCTCACCACTACATTGTCCTACCCAAGCAGTCAGGCAAGTTTGACACGTGTACTGGCAGCCGGTTTTCGGAACCTCACCCAACTGCCACAAAAATGTTGGAAACCGATAACGTTGGACGTGCGCGAAACTTGATGACGTGTGCGAAAACGTCGGTGCAGTGCGTTTGTGACTATATTTGGGCATCATGTAGACTGTGCGCTCTCCGCATGCATTGTGTGGTGTCTTTTCTCTCTTTGGTGGGGGGAGTAACTGTACCATGAGGCGCCCTATTGGCGGAAGCCACGGACAATGCACCCAGGGTTGGCAACATTGCGCTATATAAGCCGAAGACTTTTGTGTATTTCAAGTTCTACAGTTCAACGTTTCTCATGTACAGTTTTTGACTCACTCGTTGTTCACCTTTCGAATTCTCAGTTACTAACCTTGTCTCTTCAAAAACAAAGTCGTTACTTTGGTTGATTATATTTGCCTAATTTCTATCTCTAACGACAATAAAAATCCCTGGTTTAACAAAACGCTTAAGTCTCATAGATCAAGGAAGAAGCGGCTCTACGAAATTGCAAAACGCACTTCGAGACCTTCAGATTGGGAAAAGTACAAGGGTTCTTTGAAAGAGTACTGCTTTCTTGTAAGCAAAGCGAAATCTAAATATTTTACACACGATTTGCCTTCCATGTTAAATACTAATCCGAAAAAATTCTGGCAAGTAATTTCCCCTCACAATGCTACCACATCTGTCAGTATACAAGATGCTAACCATATGCCTCTATCAGATGTAGACAGCGCTTCAGTGTTGAACTCATTTTTTTCATCTGTGTTCACGTGTGAAGATCATTCCAGAGTGCCAGAAGTTCCCGAGTTTGATTATACATTCATGGAACCTATTGCCGTCAGCACTGAAGAGATTGCGAATCTTATTCGAAAACTTAAATTATCAACTTCTTCAGGCATTGACAACATTAATTCTAAAGTGCTCAAAAACACCTCATTATGCTCAAGTAAAATCCTGTACCACATCTTCCCGCAATCTTTATCAACAGGACAACTGCCGGCTGATTGGAAAATAGGTAAAGTAGTTCTCTTATTTAAAAGTGGCAATAGGTACTCACCAGAAAATTATCGCCCCATATCACTAACGTGCATTTGCTGCAAAATGCTTGAGCATATCATTTCTTCGCACATTTATTGTCATTTGGAAACCAATAACTTCTTTTTTGAGAATCAGCATGGATTTAGGCGAGGTTTTTCTTGCGACACCCAATTACTGGAATTTACCACTGATCTTCACTTCAATATGGATAATAATTTACAAACTGACTGCATTTTCTTGGATTTTTCTAAAGCATTCGACCGCGTACCTCATTCCCGTCTGATTTCAAAATTAACAGAACTTCGTTTAGATTCGCTTACCTTATCGTGGATCCGTAACTTTTTGTCTTTTCAAAAGCAGTTCACTCTGGTTAATACCTCTTCCTCTCCAATTTCCGATGTCACCTCCGGAGTGCCTCAGGGTAGCGTCTTGGGGTCACTACTTTTTCTAATCTACATTAATGATCTTCCAACTAATATTTCTTCGTCAATACGGCTTTTTGCTGACGATTGCATTCTATACCGTTCTATAGCTAGTACCGATGACCACCTTGCTCGCAAAAAGACCTTAATGTCATTAACAACTGGTGTGGTGCATGGCAAATGACTTTAAATTTATCAAAATGTAATGTAATATCCTTAAGTCGAAAAAAATTGACTGTTGAACTTGATTACTTCATAAATAATTCCGACATGTCACGGTCGTCTTCGTATAAGTACCTCGGCGTTCATTTCACTTCTAATCTTACTTGGGCGGAACATGTAACCTACATATCTGCAAACGCATCAAGGACACTGGGATACTTACGTCGAAACCTACGAAATGCGCCAAATAACGTCTGCAAACAAGCTTACTTAAGCTTTGTTCGCCAACAGCTGGAATTTTTATCACCCATATGGTCCCCCTTCCAAGCCTATCTCATTAACCAGCTAGAAGCTGTGCAAAACAGGGCGGCACGGTTCATTTCACGTATTTACAGTCGCCCCTCGAGCGTCACACAAATAAAACATGACCTTTCATGACAGCATCTAGACATACGGCGCACAGTGGCCCTCCTGTCATTGCTTCATAAATATATTCACGCATCCAGGCCACCACTCTTCCCACTAACGGTACCATCGCGCATGTCTAAACGACTTCACAATCAGCGAAGCATCACGCGCATCTTTGGAAAAACAAGATCATTCAATTCATCGGCTTTGCCTCGTGCCATAGCACTCTGGAATGACCTACCCGACGTCATTGGCAATTTAACTAGTCATAAAAATTTTCTCGCGCAATTAATGATGCATCTATCTCAATAGCAATGTATAACCTCCTTGAATTCTGTTTTTGTTCTTTGTGCTTTTTTGCGGCTGGGAAATGCTTGTTGTTGCTTGAAGTTCCTCTTTGTCATTTGTGCAACCACTGTTATTAGTTCCAATTTTATTACTTGCTTTGTATTTTTATTAGTTATTAGTTGCTCTGTAGTTGCTTTGCTTTGTAGTTGCTTTGTATTGTGACAGAAGTATCACCCACTAGCATTCTTTCCTATGTACCCCCCTTACTCTATGCTCCGTAATAAAGCCTGTGAGGTATTTTTAAATAAAAAATAAATAAATAAATAAATAAATAAATAATTAAATTGTTGTCGTTTTTACGAGCGTCTCAGCTGACTTGTTCGACGATGGGTCCTAGGACGGGGGCCCGCTACCAAACTGAGACCCACAGGACCCGGAGTCGCAACAACTGGATGGCAGCGGTGGGATAGAGTCAACTCAGGTCGCAATAGTGCACATGCGCGGTGGTGCGCCCTTTTGTTCCGCTAAAGAGAGCTTTATCAACGTTGTATCATTACCCAGGTTGTTCGGTCCTGGGATGCTTCATTGTGCAAAACTGTAGTCCCACAGTTTTGGAGGCCCCAATGATGGCCAAGAACATATGATGTCGCATTCCCAGAACGGTTTATACTCTCTACTTGTACCACCGGAATCACGAGCACCATATGCAGGTCACCGAGAGCAGTGCATGATTTAAATTGAATTTTCGCATCGATTCCGAAGCTTACTTTCTTTGGGACAAGGTTAATGGAAGCTGGTTGAGGGGAAAGCCACAGTGAAGCTTTTCGACAAGCCTTCTGTCTAATTTATGAATCGCGGGTGCATCTCAGTCAGTGATGTTAATGCTTTTCGTGTGTCTGAAACGGGCTCGTGAATGTTTAAGTTAAAGTCTTTATATAGTGCTCGATTTTGATATCAATGACATCCGTGCACCATACATGCTTTTGATTCCGTGCCCATGCAAACGCGCGCCAACTTGGATAACACTGACCGTTTTTGCGCAAGCCCTCTCAAAATGCCTTTCTGTTGCGTATATACCGAGCAGATGTAGCTTGTTCCAGGCATGACATTCGCGTTTGCCGCAGTGAACAAAACCCCCGGACAATTTCTGTGTAGCTTGCCGATTCACTCTAAGCACAGCTTGAACGTGCGATCACCTCCTTTCCACTCAAAAAAAAATTCTGCCAACGCCCTTGCCACCAGCGGCAACCTTGGCGCTCGTGCTTACGTGATCAGTAGATCGCCGAGACACTTCGCTGAGATTTCGCGTCATTACACCGAATGAACTAGCTCCTATTATCGAACATGCACGCACCTAATTGGAGTTGTGAAGCCAAGACCAGAGACAAAGCGTGGCAAGGCTCATTCGTCTCGATCGGCGAAGTACAGTTGCCTAGCCATGACAGGCACCACACCAGCTTGGCCGAAGAGCGCACGAACAGGAGGCTCCACTACCAGGCAGAGAACTGACTACCTGCCGGCCCTGATCTACCGCCTGAATTCGGGTTCTGATCAATTCTAATTATGCCAGATATTGGTGCCGTGTTTGTGACAACACGTATACGTGAAAGAAGCCTTTCGGAATATGGAAAAGTGACGTGATTCACCTTTAATGAGCGCAATCAAGCGCTACTTGATTGTAATTTGTGCTTCCAACAAACCAATGTCTGTTCAACATTTTCTTTGATTTGTTCACGTTCATTATCAATTTCAGGATTTCTCGGGGGAAAAATCACTGCATAAGCCCTCCGTACAAATGCTTAACAAGCGAAAGCTAATATTCGTGTGGCTTCAGTGTTTAGAAGTGAGTTCCACACGGCACTGCACTGAAGCCTTTCACATGGTCGTGCTTCTTCAGAAGTTTTGACACACGTCAGAATTGAGTTTTTAGCACGGTGTTTATTGCACATGCCACGTGTTTGTGCCTTGCATGATCACGGTCATAGAGGAGTGCAATGAGCGGTTAAATTTGTTTCGTATTGCTTTAATCACAGTGGTTGTTCTCGAATCATAGACAGCTACAGACATCGCTGCCTAAGCCGATGTGCCGCGGGAGAATCTCCCACCAAAAGCGGGCTTTCACATAGGTGAATGCACTCCGGAAAACATGACGTTGCCACCGCAACTCCACTTGTTCGACGCGGCATTGTTGCCATCTTTCATCATGGCGAGCTAGGAGTCGCAGATTGCAGGATCCGTCCACCACCATCGCTTGCATTCCCCTTCGCGATTAAATGCGACTTGGAAGGCTGCCGGATCATCGGCACGCAGTGGCTGCCGGACTCACCTTCACGAGCCTGTTTTTTTGTGCAAGGACTAGACCATCGGCCCGGCGAATGCGAGCTCTCTCGCGTCGGCAGGAGGGGGGGACAAAAGGGGTTCCTAGTGTAGCTATCCTGCCGTTTCTAGTGTCGCTCTCTCAGCGCATCCTCGATTCGCTCGTTCAGCAACAGTGGCAGCTGAATTGTTCTCATCGGTTGCTTTGCTCATCGCAGATCGAATGCTGTGGAAAGCGCGGCTGGCGAGTTCGATTTGTTTCATCCCCGGCTGTGCTCCTTCCTCAGCCTTTTTCATTCACAACTCTGCCAATAGATCTTTCAGTTGTTGCGTATTTTGTAGCTGACCATGCGTAGTATGGTTCTCACGTTTATTTTCTTTCAACTTCTGTGCTACCAATAGATTGGTTTTTCATTACATTCATTACTATACGGCGTTTCTGCGTGGCCACAGAGTCTCATAGATGGGCGCTGATTGACGCAGATCACAAATTATACCTAGAAATACTTGTAGGCAGCGTATTTCAAGGGGATGTTCATTGCTAGGAAGCAACGCGCTCAACAAAGTTCGCGCAGTGACATTGAATGCGAAGAACGAGAGCTTTACCGGCAATACAAGTCGGCTAGTTGAGTTTCACCTTAAAGGGACACTAAAGGCAACTGTTATGTCAACGTTGATTGTTGAAATAGCAGGCCTAGAAACTTCGTACTGTTACTTTTGGGCCAAGGAATGGCCACTATTGAAACGAAATCACTTTTTAGTGACCTTAATTGGGTTGGCGCATTTCAAAGTACCCGCCTCATGAAGCGGACTGACTCACGTCGCTTGTGCTGTGCACAACATTCCCCGGCTTCGCTGTGCAGTCGCCGACACTAGTACACAGAACAAAAGTAGCGGGAGTCACAGAAGCAACAACGGGCATTGAGCAACTTTCTGCCATTGGCTCCAAAACGGCAGGCTTGTTATGGTTCTACTAGGCTGTCTGCTTCGATAGCGCAGTAGTAGAATGTAGCAGTAGGCAGCGCGTCAGTCTCATGGTTCTACGGCGCTCCGCTAGGTGGCAGGACGTGTCCAGTGTAGCTACGCGAAAGTTGAAAATTTCAACCAAATACGGCAATCTTCATAGTAACGTCCGGCAGTTCTTTTTTTCATAAAGACAACAGAAACGTACATTGAAGCATATGGAGAATAATGAACTGTCGCTGCCAAAAGCATACGTTGTTTTTAGCAACAACCGGATGGTGTCACGGGGTGGGGGCGTGATAATTGCTGTCAAAAATTGACCCTGTATCTGCTAGTTACATTGCAAATGTCGTTGAATTGATTTGTGAGGTTTAACGTCCCAAAACCACCATTTGATTATGAGAGACGCCGTAGTGGAGGACTCCGGAAATTTGGACCACCTGGGGTTCTTTAACGTGCACCCAAATCTGAGTACACGGGCCTACAACATTTCCACCTCCATCGGAAATGCAGCCGCCACAGCCGGGAATCGAACCCGCGACCTGCGGGTCAGCAGCCGAGTACCTTAGCCACTAGACCACTACGGCGGGGCCAAATGACGTTGAAAGACGATAGTCTTGCATCTAGAGAGAGTGGACAAAACGTTTATTTGATGTTTTTCGGAAGTAAATCGGTGGCTGGTATTCTGGAAGCGCTGTGTTAGACAGCCTCGAGTCTGCAGCGAAGGCAAATTAGCGCATAAAGGCACGTCACAAGTGAGACATGATCGCTATCTGGCAGTTATCTTGGAAAACGAAGCCCGGCGTGCACGTGCGTTTCGGAGGTGATAATGTGTAGAACGCAAGGTGACGGGTGGGTGCCACCACCGTGTCGTCTTAGCAAAGTGTTGGAAACACTTGCCTTTTGTGCAAGCGTTGCATCGTCAGCGCAGCTTGATAAACGGTAGGATACTTAGAATAACTTATGTATGTCTTTTCTAGTGTTGTTATGATGCCTCGTAAATACGCAATAATAGCTTTTTATTTGACAATCTCACAAGTATGAACGCTGAATCTTGAGCAATATTGGTGGTTGCTGCGGATGGGGTCGGTCGTTTGGGGTATCGTTAAGGGCGGACAAACAGACAAGAGTACAGACAAACAGAAAGATAGACAGAGAGACAGGCAGACAGATAGAGCAAAATTTTTTCTCCGACAAAAGAGTTCCAACCATTTTTCATTCTTATTGACTCACCGCTTAAAGTTATTTCAGTAGCTGCGAGTCACAGCCGTGGCACTCTTATTGGGTCATGCTACCGACCTCCTGAAAACCAGCCCGACTTTGTGCATCTTTTAATGAAGCCCTTGAACAAGGTGCAAATAAGTTTCCTAATGCTTTAGTGCTCTTGACCGGCGATTCAGGTTATCTATCCATAAACTGACCGGCGTCTTCAGTTCTGGGTAACAGTAATCGCCAAGAATAGCTTCACTTTATCCATACGGTGCGCATTCATAGCCTGTCACAATTGGTCTCAATTGTCACAAAAAAAACACTTCAGGTGACAATATTCTTGATCTAATACTGACGAACCATCCTGAATACGGAAGCGCATTTTTCTCGAAGAAATAAGGAATTACAGGGCCGTACACTGCACCCCTAGAGGATCACGCCTGTGCTCGCGTAGGCATTACCAGAATGAACCAAATGTTTGCGGAATTTGTGGTTGGTTGCCTTCACAATTTGGCTAATCGATCAGTTAACGAAAACTGGTCGTTATTCAAAAACTTTCTTAAGTAGCTGGGAGATTACCGCGTGCCTAAATTGACCATTTGCGGGAAAACCACTGCGCATGAGCAGTAACCGCACAGGTAGCGTTCCTGTACAGGCGTTTTGGTTTTGGTTGGAAAACATCAGCCTGGCGTTCCATCAATATGACCCGTAGTAACGGCGAACACTGCCGTTTTCACGCAAACACCGTACCTCACAGACGGTGCACAAGCCGTCCTCACTGAACCTATAGTTAATCGACAGACATTTCAAGGTTCAACTTCAAGTGTATAACATAATGTTCTTCTGAAAAGAGCAGGCGTAATGAGCCTGGCGAACCGTCGAGGTAGCGGAGTGCAGGTATCACCTCACTTGGTTATTTCTCAGGCTGAAACGCGAGAAATTCTTGTTTTACACCGTGTATACACACGTCAACAGAATGTTTTTCTCCTTTACCTTCTTGTTTCAGTAACGGGCATGCGTTTTGGTCCTAAAGCAACAAAACAAGCGCATTTAAACCGCTAAATACTGCATTGAGCGTGTTAGTTGACGAAGATGTTTTCCAACCAAAAGCGAAGCTTTCCTGTGTACACGACAGGGGGCGCTCACTTTTCCGCAAATGGTCCACCTCTGGGCATAGTAGGTGGAAAGGAAACGTGGCTAGGGGTAGCCTACTTGTGGACGGGGAATAACTGCAGAGAAAAGAATCAGGAGATAGTGGATTGCATGAGTGCGGATATTAAGGAATTTGGTAATGGGGCCGAAATCACCCTTCTAGGGGACATGAATGCCCACATACATGACCTTGACGGATATTCAGGCACCAATGGGAAGTTATTACTAGATCTTTGCGAGCAACATAGTCTGGAGATAGTTAACACGGGGCCTAAATGTGACGGCCAGATCACATGGGAAGTCGGAAACAAGCAATCAAGTATTGATTATTGTCTCATGACTGAAGGAATTTACCACAAACTGACAGAAATGAGGATAGACGAGGAAGGCATTAACAGCTTGGGTAGTGATCATAAACGAATAACATTACAAATGGGATACGAAACTGAAAATATGAGCATGGAATCAAAGTCTAGCAGCTCGTATTTAAATGACAAACAAATAATAAATATAGCCGCAAGAGTCGAGGAAGAACTAGGCGAAATACCAGGCAAGGACTGGGAGTATAGTGAGCTGTTACATCTAATGACGAAGGAGATAGGTAAAGAGAAGAAAACTGTTTGCTGGAAAGGAAAAAGGAAGCCAAAAAGTTGGTGGAACAAGGAAATCCGGGAGGCGATCGAGAAGCGACGCGAAGCATCACGGGAGCATAGAAAGGCAAAAAAGGAGAAGCGGCCGCAGGACGAAGTAAAAAAAATATGGGAAATATATTTAGAGAAAAAATCCCTTGTACAGAAATTGGTAGAGGCAAAAATTAAAGGTGAAAGTGAACGCTGGATGACAGAGATACACGAAAAAAAGGAGGCCGCGCCTAGGATTTTTTGGAGCCACATAAAGGCGCTAGGTAGGAAGTCTGTCACAACGCAACAACATATTCTAGATGAAGGAGGAAATCAATTGGAAGGGTACGAAACGCTAGGTTACATCCAAAAGGTAACAGCCGATTCGTTTCAAAAGAGCGTCCAGGGGATCTCCCCGGTGAGTAAAAGTGTGGCGGAGAAAGCAACAGAGGAAGAGCTAGTACTTGATAATTTCAACTGGAAAAAGGCCGAAGGAAAAATTCCAAAGCGCACTGCCGCGGGTTTAGATGGGATTCCCGTTAGCCTCATTAACGAACTAGGACATAACACTAAAGAAGCATTGTTAAAAGCAGTAGAAAAAAGCTTAAAGGACGGACAAATACCGGACAGTTGGCGACAAAGTAGAATGAACTTAATCTATAAAGGCAAGGGAGAAAAGGACAAGATTCGCTCGTATAGACCACTAACCATTACATCGGTACTATACAGGTTGGCGATGCAAGCAGTAAAAATGAAAATAGAAACATGGGCCGAACATAACAATATTTTGGGAGAACTTCAGAACGGATTTCGAGTCGACAGGCGGTTAGACGATAACCTGTTTGTTCTCACTCAGTGTATAGAAATATCTAAAATAGAGAATAGGCCCTTGTACGTGGCTTTTCTAGACATCACTGGGGCGTACGACAACGTTAATCAGGAAATTTTGTGGGATATATTGAAAGGAATGGGCATGGGCGACGACTGTATACAGCTTTTGAGGGAGATATACCGAGAAAATACAGTTTGCATAGAGTGGGAAGGAATGCGTAGCAAAGAGAACGTTGAGGTTAGCAAGGGTCTGAGACAGGGATGTCCTTTGTCCCCGCTGTTATTCATGCTGTACATGGTGAGTATGGAAAAAGCGCTAGAAGGTAGCAACATCGGTTTTAATCTGTCACACAAACAGGGCGGCATGATGATTGAGCAGAAGCTTCCAGGTTTATTTTATGCGGACGATATCGTCTTAGTTGCGGACAGTCGAGATGATATACAGCAGCTGGCGAATATATGCGGAAGGGAAGGTGAAGCTCTTGGACTAGGATTCAGTGTAACGAAGTGTGGATTGATGGTATTCAATGATCCCTGTGATCAGACGGTGTCCATACAGGGCCAAGAAATACCGAGGGTAAGTGAATACAAGTACCTTGGAGTATGGGTAAATGAGAGTGATAGATACATGGAGGTACAGGAAAAAGCCTCGGCAGCAAAAGGAAAGAGGAATGCGGCAATAATGAAGCACAGAGCGTTGTGGGGATACAATAGGTATGAGGTGCTTCGAGGTCTGTGGAAGGGTGTAATGGTTCCAGGGCTTACTTTTGGGAACTCAGTGGTGTGCATGAGGGCAGAGGTGCAATCTGGAATGGATGTAAATCAAAGGACTGTGGGACGCCTCGCGTTGGGTGCTCACGGGAAGACGACAAACGAGGCTGTAAAGGGCGATATGGGGTGGGCAGGTTTTGAGGCGAGGGAAGCGCAGAGCAAAATAAGGTTCGAAGAAAGGCTACGAAATATGAAGGAGAGTAGATGGGCAGAGAAGGTGTTCCGTTATTTGTATAGGAAGAGCGTGGACACACAGTGGAGAAAAAGAACTAGAAGACTCACTAGTAAATATACGGCTGGTATTGTAAGCCATATGTCAACAAAGAGCGTTAAGGGAAAAGTCAGGGAGGCGGAGAGGATTTACTGGATGGCAGCTATGGAGAAAAAACCGGCTTTGAGTAACTACCGAAAGGGCAAAAATGAAATAAGGAGGGAGGCATTTTACGATAATTCAAGGGGAAGCGCTTTACTGTTTGAAGCGAGATCGGGTTGCCTTAGAACGCGTAGTTATAAAGCAAGATTCAGTAAAGAAGAAGAACAATGCACATGCTGCGGGAAAGATAAGGAAACGGCGGAGCATGTTCTGATTGAATGTGGAGATATCCACCCAGGTGTACGTTTGGGCACGAGCCTACAGGAAGCCTTGGGTTTTAGGGACAACAATGGAAAGCTGAACACACCCGCGATTGAAATAAGTAAGAGACGGTTAGAGTATTGGTGGCAGAAAATTAGAGAGAAAGGACAAAAATAAATATTGGAAAAATAAAATATGGACAGTGTGCCGTAAATGGCAGAGAACTTAAGCTGAAAATTTACCTTTTTTTTCCATTAAGATAGAATTTATCGAAGTAGATGCATTAGGCCAACATCAAAAAAGAAAAAAAGGTTTTTTTTTTGTCGAGCCTGGTGGCATACTTGTCACCACCCCGTTATAAAGGGGACGCTCATAGCATTCATCCATCCATCCATCCATGGTCAATTAGTTCTTTCGTTCAAAGCAGATGATTCTTGGTTCACTCGGGACGTGAACCAAGCGATTAACAAAAAGAAACGGGCGTTTAGAAAATCTTCGAGGTCAAAGAATGCGAGGTCAAAAAGTGATTTAGACTAGATGAATTACAAAGAGCTGTCTAAGGTAGCAATATTCACAATAAATGATGGTAAGAACGAATATTTTAACTGTACCCTACCCAATCTAATGAGGAACGACTATAGAAAATTTCGGAGGTTTATCGACCCAAAAGGTAAGCAATCTAGCTTCAAACTTAAATGTGAAAGTGGTAACTTACAGTCAGTAAAAGAAAGCGCCAAAACTTCCAATCAGCATTTTGCTTCGGGTTTTTCCGACAAATAGTCATACAATCGCCGATGCTTCTATTGGATGTAATTTTGCACGAGTTTCAGTCTATCACGATAACCGAAAGTGGCGTAGCTCGTGTTATAAAGAGACTAAGGTGCCAAACTTGTCCTTCTCCGGACGCTATCATCGCTAAGCTTTTGAAGCTGTCATCAATAAAACCATCCTACCTCTTGTCTCTATTGTGTTAACAGTCACTGTATTTTGGGTGCTTTTCTGAAGGCTGGAAAATCGCGAAATTTATTCCTTGCTTTAAAACTGGAGACCAACACTTCACTAATATTTACCGTCCTATTTCTCTGACATCAATTTGTTGTAAGATACTCGTACATACCTTATAACACCACCTAATGTCTCACCTACAATCCAATTGGCTACTTTTTTGAAAACCAACACGGCTCTCAGAAACATAAATCTTGTATTTCTCAGCTGTTTGAGCTAACCACTGATTTACACAATTCCATCAATAGGTCATTTTTAATCGATGCAATTTTTATTGATTTTTATAAAGAATTCGATCACGTTCCTCATGAACGTCTTCTATCAAAGCTGCGTAGTCTACGGCCAGATAAGAATATTTTCAGTGAATTGAAGGTTTTCTTACAAACAGATTTCAGTGTGTTCAAATCGACTCCTACATACCTGAACAGACGCAGGTTAAGTCGGGCGTTCTACAAGGGTCAATTTTTGGGCCACTGTTATCTTTAACCAATGTCAACAATATGTAGCTGAACGTTCAGTCTTCCATATGACTCTTCGCTATTGACTGCGTAATATACAAAGAAATAGGCAACGATATCGGCATTTAAACCCTGCAATCTGTCTTAATGACGCTTTCCCAATGGTGCAGCAAATAACAATTAAAAATTAGCGTTCAAGAGAGCAGAGATGTTAAATTTGGTCGAGATGCCAATCTATCGCCGACTGTATACCTCGTCAACAGCTCTCCCGTTGAAACAGTATCGTCAATTAAATACTTAGGTTTCACTCTGCAATACAATCTTAAGTGGAACAACCATGTATAGAACTGGTTGCCAGCAAAGCATTTCGTAAGCTTGGCCTTTTAAAACGCCGTCTACGTCTGGCTACTTCAAACACTAAACTTCAGGCATTTAATTAACTTACTAAACCATCCTTAGAGTATGCTTCTAGTATATGACATCCGCAGCAAGCATATCTTCCTGAAATGCTTGAGTCAATTCAAAATGTGGGAGCGGTGGCACTACAGCAGCAATGTCGCTGAAACATGCGTGGCTTATCTTGCAGATGGTGCCGCTCGTGCACAGTGCTCCAACATCGACCGACAAAGTCCCGGCCCTGCCCAGATTATCCCCGACAGCATCCCGTGACGTCATCGGGGCCAACCTATGGAACTGGAAGACTTCGGTGACGTCACCACGCGAAGAAGACATAAAACCTCGTCCGCTTCAGCGGCACCTCTGTGGGAGCGGCGGCACTACAGCAGCAATGTCGCTGAATCATGCGTGGCTTATCTTGCAGGTTGGTTATTATGCTCCTGCATCTTACTATCGTTCCTGCAATCTTTTTTTGATTGTGCTGCCGCTCCCAGCGAATTGTTTTGACATTTTGTTTAAGTTGTGGTCAGAATTGGTGCTAATGCTTTCCGGGGACATTGAACTCAATCCTGGACCAACTGTTGAGGAAATGCTAGAGACAATCTTAAAGACACAAACTCAAATACAAGCTAGGCTAACTCAGATAGAAGAAAAATTGGAACCTTTGTCTGAATATGCTGCTAAGATAAATAACCTTGACATTGCTGCTGAAAGCCTCCGGCGCACGATTGAACAACAGCAAGAAAGGTTAAACGAATTTGAAGACAGGGCTAGAAGAAATAATCTTCTTGTTTTTGGTGTCACTGAGAAGGTTAAGGAAACACGACAGGACATTGACGAGAAAGTATTAAAAATCATATTCTCAACGCGCCTTGGTATTACAGTGTCCTCAGTAGAAAAAATTCACCGCATTGGTCAGAAGAAAAGCAAACAGGACAGACCAGTAATTGTAAGATTTTATAACTACAATGAAAAGATCGCCATATTTAGGAGCTGCAAAAAATTGAGAGGTACTAATATCGGGGTATCTGACGACTACTCAAAAGAAACATTAGAAAAAAGGAAGTCCCTTTGGCGCTCTGCTCTTGATGATAGGCGCAATGGTGCAAAGGTGAAGCTTGTTCGAGATAAGCTTTACATCGACGACGCTGCTTATACGTGGGATTCCCGTTCCAATACACTCGTGAAAGTTAAGAACGCTCAAAGCGAAGCACGCCGCCCGGTCTGACAAAAGAAGCAGTGCGACATAAACCTGATAAACGTGAACGCACGAAGCGTTTTGAACAAAACAGAAGAACTAGAATCGTTGACACTAATTTATGACCCTGACTTCATGGCTGTAACAGAAACTTGGCTAACAGAGGATGGGTCAGATACGGATGTTTTTCCCATTTCATTTCATGTACTGCGTAATGACAGACTAACTCGAGGTGGAGGCGTTGCTTTACTGATTAAGAAAACTCTTCGGTACGAATTATTGTCGCCCATTAAAGACTGTGAGAACGTGTGGTGCAAATTATTTATGGGATATATCACGTTACTAATAGGGGTTCTCTATAGGCACCCCGGAACTTCAGTTGATATTTTTGAGAAATTGGATGACTACTTGCTAACAAGGACAAACAAACGAAGCAGAGTAATAATCACAGGCGATTTTAATTTACCAGGTGTAGACTGGAATGCACGAGTTGCTGGGCCGCTTAACAGGCCTCTTGCAGAAAATCTGCTTGACATCATGATCAAGTACGATTTGGTTCAGATAGTTGACAAGCCCACTCGAGTTCAAGGACAAACCGAGACATTGTTGGACTTACTATTTTAGATGCGGAAGCATCTTATACTCGCGCCTTGTAGTGCGCCGTCCGCGCCGTCCGCACCGCTTCTCGAACATTCGACAGCTGACGCGCGCGCATGCGCCGTCGCGCCGTCGCCCACCATCTGTGCCGCGCGCGCTTCTCCTTCGAGAACATTCGACAGCTGACAGCGCATGCGCCGTCGCGCCGTCGCCATCTGTGCCGCGCGCGCGCTTCTCCTTCGAGAACATTCGACAGCTGACAGCGCATGCGCCGTCGCGCTGTGTATATACTCAAGGTCGGCGCTCGCTCGCTCAGTTGCCGCTCGTCCGTTGGTTTGTACGGCGCGTCGACGTCCAAGGTCGCGGTGAAATGAATTCCAACGAATCCACAAACACAATGATCGACGTCCCTTCGACCAGCGCCGTCCTTTCGCATACGTGTGTACGTGTTCACTCATTTAACACCCCCTCCTACAACCACGTTAACCAATTTAGCCATCGACCCAAGTAAGTCGCAATTTAACACCCCATTTCACAACCACGTTAACCAATTTAGCCATCGACCCAAGTAAGTCGCACTTTAACACCCCGTTAACCAATTATATGCTCCGCATCCTCCTCAGTGTTCCCCCGAGGGAAGCTGCGGGCAATTTTTTGTCACAGGAAGTGTTTGATTATGAAATAAGCATCGAGGACGGAATCTCGGATCATAAGGTGGTTGCAGCAACTCTTAAACCAAATAAAAAATTAGAAAAAATAACCAGAGTAAAGGTGTACAATTTTCAGGCCGCAGATGATACCTCAATTCTTGATTACTTAGAAATGGCTTTTGACGCTATCCCGCCTACAGATGATGTATATGACCTCTGGGAATACTTTAAGAAGGTAGTAAACGACTGTTTGTCACGTTTTGTTCCCCAAAGAGAAAAAAGAACTGCAAAAGCTAACCCATGGATTACCGGAAGTATCATTCACCTAAAACGGCGACTATGTCGCGCCCCCCAAGAAAATACCAAGAAACTCGTCTGTTATTGCTCACATTAGTGCTCAGGTACGAAGAGAAGTCAAGCAATCTAAAAGTAATTTTCTAACTAATATATTGTCTGAATACATATCCAACTCTCCCCAGAAGTTTTGGCGGTACCTGTCTAGTTCGCAGTCTGAAATAACTGGGCTTTCAATAGACGGGACCTCCTATAGCGAACCGATTCAGATTGCCGAAGCACTCAATCATTACTTCAGTACTGTTTTAGATGCGGAAGCATCTTATACTCGCGCCTTGTAGTGCCCCGTCCGCGCCGTCCGCACCGCTTCTCGAACATTCGACAGCTGACGCGCGCGCATGCGCCGTCGCGCCGTCGCCCACCATCTGTGCCGCGCGCGCTTCTCCTTCGAGAACATTCGACAGCTGACAGCGCATGCGCCGTCGTGCTGTATATATACTCAAGGTCGGCGCTCGCTCGCTCAGTTGCCGCTCGTCGGTTGGTTTGTACGGCGCGTCGACGTCCAAGGTCGCGGTGAAATGAATGCCAACGAATCCACAAACACAATGATCGACGTCCCTTCGACCAGCGCCGTCCTTTCGCATACGTGTGTACGTGTTCACTCATTTAACATCCCCTCCTACAACCACGTTAACCAATTTAGCCATCGACCCAAGTAAATCGCAATTTAACACCCCATTTCACAACCACGTTAACCAATTTAGCCATCGACCCAAGTAAGTCGCACTTTAACACCCCGTTAACCAATTATATGCTCCGCATCCTCCTCAGTGTTCCCCCGAGGGAAGCTGCGGGCAATTTTTTTCTCCAAGTATTGATCATTCAAAAAAAAAGGCTGTACGTTCGATGATACTAGTTTCAATCTTCTTACCGTATCTAAAGAGGGCGTAATGGCATTACTGCTTGAATTGGATCATTAAAAATCACCTGGTCCGGATATGATTCCCAACAAATTTTTGAGGCGCTACTCTGGTTGGGTTTCTAGTTTCTTAGTTAAAATTTTTAATTTATCATTGTGTACTGCAGCTGTTCCGATTGATTGGTTATTAGCAAGAGTTGCGCCCATTTTCAAAGCTCGTGACCGCCTTAATGTTTGTAATTACCGTCCAATTTCTATCACATGCACGGCGTGCAAAGTAATAGAACATATAATTTCAAAATATATATTTCAATATATAGAAAACAATAATCTGTTTTATAATAAGCAACACGGTTTTAGAAAAAGCCTTTCAACCGTCACTCAGCTTTTTGAATCTGTTCATGCTTTCGCTACAGCGATAAACTCAAAAGAACAAGTCGATGCTATAGCAATTGATTTCTCTAAGGCCGTTGATAGAGTATGTCACCAGAAACTTATTCAAAAAATGTTAATACTTGGTATTGATCCCGCAATTGTAAGATGAGTTAAAGCGTACTTGCGCAATAGGTTGCAGTTTGTTGAAATAAGTGGCGCACGTTCTTCTTTTTTACGCGTATCCTCTGGTGTGCCACAAGGCTCCGTGTTGGGACCTCTACTCTTTTTAATTTATGTGAATGATATTGGAACGGTTGTGCCCCCTTTTGTTGATGTAAGGTTATATGCAGATGATTGTCTCTTGTTTTGTCATGTGAAAAGTGTTTCTGATCAAATGCTCCTCAATGATGCTCTTCGATGTATTGACAACTGGTATGAAAAATGGGTTATGAATATAATTTTGATAAAACTGTTTGCATGACAATTTCAAATAAAAAATCCCCACTTAACTATAAATACACAATAAACAATAGAGAAATTAAGAGTTCTAATGAGTTTAAATACTTAGGTGTTACTATATCCAGCAGTTTAAAGTGGGACAATCATATTGACAACATTACAGGACTGGCGAAGCGAAAGCTGGGTTTTCTGAGAAGGAAACTCCGTAATGCAACGCCCTCTGTTAAATTGTTGGTGTATAAGACTATTGTTAGACCAACGCTGGAGTACGCAGCTATCATCTGGGATCCGCATACTAAAACTGAAATTAACAAACTTGAACGAGTACAAAGATTGGCCGCGAGGTTTATTTATTCAAATTACATGAGAACACAGTCTGTATCACTTTTGCTTGCTAGGGCTGACCTTCAATCGTTAGCTACACGTAGAAAAATAGCTCGCTTAAGAGAGAAAGAGAGATAATTAGAGAGGAAAGGCAGGGAGGTTAACCAAGCTTGGCTCGGTTGGCTACCCTACACTTGGGGTGGGGGAAAAGGGGAATAATAGAACGAAAAGAGACAGAAAAGTAGAGGAGTAAGAAAGAGAAGCATAAATAGTCAAAATTTATTCATGACCTGTATCATAAGAACTACAAGCTGGATCCTAGTGTATACCTGCGCCCCCCAGGACGAGTTTCGGCTCGTACCAATCACTCATTTTCTGTCCAAGCTTATGTACCGCGGGTGGATGTATTTAAGTTTTTGTTTCTGGTGCGATCTATTGTTCACTGGAATGCGCTTCCTCCCGAGGTACTTACAGGATGTAGATCCTCACAGGATTTTCAACGACGGCTGGACTTGTTTTTTGCCTAACAATGTTTGTGTATTGTTCACCTGTTCACCTCTCACCCTGCTACAGCCTGCAAGGGCTAGCAGTATTGTAAATGAATAAATAAATAAAATAAAGCCATCAGGTTCATTGCTTCCTCATATTCACGTTTTCACAGTGTATCAGGAATAACAAGAACTCTTGGTATATTACGAATTATTAATCACAGAAAATATTCTAGATTATTCTTTTTTCATAGCATCTACTTTACCAACAGCCCTTTCTCACGAAAATTCCTTCATTGAGCCGCAAACATTGCAGCCCGATGTGATCACGATCACAACGTACGTCCACAATTTGCTCGCACAGTATACATAGTCTTCATTGGTTTTTTCAATAAACGAGTAGAATGTCCTTCCCCGCAACGTTGCAATTATTAAAAAATTGAATGGTTTCCAATCAGTCCCTACTATCGTTCTAAAGTGAGCAGTCCTGCTATACTAGTTGATTTGTCGGATTCTAAGTTTGCATTTATTCTGTGTGTAGTTTTTTATCGTTCGGACTCTGTCATATATTCATTGATCGCTTATTTTACTTTACTAAACCTTGTATTACTAAACTGTGTTTTTCTTTTTTGCATTATGTTTGATTGTACTGCATATTTTCATTTTTGTCTACCCCCCCCCCCCCCATGAAATATTGCCGGTGCTAGGGCTCTAAGGGTCAAATGAATAAAATGAATGAAATCAAACAAGCAGCATTTTATTGCACCTCTTGATACGTGGAAGCTTCTTTATTTAGTGCAGCTACATGAATTACTTGTGATTTATTGTGGATAACTGGTCTGACGTCATCGGCATCATTATGCAAATGTCTTACTGCGGTGCTTGTATTCTTGTGCAGTTACCCGATTTTCTCGGTAAGGAGGGCGCTGCCGTTGATAATAGTGTCGTTTTAGTTGTTGTCATACATTGATCATTCAATTAGAGGTAAATTGTTCTTTGACTTTAGTGTCCCTTCAAACAGCAGCACTCGTTTCTCCCTTGGCGGAGATTCGCGGGTATACATTTCTTCCGCTTTCCTTCAGGTGCCGCAAGAGCCGCAGTCGCCCAGTGTCCTACTCTGCGCCCAAAACGCGTTGCACTTGTGATTGAGTCTCTACGAAAGGCTGGTAGTTTCTGTTGCGTTGTTATACCATGCCACAAATGTGAATAAACGCGAAGGAGTTTATGGCAGCAGTGAAATTCCAGCGGCTTGCGTCAGAACGCCCGAAACAGACAACCGCCAGACATGAATTGCGTACAGTACACCATAAATAAAGTGCATGCGCTGGCAGTCCTTGTCGGAGTTCACGCCTTCTGAGAAAATGATTGTGGTGCGCTATGCTCTGAACAAGATCGGAGTTCATTCCTTCTTCCCTAGTGAACCGATCAGTCAGGATTTTGTGTGGTACGAAGCTGTTCCTGTTCGCGCCAGCGTAAGGGCTGCAAATATGAATGAATGCACGTACTTGTTGGAACAATGTATGCAAGGCATAGCGATTCTGCGCGGTACAGTTATGAATCTTTTGACGTAAAAACGGCGGCTGGACGCTTGCAAACAACGGAAGACACCTTGCCGCAACACTATCGTTTCAGAGAGCAAACCAACTAAAGATACGAAAAAAAATCGTGAATATTACGCATTTTGTGTGTATTTATAATTTCTAGCGCATATATACTCAGTAAAAAGCTATTTCCAGGTAAGTAGGTACAGTCTGGCCCCAGGTGCATTTTCTCTTGAGACCAAGTGAACATTTCTCACTAATGATTACCTTGCCCTCGCCCATTGCACGATAATACCTCTGCAATTGGAGTACTTCATTGATATAAAAAGTCACAGTACAACTTTGATGTCAACCATGTTTTGAAAAAAGTTTGCATAAAAAATAACGCATGCAAAATCGTGTTCCGGACGCGCATCCTAAATTACAAAAAAATTGCGTATTGCTACCTCAAGCATGCGTTGATGCGTGCAGTCAACTGAAAAAAAAATTGTTGGCTAAAGCAGTCACTACGTCAGGGCTGCTTGACATATGGAGCTGGACATAAAAATCATTCCCATATAGGCATGCAGTCACTCTCATTCCACGTTGTAAGCGGAGCAGTCCTTGACTTGTGAAACGCACTTCACCCCGGCGAGGACTACACCATCTATGCTTAATAGATATTAACGATTAGTGATGTCTTCTGCGATCGGGCGGGTCGTCGAAATGATGCGTTTTCGAAGACTAGCTCATTCAGTGGTGCGACGAGAGACCGTTGCTCCAAACAGGCACTGCACCTGTCTTACTTTACTGTATTTTACTGCTGTTACTTCACTTTTACTTATTACTTTCACCAGCACATATGCAAGAGAAAGGGGGTCTCATGACTTCGACATAGCTGTACACAGTCTGCTCAAACTACCGCCGACAGTCACGTCGCATAGGAAAGCTGATGCCTGTACCCATCCCCCCCCCCCCCCCGCCCTGTCAAGTCAGTATGAGCACCTCCCTCCACAGTGAAAAACTTCTGGCTACACCCCTGCCATGCCCGAAGGAGTAACTTAAGATATGGCTAATCTGTGTTTAGAGACGGCCACTAGGAGCAGAAATATTTGCAGAAATATTCTACCTGGTGCTCCTGCGTCGAAGTCCAGCATAGGTCCGTCCATTCGGGCGTCCACGGCTGTGAATAGTGCTCAGTGTGTGGCGCTTGCATGAAGGACTCAGCTCTTGCCAGCAGCTGTAAAGAGTAGCAACCAGTAGAACTCCATTTCTCCTACAGTAAAACGCGTTTCAAAACCTGAAAAACCCTAATTTTACTCCAGCCAAAATACGTTATGATATCATTGAAAACCGTAGTTCAGTAGAGCAGTTCATTTG
The DNA here is from genome assembly GCA_013436015.1 of Rhipicephalus annulatus. NCBI lineage: Eukaryota > Metazoa > Arthropoda > Arachnida > Ixodida > Ixodidae > Rhipicephalus > Rhipicephalus annulatus. Next base: position 625,390 of record WOVY01000224.1, on the reverse strand, counting down.
GCAATATTTACAGTCGTCCAAGGAGCAAGGGCACATTATAATGCTTCTCTGTGAAGTACGTTAATATGTGCACCACGTGTACCGATGTAGCATTTGTGATACTTCGCACATGCGGCAATGCCTACATCGTGCAGCCTGCAAGATGCGTCAAAACGTGCAATTTTCTTGAAGGGTGGGGTATCTTGTCAGGTCGTCAGCCATTGAAGTGAATGTGAATAGATGCCGCCGAAGCGCAAACCTCGATGAGAAATATCATCCTCACGTAAAATTCCATAAGCATACCGCATAGCAATTGTATAAATGAGCTGTTGGTGTCACTATCTGAAAAAAGGTTCTGCTCACGGATCACTCGTAAGCACGGGTGCAATTTAAGTTTTCCTATTTATTTGAATTATTTCGAATAAACTATTTCAGTTGTTACGCCAGTGCCTGTCCCGTCACTCTTCGTGTTTAGTGTTTTTGTGTGCTACCCAACTCTGTAATATTCAACACAAAACAAAATATCTGCATGCATTGCATTTTCTTGATGGCATCTCCTGGTCGACAGCAATTCCAAGGACGGAAAATTAAGCGCGTTGCCTGATGGTGGACAATCTCCCGGAACGAGCTTCAGCACAAGAAAAAAAAAGTTGCAACACAAGAGCACTCTTACTGAGTGACATAGATTTCTTCATAATATAAACATGTGGGATTTAATGTTCCAAAACCGCCATACGATTTTGAGAGAACGAGTAGTTGAGAGATCTGGAAATTATGACCATATGCTCATCGTCAACGTGCGCTGACATCGCAAAGTAAACGGGCGTCTAGAAGCTTTGCTCCTTCGCAATGCGACTTTGCAGCTTTAACTAACAACCTTCGAGTCCGCAGCCGAGTACCCTAACCACGATACAACTGCGATGGACGCCAAAGAATATTATATAGAAAGTAGCAAGTACGAATTTTCTACAAAACGAAGCTCTATCAAGCCAAATGAGCAATATTATCATAATAGAAACGACTCCCGAATGATTTTTATATTGTACATACCTAAATACAGCAGCCCGAAGTGGTCACCTTGTAGTTCTTCCAGCAATGAGGAGGTGAGCAGCCCGAGCAGCTACGGCGATGGTCGAGCACTGTGATCCGAGAGCTGCGACCGGTGGTTGCGAGCGAGGCTACCGCTGTGGCGGTTTCTGCAGCTGCATGCCCCGAAAGCTCTCACCCACGCGCGCAGGGTCCGTCATCGGTTGCGGAACCATCCGTCTTTCTAGCTTCTCAACATGTGCAGCCGTTCCGGGATCAGTCTTTGGTTGCTTTATATAGGTTTTATTTTTTCGACTGTGTTTGTTCATTCACTCCCTGGTAAAATAAAAGCCGCACGCCGGTACTGCTCCGTGGACCTTTACATGACACAGACCTAAATAATAAATAAATGAATAACTATATTATTTATTTATTTATATCTTTATTTATTTCCTAATACTGTTCGCTGTTATGCGCGTAGCAGGGCTCTTAAGGTGAATGTGCGCATAACACAAGAACAAGTACAACGTATTAAAACAAATAAAACTGTCGCAAAGTGTTTTTTTTTTGTAAAACTAAAACAAGTTAAGCATGAAGCTGTAGAAAAGAACATACATAGAGATATGGTGATGGTGGCCTTGCACGCGATGTTAAATGAAAAGAGGAAGTGTTGTGGAGCACCGTGACAATGTACTTGAAACACTTGCAACAAATATTTTATAAAAACATTTTAGTGCACTCATCAAAGCTTCCAATGCTAGTCAAATTTCATACAGACAGCGGCAACTGGTCCTACTTTTTTATCGCTAAAACAGAAAAGAATACGCAGCACGGCGAAATAACGTTTTGGAATCGAAAACACAAATTGATTGCTTGATCAGTCACTTCTGCTTCGTCCGGGTTCAAGATAAGTCTTACTATCATTATTTAGGTGTCTTTTTGATTGAAAATACGAAATTTAGGTCTACCAAGCTTTGCAGCGTTTCACCAGTGGAGGAATTTCAATCAATCAAAACAATTCAGACCGAAAGTCATACCTTGATATATTTAGTCAGGGAATATCATGACAAGGTTAGTTTTTAGAATTTTCTGTTTATTTTTATGCAAGTACCTAATGTTCTTTGAACCAAACATTATACTGCACTGGCATAGGCTAACGTTGGCTTTCTGTACGTCAAGTATGCAAGGAGCTTATTGGATATTGTTACTAGGTATAAATTGCAGCGAAGGAATTATATTTTTCTCGCTGCAGCTGTACAAATGCTGTTCATGTGTAGTTTCCCACATAAGTATTTTGAAATTATTAAGCCTGGGTGATTTATTGTGTCACATTCGGTAAGAATAGCGGCATTAATACCATAATTACATTTATTGACGTGCTTTTTGTTCATAACCATGAACATAGCTCAATTTTATTTCTTTATTTTTACTTTTCATCTTCATTTTTACTTTATTTTTACACCTCATTTTTCTGGCGACCAATTTCATGATATAATAAGCGATGATCTGTGAGCAGCAAAACGGTAATTCCAATGCCTTTGTCAAGACCAGTATTGTTCATGTAAATTGAAAAAAAGGAGTTATATCGTGGATGGATATCTGTTGTAGGCCTGAAATGTTTTTATCAAAATGGAGAGAGGGGTAAATAATGTCCAACAGATTGGGTTATTAGAATTTATCTTACATCATTTTGTTTAACCTGCAATGCATGAGCGGATCCACGTAACAACTTCATAAGTTATAATTATTTTTAATAGGTTAATTATTAACTGGGAATACTTAAGCTGATCAAAAGCGTTGAATAAATCTAAGCATGTAGGGTCGATCTGTTTGTCTTTTATTCTGTGCCCTTCTAAAGTCATTAGTTGTACCTGCCAGTTCTGCAATAGTGGATAGGTTCTGTTGAAAGCCGTGATGATTAGTTATAGAAAGCCTTCTTGTCTTTAAGGTCACTATACACTGATTTTGATTCAAGAAGCTTGCAGCACACACATTTATAAAATAAAATGACGAGCATCATGTGCGCGCGCGTGGTTATTTTGCATCATAAAATTAGCAGAATAAACTATATGGCACGCCTTTCGGTATGTTCTACTCCCCTCTGTAAATCCTGAGGCCACTGGGGGTAACACAAGAAAATTAATATACACGCTACCAATAACACATACAAACCACCACAGCTGCTGAACAGGCCTTGCTATCACAGCCAGACACGCCAAGGTGGGGCAGATAACTTATTCACAGCCAGTATTGCAAAAAACTACTGACAGAGCGAAGAAACAAACACACGTAAGGAAAAAAGACGAGAATAAACAGCGCTGGACATGGGATGGCTAATGAAAGACAGACAAAAGCGTTGAGCTGACAGCCACCCGTTTATTGGAATGATATGCAACATTGAAGATTTGCGCAGTGGTTCACCAGGTACTCCTTCGCAGAGAGACAACAAGTCATCATGTCAGATGCGTCGGTGAAACAGCTTTTTATATTTGACAATTGACTGATTGCACATGTAAAGTGTAAGGCATAACGACGACCACGGACTTAGGGAGAGTACACACACATAGAGCGCCTAAGCACAGCTCAATTACGCAGCAACATCGACGGCACCTGGACGCAAGCATTTTGATGTGTATGAATATGGTAAGTTTTCTTAATCCATCATACCTACACTTTAGTCTCTCTGTACGTTGCTGGTCGAAATTTCAGAAACCATGGGAGCACGCAGCAAACTATGATTCCCAGACACGTGCACCGCCACTTTCAGGGTGGAGACAACTTTTCGCCGACTTCACGACGCTGTTACTTTACGAGCGGTCATATTGGTTCAAGCGTGCCTGGCGGCGTGCCATGCCAAGCGTGGCAACAGTGCGGCTAACGCGTCGGTTTTTAGGTTGATTTGATTGATATGTGGGGTTTAACGTCCCAAAACCACTATATGATTATGAGAGACGCCGTAGTGGAGGGCTCCGGAAATTTCGACCACCTGGGGTTCTTTAACGTGCACCCAAATCTGAGCACACGGGCCTACAACATTTCCGCCTCTATCGGAAATGCAGCCGCCGCAGCCGGGATTTGAACCCGCGACCTGCGGGTCAGCAGCCGAGTGCCTTAGCCACTAGACCACCGCGGTGGGGCAGGTTTTTAGGTTATTAGATATGTTCTTGGGTCACTGTGATGGGCTACTTTGTGCCACGGTCACACCTGCCAAGTTTCTCGTATTGGCCGAGAGACCACCCGGATAATGACCGTTTCTTCCGGTTGTAAGGTTGTCGTGAAAATATCCCGGAAATTGAAATTTCTGTGTGTGATCTGGATGCATTCACAAAAAAGCAGCTCAATCTGCTCCAGGCTTTTCTAGCCTACCGCATTTTATTATAAATGAGTTTAAGATGCGTTCATCTGAACGAACAGTAGAACCTCCGTGATGTGAAACCGCAGCAGATACGAATTCGTGAAATTCCCCAGCCAAACTCCACTACGTCTATTGGTCCTGAATTCGAACGTTCCGAACACATTTTCTAACCGCGGTGGGTGATAGGAACTTTAGTACGGAAACCGTTGAACGAAGGAGTAGAGCACCACACTCGAAGCTTAGAAAGTACGCGTGTGACCGGCACACGCACTGTCTTCTACAGTGCCTGTGACTGTCATTGCCACAACCGCTGTGGGTGGAACCACGGTCGCTCTTGACACGATCATGTATGGCGACGACGTAACTGACAGAACCCCGAAAGTGTGCGCTCAACAAGCGAAAGCAATGCTGCTTCCCGCAAACTCTGTGGACGAAACTGCGGCAGATGCGATCGTAGCAATCGTATACATGGCATAAAACCACTTAGTTTTGAAGGCACGTGCGCGGCCAAGCGCACGGGGATTGTAAAAGGTACTACCGTTTGCCGCAACGGCCGCGCACAAAGCCGCAGACGTGGCGACGTGAGAGCGATGTATGAGCTCCGAGGGCACACAGCGGTCAATTAAAGGCAGTTAATACGTGAAAAAAGCCCTAGTTTCACCGCTAGGGTGAAGCGATGAATGTGACAGCCGCAATGTTTGTTACGTTGAGAACGGCAAGCAGATCGAAACGCGCAGCGAGCTGCTCACGCACAATTGACGCACGAAAACAATACACACAGGATGAGAGCGAACTAACAATGTTGACCGCTTGAGACGTAACGCGCTGTTTAAAGAAAAACGATGCACCATACTTAATCAAAAGAACAGATTAGCACTAACTAACAAGTGTCCCAGTTGTTATACTTCTCTGTGTATGAAAAGCGTGCTCTTTTCGCAAACAGGGCCTGCGCAGATACTGAAGTGGCCCGTGTGGGCCCGGCTACTAACTCAATCATTCCAGTCAGACCCGAGGGCACACAATTGTGCCCAGCAAAGGATAAGCACGCAGCCACAAGCATCTACCCTCCTTCTCCCCCATCCATGGGGCAAAGTACGCGTGAGAGATAAGCGCGCAGCCGCAAGCATCTACCCTCGTTCTTCCCCATCTTCGGTGCAAAGTACGCGTGAGAGATAAGTGAGCGTCGGCGTGAGACGACGAGCTGGGCGCCGAGCACCGGTGGCTTTTTTTATTTCTTGAGTGTTCATAGATACAGATACGTATACATATATGGTGAATAACGGCGGTGACGGCAAAAAAAACAGCCTAGACTGTCCATATAATTGCTACCGCTATAAAAGTGGGCCAGGCGTGTTTTGGCATTCCTGTCAAAGGGTCTTGTAGTGAGCGAAGCTTTAACCCGCGCTTTTGCGGCCGCCAGCTGCACCGTACCGTCCGTTCACGTGTGACCTAGCAAGATATACCCGAGTTTTCTAACAGAAATAGATTTTCTAGTTGTGTTGATCCTTCGAGACTTTCACCTTAGTGGCCGGGAAACCCTACCTTTGTGTGTGCGGCCACTCAAAACCACTATAAAACCGATTGAGACCCCAACCCCCTCTCTGTTGTCTGTGGCGATGTTTTTTGTTTGAATGTAAACATTCGACAGAAGTCTGCCTCGTTAAGTATGAAACTGGGTGATTTTTTCGTTAGTTTTTTTTTGTTTTAAAGATGTGTGTTTTAAATTTGGGACCTGACAAGTCTCATGTCTAACTTGCTATGTTACGCCACAGGGGCCTTTAGGAAAAAATAAGTGACGATGATTATGATGATGATGATGACTTTATTGTCACGGGGCTGTGATGTCGACAAACGGAGGAGAATGTAGATGACCGCGGCGGTCTAGTTGCTAAGGTACTCCGCTGCTGACCCGCAGGTCGCAAGATCAAGTCCTGGCTGTGGCAGCTTCATTTTCAATGGAGGCGAAAATGCTGTGCTCAGATTTGGGTGCACGTTAAATAACCCCAGGTGGTCGAAATTTCAGGTACCTTCTACTGCGGCATCTATCATTAACATACGTTGGTTTTGACACGTTAAACCCCTTAAATCAGTTATTCAGTTATCAATCGAAGTTGAAACTTTATTTGATCAAACTTATGGCTGGTGAGCAAAAAGTCACCTTACAGAGTTACACACTGGCACTGTTGGCACCGAATAGAGCGTTGGACGTCGATTAACTCGCAAGTGATGAAGCACGTTGGCACTTATACATGTGCCGTCAAATATTCTAGTGTTATCGCTAGTGCCCACGCAAGTTCTAGAATAATCTGAAATTTTCACTAGGGCGAATGTTCTTAACAAAAATATCTACTACAGTCCTGTAGCTTCTCGAACATCACTGGCGTTGATTTACGCTGATAATTACAGTAAAACGGGACGATAACAAAACATGGGGAAAGAACGTGGCAATATATATACACAAGAATATACATGCACGCAAGCTACGCACGCACGTTTGTGGGCGTGTATATTTATGCAGCCATTTGAAAACAAAAACGCTCGGCAGGAAGGATCACGGCAGCTTAATTTGAGAATGGGTAGCATTCCGACTTGCCAAGAAAACAAACGTACGTGAAAGATAGTCACACACGTAACGAAACAAATTTTCTAAAGCATTTAGAAGCCCGAGTATTGATACAAATACATATACACGAAGTATTGGTGTACTCAACGAGGAGAATTAGATAATCACGAGGGAATTGATAAGAACAAACTACCGTGTCTGTCACCTTCTTACCAATGCGCACGTTTCGGGCTTGAGCCATTTTCCGTCGCGTCGTCTGCATCCTCTTAGAAATGATAGTACGACATGTTTGTCATCTTTACACTGCTAAGCAGCGCATCGTGACACACTTCGATTATCTTTGGACGTCGTTGGCTTCTTTTCCGGTCTTGCCCATGTGGCAACAATACGGTCGCTTCTCAACGCAATGTGGTAACATATCTTCTTTGAAGGTTTACCCTGTGAGCGCCGTTTCCAGGCGTGGCCGATCAGTGGCGAGCGCTTAGGTGGAGTCACGCATATATAAGGAAGGCCATGATAACGATGTTTGCTGTTGGGCTCTTTGAAACAAGGTGGGGGTTAGAGGCATGGTTGTATTGGAACATTTTACAGCATAAATGTCTGGTGGCCTCTCAGGCATCAGGAGTTCAGGAATTTTTTAGGACGAAGCTCTTTATAGCAGCACCCGTTCGTCCCTCGTCGCTGTTTTAGTAGTGTGTAACAAGTATAACATTTCGACCTGCAAGGTGGTGCCAGTGAGAGATTTTTTGTGTGCGTTGTTGAACAATAAAAGATAGTGCTCAATGTACATTCCAATGGCTGCTAAGGAGGAATGAAAGACAGAAGAATTCGGCTTTTAGTTAACTCGCACGTGGCGAATTTTTTATTGTTCAACAACGCACAGAAGACAAGAAAGGGTTGCTACGTTATACTCGCTGGGCGTAACCTCATAGGTTTTAGAAAGGTTTAGCGAGCGTTGGGTCGCAGTGCCATGAATACAGTGAACTAGTATATACCATGAACATGAGGTGGTTAAAGGTGGGAAGTAGACACGAAGCGCAAGCCGCAAGAAAGTGTGCGTGCGCCTCCTTTCGTTCAGTTCTTGGAATGTCCGCTGGAAGGCGGTGCTTTTATATGAGGAATATATGATGAAAAGATGCGAGATGGTGGTACTTGGAGTACTGAATAGGTGGACGAACGGACACACAGAGAGATGCATGGACGGACGCATCGATGGCTGCATGGACGGATGCACGCATGGATGGACGCAGCAGCAGATGCATGGACGAAAGCAGGGACGGACGCACAGATGAACGTGTGGACGCACAAACAGACGCACGCACGGACGGGCGGATGGACGCATGGGCGGCCACACAGACACACGCATGGATGGACGGAAGCAAGAACGTATGGACGGGCGGATGCTCTTTTCTATCTCTTCAAACTTCTGTCCTCGATATCTGTCGTCTTTGTAAATAACATATACGTAACACGCATAAAAATTGTAGTCATGAGCACCTAGTCTTCTAAAACTTTAACCCCCGCCACAGTGGTCTAGTTGCTAAGGTACTCGGCTGCTGACCCGCAGGTCGCGGGATCGAATCCCGGCTGCGGCAGCTGCATTTCCGGTGGAGGCGGAAATGTTGTAAGCCCGTGTGCTCAGATTTGAATGCACGTTAAAGGAACCCAGGTGGTCTAAATTTCAGGAGCCCTCCACTACAGCGTCTCTCATAATCATATGGTGGTTTTGGGACGTTAAACTCCACATATCAATTATTGTAAAACTTTAATGCATATAGATTGCCCATGCTTAGCTTATCTTTTTGTTGTGTCATTATCATCATCACCATCATCATCATCAGCCTGACTACGCCCGTTGCAAGGCGAATGCCCCTCTCATGATCAGCTAACCTACCCGGTCTTGTGCTTTCTGCTGCCACGTTATACTTGCAAACTTTCTAATGTGAGCGGCCCGCCCATCTTGTTGTCTTCCCTTCGTGCGTTTGCCTTCTCTGGGAATGCAGTCAGTTCCTCTGATGACCAGCGGCTTTCCTGCCTACGTGATACATGTGCGGCCTATGTCCATTTCTTCTTCTTGATTTCAACTATGATATTCGTAGCCATGGTTTGTGGCCTGACTCACTCTGCTCCCTTCTTGTCCCTTGAAGTTACACCGGCCATATTCCTTTCGATAACTCACTGCGTCGTCATCTATTTAAGCTGAACCCTCTTTGTAATTCTCTGTTACGGTAAGTACCGATAAGATGCAGCTTCTATGCACGGACCTCTTGAGGGTTAATGGCAGATTACCATTGATGGTTTGAGAATTGATCCACCTTATCTTTATTATTCTGCAAAGGACCAACCTGCTTACGTCACAAAGGTTCAATATGCAGACTGCTGCACTAGGGACCTGAGGGGGCCTCATGCACTGCGCACCACACGTCTGTTAAGAATTTCAAGTATGCATGCCACTTTGGGGACTTCTCGAAATATCTCTGGTGCGCCTACCGCTTTTTGTTACTTTCCACATCTTCTTCGCCATTATGGTTGCTGCTTTTTTCCTTACTGCCATACTTCTACATTACCGCTGCCGTGAGCTAAAAGCCCGTTAGGGCAGCCACATTTCACACCCTTGTTCGCATCGAGGCCTTCGGCCATCGGCGATTAGGCAACCTACTCTCCAGCTTCCAGTCCTTGCGGGGGATCACGCTCCGGACACCCGATAGGCCATGTTCGAGAAGGAGCGCTGAAGAATCTGCCAGCTGGTTCACCGCGGCGCTTTTGCTGAGAGGTATTTTTCAAACCTTGAGTACAATCTTGCTCTAGGGCTCCAAAAAATTGTGAGGGTGCTTTTTTTACTATAGCCAAATAAATGACGTTTGCAGGAGACGTGTAACTTTTACTCAGCAGGCACGGCTCGCATTCGATTCATGCAGACTAACTCTAAATGATTGCCATTTTTCCACTTCAAGGGGTAGAATATTTTGTTGTAATCTTTTTTAAATGCAAAAATTAGATTGTGTGGTTAGCCCTGCGTACGTGAGACAGGCAGATTTGACTAAAATTAAATTTTATGTTACCCCGTAAACAATTCCTAAAAGTTTTACGAGCATAATTAACACCATTATATCAAGAAATAGGGCGCCTACACTCAAATGAATGCTAAAGCAATGAACACCTTAAGCACAAAGTTTCGTCGAGTGGAGCCAGCGGTAATGCCTAGGTGACCAAAATAGAACATTAGTAATGAACACTAAAAACTTCCAAGCGGTTTGAGGAGTTTCGAGGAAAAGCCTTCAAACGCATGAATATGTGTAGCTTTTGAATTGGCTCAGGAGACAGGTTTTTTTTTCGGCACCTAAGATTTCGTCCAAGGAACGGCTTCAGCTTCATCCTTCGATTGCTGGTTGTTCTGACATTATTCACCGTGTGCTTGCTGCTATGCCCGATCCCCCCCCCCCCCCCCCGCCAACCACCATTCTTCCTCCATTTCACACGTCGACTCAAACACACTCCATTGATGCGGCAGTGACGAATGGGTCTGGCTCACGCAGCTGGGCGCCCCGCCCTTCCGTCACACGTGCGTGGCCAGCCATTCTGTAGGTCTCCACTCTGTTTGCTTATTTTACTGCTCTCTGAGGGCGGCACGTTCTACGACACGTCTCTGCCGGGGAGTCTCACAGAAGCCTCTTCCTGCTTTCGAAAGACATGCCTGTACTTCATCCACGAAAGCTTACCTTCGAGGGTATCGGAATAAACGCCGCGTTTTCAGATGCAAGCACATGCCTCAGAAGGGCGGATGAAGAGGGCAAAGGCTCCGCAAGAGCTAGCTGACGAAACAGTTATGTCTAATTGTCTAAGCACGCACAATACGCATAAATACGTCTCGAAAGAAGACAAAAAGTTTTATATGTTGATTAACTGTCGTTTCTCGGATATAGGTGAAGTTGTGATAATGAAGCACGCCACCTAACATCTGACCTGTAGATTTCTAGAAGGTACATCTGCGTTCGTACAAAATGCAGCAGCCGCAGCCTGCTATCACCCACACCTTTGTGCTTAGTACCACACCATGCCGGCCACAAAACTGTCGTGACGAGGCGCTAGCAAAAGTACTACATTCAGACTTTGATAAAAATTACCTGCAAACCCAAGTGAAATCCCGGCTGCATTTTCAAGTAATATAGAGAGCACTTGGACTACTTTTGGGTTTTTCATTTAAAGATGTTGGAGTCTTCCACATTTCCATTACCTCCTTACTAGCCTGTCACGCTTGGCTTCTCTTTGCACCCCTTAACCATGCAGGGAGCAGAGGAACGTCTGTGGGTGTAATATTGAACCTCCTCATTTATACTAGAATGGCAACTGTGCGGATGGATGGATGAATAAATTTATCTCGCTGTGCCCTTTAGGTCGGACGGCGGCTCACGCCACCTAGCCATCAAGTTATGTACTACCATTATGTGTTTAGGGATTGAATTTCACTCATGCCTCGTTTGCAGCCACAAACCAGTTAGCCTCCTACTGGTTATTTTTCCCTGTTTAAAGTCTATTTTGCCTTCACTGTCTCTTAACTCCAATGCTTTGAAAATTCCACGCCATTATTTTCGACTATAGGGTAGAGCCATTTATAAAACAATATCAAGTGTTCAACCGTTTCTTCTTCTTCTCCACCCACACTACATAACGTGTCTGTGCCTCCTTAATTGGCTAATTGGCTCAGTACGTCTTGGTCCACAACACTCGCCTTCTGGCCTCGAACAGTAGATAACTACCCGAGAACTATCGTAGATCATTTTTTTTGAAGTTTCCAGCTTGAAAGTTCGGTTGGTCTCCAGTGATAATATCGTAAGCATTCCAATCTTCCACATGTCCCTCTCTGTTTCTTTCACCTTCTTCTCAACCAATATTGGCTTTTGGCTTCGTATTCTACTGTTCTCTAAAGGCTTCCTTGACAGTTTTCGAGTTCGCTTCCTCGATTTTATATGAACAATCTTCACGTACACGTAGCGGAAAACTTACCTCGCCCAACGCTCTTCAACCATTTTTCTCAATCGCTCTTCAAATTCTATCTTGCTGCTAGCTTCGCTGCAAGTACAACTGCAAGTACAGCTGTGAACCTACGTCATTATTACAGATTTCGTAAGATATAGAAGTAGACACGACGCGTCTGTATCTAAGTGTGCACGCTTACGCAACTGTGCAGTTCATTGAAGCTGCGGTACTGGTGTCTAATGTTAGTAATGCCCGAACATGTAACGAATATTTATGAATGGCTACAGTTCAGCATATGGTTGAACACAATGCTAAACACTGAGGTCACACGTTTCAGCTTTCACTAGTTAAGCAGCGAAAGCTGGGTGGAGTGCTTGGGTTTTGATTTTTTTAAGTGTGTGTTATGAGTGACGATGCCACCGGTGCCAACGCCTTTAACATTCCCGGCGAGGGCCGACGATGACGCTGACTCTAAACGAACACCACACTACCACCGATAAAAACTGCCATGGTGCACACTTTCATAGTAAACTCACCAACCTCTTAATCTCTTCTGCTTGCACAATTTTGCGTCTTGCCCTCGTTCGCTTGCCTTCGCTTGGAGTTTGCTCGCCCAGCCGTGGTGCTCTTGTGACTAAGGCACTCAGCTGCTGGCGCGCAGGCGGCGGAACTGAATTCCGGGTCTGGCGGCTGTATTTTCAGTGCATCCGAAATGCAGCTGCAGTCAGCCTTGTAGTGATTTTGGGACGCTGAACTTCACATATAAATCAATCAATCAGTCAATTGATTAATCGATCAGTCAAATCAATCCACTCACTCCTAATGACCAGTGGTTATCTTGCCTACGCCCAATGTGCATCAGTGGGAATCAACTAGAAGGCATCATGTTAGACATCACGATGTGATAGCAGATATCTACATGTTTGGCTAAAATCTCGTTTTTAATGATTTCAGGTTGCTCTGAATAATGACAAACGGCATTTTTGTGACTAAGTCTGGTGTCAATGCGCCTGCTCGTAAGCTTTCTTGGCGTGAAGCTTTTTGTAATAAATTCAACAGTAATATATTATGTGGGGTATACTGTTACAAAACCGCAATATGATTATGAAAGACACTTGATGAAATAACTGCATCGGGAATAAAAATTATACTTGAAGTATCATAGTGTAATCAAGTGTAGTTGCAAGTGAAAAAAGAAACCTTCGAACATCACTGGGATCGTTGCCCATGCCTTCTTTATTCAGAGAAGCTTCAGGGAGGCATATGCAAATGCTGCGTAGTCTTCGCAGGCGAGTGTGCGGGAAAACGAGATCACGGGTGCGTGGGCTGTTTTGTGGCTGAGGAGTTCATCAATTACAAGAAAGCCATGGACCATTTACAAGCCATGCATCTAGCGATTACCACGCCTTGTCAACAACGCTGTCAGGGAACTTTCCAGCGGTCCGTGCCCGCGCACCGCATCGCATCTTGACAAATCTTCACCACGGTCTTCACAAGCAGGTGGAACATAGCCGCAAGAACTTGCTGCCAATAATCAAAACAATCATTTTTAGGTAGGCATAAAGTGCCGCTTCGCGGCACAGACGACTGGTGCAATAAATATTTCTGAAGTGCTGCCCCTGAAAAACGATGGAAATTTCTGGGCACTGCTTAGGTTGTGGACAAAATGGGGGGATACCGCCTTTAGAGCTCTCATAAACATCTCCGGTGAATGCACTGTGCACGAACCCGAAAACTCAAAATGAGTTGATCACTCTCTTTTTAAAATTATACAAAAAGAGATAGTTTAAAACGTCAACTCAAGTTCAAGTTTTTCAATCAGTTCTGACCAGGCCACTGATATATTTCGCGCTGCCAACGTTTCTCTATTTGCATTGTACGTCGAACACGACATGTTGGGAGTACCCTTACTGAAAGAATATTTTGTGCGTTCCCGCGATCTCACTGGCAAGGCACTGGTGAGCATAATGATAAACAGCCTTAGGGGTTATGGCTCTCACCTGAATCTACTATGCGGGCAAGGATACGACGGTGCAGCATCAATGAGCGGTCACCTAAACGGTGTGCAGTCGTTCGATTGCCAAGCCGCACCGCACCCAATGCACGCACCCAAAGTACGTGCATTGTAGTGCCCACTCAATAAACTATGCGCTGCTTCGCGCATACAAACTTCTTAGCGTCAGCGTCCGCAACTGTATGGAGACTACTGTACCGGCAACTTGTGTTTGTGGGAGTTTCGCCACAGTGGACTTACCAACTGCAAGACAAGGTATAGGATAAAACACAAGAAAAAAGACAATCAGTTCTGTCCTTTTTTCAGACAAGGTGGGTAGGGAGTCACAATGCCCTTCAGCATTTTCTTCAGCTTTACGTGCCCTTCGTCCATGTTATCGAAGGTTTTGAGAATAAGGCCATGTCATGTGATACTTCATCGAGAGCGTCGCAGCTACTCGCTGCCATTAGAAAGCCCGAGTTGTTTCACTTCAAATCTGCAGTGACCTCTTTTCTTTGACACAGCCACTTTGCAAGTTTCTTCAAAACGTTGATTGTGACTTGCCACAAGCGTGCGATTACGTAGACAATATTATTGACGTTATTTTCATAAAAAAAGGCAAGTGCCGAAACAAAATTGAACAAGTTATTTCAACGGTCCCTCTCTTTTCTGAATATCACAAACGTACAAATGATCCTACCATGAATCACTGGAAGACAGATGCAAAGAAGCAACGTACCGACGGCAACTCCCATAAAAATGCGTATCTGCCTTTCCTTGTACACATTGAGAATCAATTATTGGACCGGTTCCATGACCCTAAGAAAGTCGTGGTTGGCCTTAAGATGCTGCTGCCAAAATTCTGCGTATCAATAGCCTTTCTACTGATGATGAAGCAGTTCAGTTTTACCATGACGATATTCCTTCAGCTAATGCCATCGAAACTGAGTTCACACTGTAGTTGAGTAAGTGCTGCCAGATCAAAGGAAAAGATCACCCATCTTGCATTTTACAGGCCATAGCGATTTGCAACCGTGACTTTTTCGCGAACAACTATAGACTGCATTTCATTCTGGCGGTGCTACCCAGATCGACGTCGACTACGGAACAGACTTTTCCAACACTCAGAAGGCTGAAGAGTTACTTTGGGAATCATATGAGCAACGAGAGATTGACCAGACTGCGCTCCTCAGTGTCCACCAACAAATTGAAAAGACCCCGGAGCAAGTTCGCACAGACATTTTCAAGTTACCTTGAAGAAGAAACTTTCTCGTTTAAAGATGTCTCAGTGCTTGAACAGTCAATTAAAAGCTAGCCGCAGCTACTCAAGCTGCAACCCTTCTAATCGTGATTCTGAAGAATCTTCCAAGAAAACTATTTGCTAACGGTAAGAAAAAGGATTTCTGAGTATCGGGCTACGCGTTAATTTGTTTTTACTCAATACATTTCGTTGTTGTACCGCAGTTACATTGCGTTATTTTATCAAAAGCTTTTGGTTATCACATGGGTTGGTATCGTCAAAAACAACCTTGCGACACACTGTAACATCAGCACAAATTTTCTGTCTTCACATTAAACGAAGTTCCAACAAAACGTAAACTGTCCACCATGCCCATAGGGGGTTCGCGATAAGTTCATGCATTCATCTACATCCAAAAAATTGGGGGACCCTTAAGCTTCGCCTTTAAGGGTTGAGCGTGGTAGCAATATTTCGTCCTTTGTGCATATTTTAACCTTTTAGTGCATACAATGTAATGGGTAGTATGCTCTAAACCACGAGCAATAAGAGAAATTATGTGCGGCAAGTGTAGGAAATGTTTTCGAACTTGCTATTAACCGGTACGTCGCGTTAAGAGAATATGCGCAGTAAGGTGTGTGCCGTTTGTGATGGGTGACCGGATTGAAAATATGAAATTGGTATGATAGTCCCATACTCTGGCACCCGATGGCAATGTACGCTTGTACCACGCAATACTTCTGCGTACTACATGATATATTGCGACAAGAATATAAATGACGCTGGCGTTTGCGAAGCATGGAACTTATTTTCACAGTTCTTCCACGCAGAGACATCGCTGTGTGGTAGAAAACCTGCTTACCCCGCAGCCGGCCTCGAGTACAATCCTAACTGAATAAGAAAAATGTTTATTGCTTAAATTTAAATATTTATTATTATTTATATTTTTTGCTCACAATCAACGACGCCACCACCCAGAATTCACGCGAAACGAGGCAATGCTATTGCGTTAAAATGCAACCAGCCGTTCAAACTGCATCGACAAACGCCGTTCGCTGACAGTGGCTAACTATTTCGCTGGCAGCTTCCGGTATACAGTATATGCATGGTGC
The DNA here is from genome assembly GCA_013436015.1 of Rhipicephalus annulatus. Taxonomy (NCBI): domain Eukaryota; kingdom Metazoa; phylum Arthropoda; class Arachnida; order Ixodida; family Ixodidae; genus Rhipicephalus; species Rhipicephalus annulatus. The sequence continues at coordinate 609,148 of WOVY01000224.1, read as the reverse complement.
TTAGCAACGGCATGAATGACAAAGGCGGTATAGTGTTCGTTCATGAAGCTGTGGTGCACCCGGCTTTGGTGGTGTTATAGTCCAAACCTTCATTTCTTGCGTTAACCAGAATTTAAGGTCAACACTCCAATTTTTCCACTTGGTACAACTAATCCAAAGGTACCATCGAAATATTAAAAGCATTGATGCACTTCAGTCATACACTAAACAAGGCTAGTGTGAATTTTTAAAATTAACTAAAGTGCTACCGACAACCCCCCGCCCTCCCCCCCCCCCCCAAAAAAAAAATCCTGGGTACAACTCTCGGTCATTGTTCACTCTCTTTAGTTTTAACAATGACAGTTAAAACCTTCGAAAGATAAACTAGGGTACATTGTGGCAGCCTTGAAGAAGGCGACATTGCTTATAAAAAAGTTCGCTCCACTTATGACATCAGGCTTCCACCTTCCAGTGAGTTTCTACCTTATGTGAACGCCAGTCGGTGATTTTATGCTGTCAAGATCTGTTGATACCTAAGAATCAGCAGTAATACGTAATTATGAAATACTATTACATATTTGGTGCAGATTACTGAGGCGCGAAAAAGATTTCGTAAAACGGGAAGAGCACAAGAGAAGAAACAACATCGCCATTCAATGTTTTTGTGCCTCAGTCACTTGCACCAAGCAATAACTAACCGAAAAACAACAGCTTTTAAATTACCGTACAAATGGCCTTCACAAAATGCCTTTACACGATTGTCAAATACCCTTCAAAAACGGTTGAAACACGTGCTCTAACATGCCGTCCGAGGTGGCGAGCGCGCAGCCTGTACGCCATGCGCCTGCCATCTCGGAGGTCAGAGCTCTAGCATGGCCGCCTGGATCGGGGCACGTGGCGGTTGCTCCGGCTGTCCCATTCGGCGCGCACGCCATTGAAGAAATGTAATAGAGGTAGTTTGGCCACGTGCCACTGCGCGGCGCTGTTCTCCCACTCCCTACACATTAGCATTACCGCAACTAAATTGCGGTAATGCTAATGTTGTAGTCGTTTTCACCTTGCCGATGATAGGCAACATTTTTTTGTGGACACGTCTCTTGGCATTCTGAACTTCCCACGATACGACAGTGATGCGAATGCGACGTTCCTATTTAGGCGCAGGCAGCATGTAGGTGAATCTGAATGTGGAAGCGATGAGCGATGCTTGTCGCCTGGGAACTAGCTAAACGCCGCTCGCGCAATGACCACTCTCTCTTGTTTTGGTGTTGCTTGTCGTTTTAACGCGACAAAATTAATGCACTGGTTTCGCAGTAACTCCGGTGTCAGCGTCTTCGACTGTGGGTGAAAATTCGAGATAGATGCAGTAATGATAGGTGTTCACAGAGAAGCGAAGGCATGCTAGCAATTAATAAGGCGGTGTGTGTGTGTGTGTGTGCTCGCGCGCGTGGGCATCACTGTCGCGTTTACTCTTAAAGTGAAGCTTAAGGGTCCCCCCATTTCTGTCTCCATTATCGCGTGCATACTCTTAGCCCTTAAATATTCGAACTAATCTACCGGTTCTTTGGCTGAACGGCTAGTGATCTGGCTTTCTGCGACTTGCATACATGTTTTCATATGCATTTTCACGTTGTCATACCACGCTGACTTCAGGCAAATCATTTGTTTTTTAATCTGCTTTGAGATTGCGCGTGCGCTTTATCGTCTTTTTCCGAAACATGCCGTACTGCTGCGTGCCGTACAAGTCAAGCATCAAGAAAAAGCTTGGTGTAAGCTTCCACGAGTTTCCTGCAGACCAGGCTATCCAGCAAAAGTGGCTTAAAGCCATATCCAGGAAACATTTCATTCCAAACGACAAGTCCACCAGTAGCGTCGTCTGCTCATTGCATTTTGTGGGCGATGACTACTCTTCTAATTCACCAAAGAGACGGCGTCTGAAGAGGACTGCTGTTTCCAGTGTCTTCCTGGTTACCCCACCTATATAGAGCCGCTGTCACGAGTCCCGTTAATTAGGGAGGCGATCGCCGGGCTAATTCCAAGGGCCGACGTATCGGCCCCCTGAACCGCACCACGAAAGCCTGGACAATTTAGAAGTGGTCCTATTTGGTGCGCCAGCGAACGTCAGCTGTGGCCAAAAGAACAAGTCAGAGCCGGGAGTTGATAAACAAAACAAAATTATATTCTCAATTATGGCAGATCAAAACGATACACAAGTATGCACACTCGACAATAGTTGAATACAATAAGTCACCAATCAAACAACGTACTACACAGTACAAACAGCCACACTCGAAACAACGGACACAGACAACAATACAAGACACCTAAAGACTAAAGAGTTAGAAAACTTATGCAGTCCAAAGTCCTTAAAACAAAAGTCCGAATGATACTCTTCCGAGAATCACTAACTCAAAGTCCAGCGTTGTTGTCGTTTCGCTGCCCCCGAGGTTTCTCTTCCAGAAAACCTTGCGTCTTCAATTGGCCGCTCTCCAAGCACCCAACTTCTTCGCCGGTAACACGCCGGCTTCCCACACGCAGCTGTTGCCACGCGTCTTCGCTCGCTAGCGGTAGACACACACTCTTGCCTGTAGCTCGAGTCTTCACCCCTCAAATGGAAATCCTCTTCTTCTCCTTCTTTGTCACTGAGGACAAAAGGCTTCGCCGACTCGGCGGAACACCCTAAGCACTCTGGCGCATACTTTCTTCTTCTCCTGCATTATCACTAAGGACAAAACCTTCACCGACAGACGCGGCAGAATAACCCCACGCATACTGGCGCTAACTTCCTTTTTCTCCTGATCTCCCATCTCTGCTGCTCGGTTAAATACCTTCCGCGCGAGATTCCAAAAAATTCTCATCATTGCGTCGACGCGATACGCAGAGAAGGCTGGGGAAAGCGCGAGACGGTCCGAGGGACATCCCCGATAGATGACGCAACCCTACATATCCCCGCCCCTTTCCATCGAGAACTTTCCAGGGCTTGCTCGGCCGCTGAAGTGAGGAGGTTCGTCGGCGAACCTACGCTTCCGAGGGGAGAGGAACGCGTGCCCGGGGAGTCTTTGGATGCTTGTTTTCTTTTTTTTATCGTTGACCTCAAGGCATCTCTCCGGCGGTTCGTCGCGAGAATTTCGCGGCGCGCCCTTTTTTGAGCGCTCGTTTTGTGACAGCCGCAAATACCACAGAAGCGACGAAAGTTAGAGCGGGAACAACCACCGCGTGCAGTTTCTGCAACAAAGGTCGTCCTTTGCACAGTGAACAGTGACAGTGTCGAAGATTGCACACCACGTGTACGTGAAGAAAGCCAACAGCTGGTTCTAACGTCTGTGATCTGCCTACCCACGAGTTCTGAAACCTTGCTGGAGTCTGAAACTACTCATGACATACAGGCTATCCCCCAAATCATTGAGAATAGGCACCCAGTGAATTCAACAGGATGCGCAACTCAAACTGCAGACCAAATCGTCCCTGTCGGCTTTCCGACGTGCGAAAAATAAATAAACAAACTAAACTATTCTATGCTTTACTATAAACTATTCTACATTAAGTATTTTCCGTGCAAAAAATAGATAAATAAACTAAACTATTCTATGCTTTACTATAAACTATTCTACATTAAGTAAACTATTCTACGCATTGTGAACGTGTAATTCTTTCAAATCCACTTGAACACAAACTTGGCAAGTACAAAATAAGAAAATCATCATGGCATTCCTTCTATAGAAGGAATGCCAATGCGTGAGCTTTACGTGCCATTGCGAACTCGAGCACCATTATCACGACCGGGACCAGCGCACACACGAACAAAAATAAAGAATATAGCGATAGCCGCCGTCCATTCTTTTATGTGCGTTTTGTGAGGGTGGGGGAGGTGGTATGCTAACCCACGGTTACTAAACAGCGATATTTTCAAAGCGCCGCGAATCTTCCCACATACATAGCAAAGGAATCGAGGGATAGTAGGCGCGCGTCGCGGTGCGGCGAAAGCAGCGGCCACGCCCCTTTCTGCAATTATGCTTCCTCCGTCCGAATGGGACGGCCGGAGCAACACCGCCGCGCGCCCCGATCCAGGCGGCCGTGACTCTAGATCAATAACTTCACGTGGTATCGGGAGATGGCGTTGGTGTACCGCACGCTAACCTCCGGCCAAAAACATTTTCTCTCCGTTTCTACGGCGACGCGTTTTGTTATGTTTCGCAACTACACACACGTTTTCAGCGCTTCGGGATGCAGTCTATCCGATGTTGCAGCTAACTGAAGAGTGCTGAGTGCATGGTCATCGTAGAAACGAGGGCAGTGTGTCATTAGCAAAGGCGTTGGTGAGGCGCCCCATTCAAGTAAGCATTGCGCCTTCTTTAGCGATGTGAAACGCAATGCATGAAACGATCAAGAGACAACCAAATATAACTCTAACATTGCATGTTGTCTTTTGAAGCCCATATACAGGACGCGTGTGTTCGTAAACCGTTAAGGATATTTCTACTGCATTTTCAAGCAGAGGGAGTTATTTGTACTTCCAAGCAGACGCATGGCTGCGTGGCAGAACATCTGCATGCCTGGCAAACGACTTGGGCGCGATTTCTACTGGGACCTCTAGGTTATTATTATTATTTATTTTATTACATCTGTCTGGATTGTCCGGCCACGAAAACGATGATTATTTTTGGCTCTCAACCAACGACAAAGACGCCGGAATTTCTGCGAAACCAGCTCTTTATGCTATTGCTGTAACATACACGCCTCACCATCGTCATCATCATCATCATCAGCCTGATGACGCCCACTGCAGGGCAAAGGCCTCTCTTATAATCCCCCAATCTTGTGCTTTTTGTTGCTACGTTTTACCTGCGAACTTTCTAATCTCATCGGCCCAGCTAACTATCTGTCTCCCACCCTTCGTGCGTTTGCCTTCTCTAGGAATCCAGTCAGTTACCCTTAATGATCAGCGGTTATCCTGCCTACGTGCTACGTGGCCGGCCCATGTCCAATTCTTCTTCTTGATTTCAACTATGTTATCCCTAACCCTGGTTTGTTCCCTGACACGCTCTGCTCTTTTCTTGTCTCTTAAGGTTACACCTTTCATCTTCCTTTCCGTCGCTTCCTGCGTCGTCCTCAATTTAAGATTAACTCTCTTTCTGAACCTTCAAGTTTCTGCTCCATAGATAAGTAATGGCAAGATGAAGCTGCTATATACCTTGTTCTTGAGGGTTAGTGGCTAATTACCATTCATCGTTTGTGGGAGCTTGCGAAATGTGATCCACCCAATTCATATTCTTCTAGTTATTTCGCTTTCATGGTCCGGCTCCGCGGTTACCGCCTGTCCTAAGCAGATATATTATCTTAACTTCCAGCGCCTCTCTACGTATCGCTAAGTTCTGTTTTCTGCATATTACTTTAGTTTTGTGCATATTGTTTTCAGCCCTACTTTTCTGCTTTCCGTGCGCGGTTCAGTAATCATGACCTGTAATTCGTTGCCTGAGTTACTCATCAAGACAACGTCATCAGCGAATCGCAGGTTACTAAAAGTATTCTGCATTAAATACAAATACACCAATACCATATTTTAAGTGCCCGTTAACGATCGTCAAGTAGCCAAAATTGATCCGCTGTGCCCATCCGCTGTGTACTTCCGCTGTGTAAAATCCGCTGTGTAAAATGATCCACTGTGTACTTCAAGATATTGAGGTTTCAGTATACCAAACTCTACTTCTTTTTGTGCAAAGCACGTTGCAGATATTCTTCGTGAAAAGATATCGCAAAAGAAATAAGTCATATGAGTTTCTACAAAGCGACATTTATTCACCCGACGCCTACAGCCTCTCGAAGTATGATCAGGCGGCCGTAGTTATTTAGCTTTTTGCTTGCTTGGTTGAGCGAGCCAATTGCATTATAGAATATTGCCAAAAAAAAAAAAACTTCTGAGAGTTGGTGGTAATTTATTCTTGACGTCTCGGAGCTTTCAATATACGAGTATCTAGGGTCATCTTTCCGCCAACCTCGTCTACGTAGGGCTGTAACTTGTGAAACATGCTACAGCAAGTTTGAAATTGGATTGAAAATATCAGAATCACTTGTTTTTCGGTGCACCGTGTCATCCGTGAAAATATTCGAATGTCTTCTTTTCGTTTTTTTTTGTACACCGCGTCCTCTGTGACTATACCTAGCGTAATTAAAAAACAATATGCTAAGTATGAGACCGCACCGAATAATATATTGTTGTGGCTCACACACCCGCACCTCTGGCGCGGCTCTAAGGAAGTAGCAATCATTGCGTTTCCGTCATATGATCTATATAATGCTACGGCTCGACGTTCAGGCGGTTATCAGCGACCACGTAGAAGGCCACAGGCATGGCATAAGGGTTGGCAGCCGCCATGACAGAAAGAAAGAGAGACGCACTTTACGCTTAACGCTTCACATGGAGCCATAAGCAGCAACTTTGGCAGACAGCAAAAGAAGGTGGCCAAGAAAGAAAAGTGGTATATCTCTGACAGAAAATGATAGAACATAAAAAAACATGCGAAAGAAGAGAGAAAGATTAGCCCTAATATTACTATCCACTGTACTTAACATTGTGGTCAATAAAGTAGCAAGCAGGTTTCCGTTCAGCCGCCCCGCCTCGGTGGTCTAGTGGCTAAGGTACTCGGCTGCTGACCCGCAGGACGCGGGATCAAATCCCGGCTGCGGCGGCAGCATTTCCGATGGAGGCGGAAATGTTGTAGGCCCGTGTTCTCAGATATGGGTGCACGTTAAAGAACCCAAGGTGGTCGAAATTTCCGGAGCCCTCTACTACGGCGTCTCTCATAACCATATGGTGGTTTTGGGACGTTAAATTCAACATATAAATCAATCAGGTTTCCATTTAGCCAGCATAAAGCCCTAAATCCTGCTTCTAAAGTTATGATGTTGCTCTATTCTTTGCGTTGCCTTTGTAGACCACTGTGCGCTCGCGTACTGCGAGCTCCAGGCAGGGGTGCCCCGTCCTCGTTCGTGGTCTCGTCTATCATGAACTTATCTCAGGAGCGCTTACCAAGGGTAGATTTGAGACAGACGAGCGTGGCGAAACAAACCCACTTGATACGAAAGTTGGATGCCGCAAATACACAAAATTCGCGTTCAAGCTCTCATTAACACTGAAATATATAATATCAATACAATTCCCGAGCATGGGCGAATTCAAACAGGTCGTACCTCCATTACAATCCATTGCTAGCCTTAGCCATTAGCGGTAAGCCAATATGGCGTCAAAAATGGAGTGTCCATACAGCTTGTCGCATAGCGACTCGTTGCCCCTTGCTATGTCAACGGCTAGTCCAGTCCTGTCGTCGACGTCTTCGCCAAGTTCCTACCGTTGTCGTCCTCTTTCACCGAGTGAGCCACTCGTCCTCATTGCCGGATGGGTCCAGTCTTTGTCGTATCCTCTGACTCAGCTAGGCTACGCCAAACTCATCAATGGTGTCTTGACTGTGGCGCAGGCCGCATACGTTCTGCATCGAAGCGGAGACGAAGTCCACCCAGGAACTGCTTTAACAGGTTGCGGCCAGTCCGGACAGCCTCACTTGATCTTTCTGATATTGACGGCCACTCGACGAGCCTCTTCGCCGACAGACTCAGAACCGGGTGATTCTACTGCTTCCGTCACGGTAACGACGCTCGTTTCCCACGCCTACGGAGCTCGGCGTCCAAACACCCAGTTCTAGCTCATCCTTTGGGATTTTAAATGCTAAGCATTTCTTAGCGAACTACGGCGAGTTTGAGCATATCTATCTATCTATCTATCTATCTATCTATCTATCTATCTATCTATCTATCTATCTATCTATCTATCTATCTATCTATCTATCTATCTATCTATCTATCTATCTATCTATCTATCTATCTATCTATCTATCTATCTATCTATCTATCTATCTATTTATCTAGCCCCCTACAAAATTTAGCTTTCCGGTCCGTTTGGATAATAGCGTCGATACTAAACTTGGTATATCATAACATGACTGCATTAGGAACATATTTGAATAGTCATAACATGAAAATTATGACATGGATGTTATTATTTACATTTCATGGTCCTGCAGATATTGCAGTGGTTTTGCTCACATGGCACGTTGCAAAACTGGTATGGTATGGCAAGATTGCATGGCGAACACAAGCGACAGACCCTGACAAGTGGGTCATGGATCATGACATGCGTTACATTTAACAACATGACTACTTGCCATGCTCATAATGCGTTCGTGGCCATTCCGCTAGTGTCACATATACCAAATTTGGTATTACAGGACGTGAATTAATGACGAAGGTATGTGAGAGGGGCAAACACGATTACCATAAGATGCGTGTCATGTAACAACAAGACTACATGCCACGCTCATGACGTGCTGGAGGCCGTTTCATTAGGTTCACTTATACCAAATTTGGTCTTACGGGACGAGAATGGATAACGACGGTATGATACTGGTGCAAAAATGACAAAAATGGGATGCGTGTTATGTAACAACATTACTGCATGCTACGCTCATGATGTGCTCGCGGCCGTTTCGCTAGCTTCACATGTACCACACTCGGTATTACGCGACGCGAACGGACGAAATAGGTAAATGACACATCTAAACATGATAATCACGACATGGGTGTCATGTAAAACCTTGAATACATGCCACGCTGATGATGCGCTCGCGGCCATTCCGATAGCTTCACATGTGCCAAATTAGGTATTATGCGACGGAAATGGATGGTGGAGGTATGGGACTGGTGCAAACATGGTAATCATGAGATGCGTGTCTGGTGAGAACATGACTACAAGCCACATTCAAGGCGCCATTACAATTCAACGTGACGCGATGCACATGCTCACCAGGCATTCATTTCGACGTGTCACGCCGGCGTTGCCATGTCAGGCACCGGTCCTGCTATATGTACACCAAAGGCGCGCGCCGCGCTGCGTTGCTTTGACGCATGAGCGTTTTAGCGCGCCCGGCGTCTCTTAGTCAGGAAAAGAGGGAGACGCAGTGTTGTCTGGGCGACGCATCAGCGGGAAATGCAGCATGTTGCATTTCGCGCCGCTTGCCGTTGGGCCGCGCCAAGGGACGCTGGTCGCACCTGGCGTCAGACTAGAGAGTGCTTGCGTTTTGCTAACGAAGCGTCACTGCGCTCAGCGTGCACATGCGTACAC